>CAUYUJ010015344.1:0-10000 GCA_963575745.1 Prorocentrum cordatum
TAGCAATATAGTTGCAGCAGTGGTTATGAATTTGGATGCGCAAGGACGTCGAGAAAAAAAACAATTGGACATATATGAGGCGTTTCGAGCGTTCGCGAGTTGCTTACGGGACATCTCAGGAAACGGGCAAAGGAGTGCATATGTTTGCCAGACCGTAAACACTACGTTGTTCGATTGTGGAAGCGTGAGCTATGTCCCGCAAGCTATGTGGTACAATGTGACTGGTGTGTAGACTACGCGGTGCCAGCTCTGCGGTGCAAATTTTGCGGTGTAAATTGCATTGTGCAAGCTACGCGGTGCAAGCTACGTGATTTAAGTTGTGTGGTGTTGGTTGCGCGTCGCAATATATGTGTTGCAAACGATTTGGTGCAAACTGTGTGGTGCAAGCGATGTGATGTAAGCGCTGCGGTGTGGTCCAGGCCATGTGGTAGAAGCTGTGTCGTGCAGTACATGTATATGCAAGACGTGAAGCTCGCTGCGCTTCGCTTGGAAGTCTTGGCACGGCGCGGGAGTGCGCGGCGCGCGGATCACCCAGAATATGCCAATACACGCTCATATATGTATATATGTATAAATATACACACCGTGCAGTACGCATAGATGTATACATGGGTAAATGTATACATATGTACACCTGCATCTGTGTAAGCAGGTGTGTGGCCCGCTTAGCGCGCGTTGTGCCCACGAGGCGCCCGAGGGTGGCCACGGACGGGCACCCGGCGAGACCCCGACGCGCCCACCCCGCGCGCGAGGCGCGCTCCCACGGGCGAGCCCCGGGCGAAGCCTCGGCGCGCCACTCCTCCTCCTCCTCCTCCTCCTCCTCCTCATCCTCATCCTCATCCTCATCCTCATCCTCATCCTCATCCTCATCCTCATCCTCATCCTCATCCCTCCTCCTCCTCCCTCCTCCCTCCTCCTCCCTTCCTTCCCTCCTCCCCCTCCTACCCTCCTCCTCCTCCTCCTCCTCCTCCTCCTCCTCCTCCTCCTCCTCCTCCTCCCACCCCAGGGCACGAGGCGCCCGCGAGGCGTCCACGGGCGCCCACCTGGCGGGCCCCAGTCGAGCGCCCGCACGCGTCCATGCAGTTCCAGCTCCGTCAGGGCCCCGAAGCGCAAGCGTTGTTCTGGGCGAGAGATGGGCGTCCAAGAGGGAATGGCCAGGGAATTGTCAGGCATTTCTGCGCCCGAGGGCTCGGCACGGCGGGTCCGAGCTATGCCTCCAACTCGGTCTGTAAGTTCTTTTCAGAGTCCGAGCTCCATGCAAGCATGATGTTTTCTTCTCGCTGCTCGAAACTTTCTGCTGATTGGTCAGCGCTCGTTGCTCATTGCTCAGTGGTCAGTCAGGTTGACCTTCAAATATTAAGTGTTCCTCGTTCAGAAGTGCTCGCTGTGAACGTAGCACACACACACTACCAAGAGAGTGCGGGGAGGCAGTGGGCGACGAGAGGATGCAAGGGGTGGGGAGTGGATGTGGACGGAGCTGGGCTCTCCGAGACCTTGCTGAACGGGCACCCCGTCGCCGCGGACGCGAGTTGAACCACAGCTTGCTTTTGCCTCGCACAAGCGTTCGGGCACGGTTGTTTTGGGAGGTTGTGTTTTTTTTTGCTTCCTCGGCCTCAGTTTCCTTGGGTTTTGTAACCACGTAAAAGGGCAACATGCACCCACGATGTCTTGGAGTTGGAACCTCCGCAGCCCCGCTCAAGCCTGACCGTGGGCCGCGCTCGCGAGCGCCGCCTGCGGCCTGCGATGGGCCATGGGCCTGGTGGCGTCCTGCTGCCAGCAGGCGCAGGACGTGGAGGAGGCCACCGTCGGGCCGCTGGACGAGGCCGCGCAGGCTTGGCATCGCTCGGACGCGTGCGCGTGTTCTCGGCGAGAAGCATCGAGGACCATCCTGGGCCATCGAGCAACAAAAAAAACACGCACGAAACCGAAAAATGCACCGGACATGGACGTCCGAGCGACGGCAAGCAGGCCTGCGGCGGCACGGCCGCGCGGGCGCAGGCGCCCGGGCCCGCGCCGGACCCCGCCGGCGCGGAGGCCGCCCGGCGTGAGCTCCGGGGGGCCAGGGAGCAGGCCGCCGGGCGGGAGCGGCAGAGGCGCGAGGCGGCCGCCGAGCGGGCCGCCAGGCGCCTCGCGGCCGCGGAGCGCGCCGAGGCCGCCGAGCGGCAGCGGGCGGAGGAGACCGACACCGAGGAGGACTTCGAGCAGCGCGCCGCCGGGGGCCGCGCGCGCCGGCGGAGGACGCGCGGCCAGCGCGGCGCCAGGCTCGCGGGAGGCCTCTGAGATGGGGGCGCCGGGGGCTCCGCCCGGGGGCACTGCCGCGGGCCGGCTGCGAGGTTGGGCAGCGGCCCGTGTCGCTGCCGCCGAGGCCAGGGTGCCACAGCCAGAGGGCGCGCGGCGGGGAGGACGCGGCCGACGGTGTCACCGCTGCCGCTGCGAGGCCCCTGCGGGGGCGGTCCGTTCGCGGTGCCCTCGCTGGGCGCCTCGTGGCCGCGTGGGCGTCGGAGGCCTACTCTCAAGCAGCGGCGAGGTGTCCTGGCGTGCCCAGATATAGAACCAACCACCAAGGGGTGCGAGATGTCCTGGCGTGCCCGGACATAGGCCCACCAGGGGATGTGCGAAGAGCCCTGCGGCTTGCGCGAAGTCGCATTCCCGACTGAGGCAGCCTTGCTCCAGGAATTACATCGCTTCTGTGTTCCAAGCAGGCTGTTCGGCTTCGAATATCCTTCGGATCTGAGAGCATGCCGTGGTGGGCCTGTACGCACGCTGGGGCGGCCAGCCCCTGCTCAACACTCCGCGAGCAGTTTGGGGCTGCCGGCGCTCGGGACGTGCCAGGAGCGGCCCCAGCCGCGCGCGGCGGCTCGCGGTCGCGCCTGCCAGCGCGGCGCTAGCGCCGCCGCGCGGCAGGCGCGAGCGCACACGACGAGGGGCACTCGTGGCCAGCAGCTGGGACATGGCGTCGCGGCGTGCGCCGGGGGCCCGAGGTGGGCGAGGAGGCCCGCGAGGAGGCCGAGGAGGGCTCGATGTGCGAGGAGGGCTCGAGGGCCGCGAGGAGTGCTCGAGGGCCGCGAGGAGTGCGCGAGGAGTGCTCGAGGAGGGCGCGAGGAGTGCTCGATGTGCGAGGAGGGCGAAGAGGGCTCGAGGAGGGCCGCGAGGAGTGCTCGAGGTAGGGCCGCGGGGAGGGGCGCTGCCCGCCCGGCTCCCGCCCGTGCGCCCCACACACGCGGTCCGTGGTGGAGCGCGGCGGGGCGCCGCTGCGCAGCAGGTGTGGACCATAACCAGACGAGTTCGTGGGCAACATCTGGGACATGTTCTCGGCTGCGAGCGAGGGGGGGGGGAATGAGGAGGAGAAGGCCTTCTCAGAAGGCTGCGGGACTTCTCAGGAGCCCCCGCGCCTTCTGAGAGGTTGTTTTTGTTTTCGGGGAAGGCCTACAGAACTTTTCAGAAGGCCAGGGGACTTCCGAACCTTGTGAGAAGGTCTTCTCCTTCTCACTTCCCCCCTCGCTCGCCGCCGATGTTCGGCGTGGGCGAGGCACGAGTTGGCGGTACGCCCCCCGCTCTCGGACCGTGCAAGCCAGGTGTTTTGTCATCGATGAAATCACATTCGGACCATCGGGTGGCCTCCGCCTTTCCTGCATTATTCCTTCCTTTTCTCTCGCCTTCTCCAGATCCCAGCAACACGTAATCTTTGGTCTTCTCCAACCCCTCCGGTCGACCCGCGACGGCGGACCTCACACCAGGCTTGCGGGCGTACTGCTGATCGGACCACTGGGCCCTTTCCCAGGGCAGACTGTTGCATCGCATGACGCGCGTGCCCTAGCAACAGACGGCGTCTGCGCGCGCCGTGGAGGAAGCTGGTGTGGTCTGCTCTCGCGTTGGCGGTGTGTGTGTGTGTGTGTGTGTGTGTGTGTGTGTGTGTGTGTGTGGAAGAAGCGGCCTCAGAGGTCCCACAGACGCGCCTCGGTCCTCAGGACAAGTCTGGCATAACACTCTGTCTGGTCCTCCGCCTGAGGCGTCTCCTTCTTCACTGAGCCGTCCCTCTGCGCGCAGGAATGCTCTTTGCTCTCCTTCAGCTTTTCTGCCTCCCTTCACATTTCATGAACATAAAACTGTGGGAGCTCCGCGTGGATTTCCTGGATCGATGCTGGGCTCCCCTGGCGGCGCCTCCCGCGCCGCCCCCGTCGCGCTCCGCGCGCCAGGACAGGGAGCCCAGCGCTGGTCTGAGAAATCCGCCAGTGTTGTGGTTATGTCTGTTCCTCTGTCGCTGGGCCTCCTTTCCGATGCTCTCATTGGATCTGCTTTGGTCGGCGTCTCGGGTAATCGCGGTGATCTCGGCCCGACCCGGGGCCCCGGGTGGGTACCCCAAACTTCCGCGCTGCCCTCCTCTCGCCTCTTCCGAACGCCGCCGACGTCAACCATCTATTCCCGCGCGCACGTCGGTGCAGAGGAGGGGAACGCTGTGGGGCTCTCCTGTCTCGCAATTTGCGCTTCCTCCTCCTCCTCCTCCTCCTCCTCCTCATCATCATCATCAGTATCATCATCCGCACCATAAGCATCACCATCATCCTCATTAGCATCGTCATGGTCATCAGCATTCTTATCACCATTCTCAGTATCATGGTCGTCATCTGCATCATAATCACCAGTATCATCATCAACATCATCATCGTCTGCATCATAATCAGCATTACCAACATTATCAGCAGCATCATCATAATCATGATCGTCTGCATCATCTGCTTTCCGCTGTCCGTCAGTACCCCTCTCCTACCACCTACCTTCGTCTGATTTCTCCCATTCCTATATCATCGCATTATTATTCATAATCTTCGTCGCGCCGCGCCGAGGTTTCGACTCGAGTCAGCTCGAACGGGAAACCCTAGAAAGGGTGCGAAAGCCTACGCGGCGATGCTAGAGAAGAGCGCAGATCACAAGGCAACACAACAACGCCCTGAGCAATTGAGCAGGGACAACTTTTCTTAACAAATCTAGGAAGACCTGTTACTGTCGACTCTAAACGTTTCACAATCAAAATCCTTTCGAAGCAGCCTTTACACAAGGATTCCTTCTTGTGACGACCTTACACAAGGATTTCACGTGAGGCTGATCTGCAGTGGCCTCCACACTTAGAATCTCTGTGTAACCGCCTTTACAAAGGGAATCCTTTTGTGGCGGCCTTACAAGAACGGTTTTCATCGTGGGGATCTGCAGTGGCGGCACCTTGAGCCCAGGAAAACGAGAGAGGGAGACAGGAAACACAGGAAGTGTCGTGTGTCTTCACGAGCAAAATGTGAAACAGCTAGGAAGACCTGTGACTGTCGGTGCTGTAATAGCGCAGACGTTCCACAATCAAAATTATGTGTAGCAGCCTTTACAAAAAGATTCATGTGTGTGGCGACCTTACACAAGGATTTCACGTGTGGGGGACCTGCACTGGCCCCCACACTTAGAATCCTTGTGTAACACCCATTACACAGGGAATCCTTTTGCGGCGGCCTTACAAGAACGGTTTTCATCGTGGGGGGATCTTCAGTGGCGGCACCTTGAGCCCAGGAAAACGAGAGAGGGAAACAGGAACCACAGGAAGTGTCGTGTGTCTTCACGAGCAAAATGTGAAACAGCTAGGAAGACCTGTGACTGTCGGTGCTGTAATAGCGCAGACGCTCCACAATCAAAATTATTTGTAGCAGCCTTTACAAAAGGATTCATGTGTGTGGCGACCTTACACAAGGATTTCACGTGTGGGGGACCTGCACTGGCCCCCACACTTAGAATCCTTGTGTAACACCCATTACACAGGGAATCCTTTTGTAGTGGCCTTACGTAAGGTTTTTCAATGTGGGGGGATCTTCAGTGGCGGCACCTTGCGCCCAGGAAAGCTAAACAGGAATACAGGAACATCCGAATTAGAATCTGATTCATTGTTTAGCGTAATAAAGCAATTCCCAAGCTCAGGTGATTACCGTTCGATTACGATGAGTTTTCTTGTCGAAGCATGTGGCAAAGAGTGGATCACTGATCAAGATGATCTGTTCGTGGCTTGCGAGACAGGAGGTTCCCACAGCGTTTCGTTCTCCGGTGCAGCGGTGTGTCTTTGGCTTGGCTCGTTTCCACTGTCCGAGGAAAACGTGAGACTCGAGTTCGCTGGAACTCCAGTCTACGACGCTTTTTCTTCTGTTGACGGGCCCGTCCTGAGTTTGACGGTCCGGTGTTCGAGGGAAACTGCCAGCGGGAGCTCGCGTCAAATTCTAAAGCTCGTCACGGTGCAGCCTCTCGGTGGAAGAGCAGGAGCCCGACGGGGAGGATGCGGCGGAGGAGGAGGAGGAGGAGGAGGAGGAGGCAGAGGGAGGACGACATGGTGGCGCTTCTTTCGCAGCTTCGTGGGAGGGGGTTCTGCTCCGACCCAGGGCTCGAGGAGTGGCCCGAGGGCGCTGTTGACGGGCCTGGCGCGCGAGGACCCTCCAAGTCCTGCATGAGATGTCCTCTGGCCGGCCCCATCCTCGGCAGCAGGCTGCATGCGGCAAACCCCGCCACCGCGCCAGCGTACCACTGCATGCACGATTCGGCCACGCGCGGAGGGGGACAGGGGGAGGGAGGAAGGCTTCTTAGAAGCACCTCTGTTTCTTAGAAGGTGCGGGCCTTCTCTATAGATGTGGAGCCGGTGCCATCTAAGAAGCAGCCTCTTTGTAAGAAGCCTTCTCCCCTGCCCCTACCCCCTTGTTCGCGCCGCCATACGATGGTGCTGGTTCGGAGTTCTTCCGGCAGGCTCGGTGGAGCCATCCTGAAGCTGTTTGGGGGGCATCGCTACGACTGTCTACAGCTCACATTGCGGCACGAACATGTCGAAGCGGCTGCCTAGAGATCGAGTGCATTCTCCATTCTCTGGCTTCTCTACCCCTCCTCCCTGGAGTATTTGGCGTTCGCTTTGCCATCCTGGTGTTGCTTCCAGCGCAGGTCTTACCTGGGGGTGGTGCCGCACCAGGGTCGCTGATGGGCGGCGCTGGCATGGGCAGGCTCAGCATGGGACTCTCTGCCTGCCAGCCTGCCTGCGTGCCTGTCTGTCTGTCTGTCTGCGTCTCTCTCTCTCTCTCTCTCTCTCTCTCTACGTCGAATTGGGTTTGTTCTCTCTCTCTCTCTCTCTTTCACTCTCTCTCCTTCTATCTCTCTTTCTCTGCTTCCCTTTGTATGTCCCTGACGCTGTCTATAGTTATTGTGCGTCTCTTTCTCTCTCTACACCTCTCTCTCTCTCTATATATATAGATATCCTCTCTCTCTCTCTCTCTTTCTCTCTCTCTGTGCCGTTCCCGTGTTCCGACCTCCGCCCGTGGGCGTGCCTCCGACCTCCGTGCCAGTTGGCGGCCAGCACGTGCGACACCCCTGCGTGCAGCAGCGGCCCAGCGCACGAGGTGCTCCACGGCACGGCGCGGTCGTCCTCCTCGCTGTCCTGCTCGGCGCTTTGCCCTGTGCCTTTTCTGCACTTCCTCCCCATCTAATGCTGCTTGTCAGTATCGCCATCGCGATTCTCCTCCTCGTCCGTCCTCTCTCTGCCCCCCCACCTCCTCCTCCTCTCCTCATCCTCGCCCCGAGGATGGAGTCGGCTCCCCGGATCGTGGCCTCCTGGCCCGAGTCAAGCCTGCCAGGGACGCGTCTCGGCTGGTGACGGGGCGCGTTCCCGCGGGTCTGCACTGCATCGGCTTCCTCGCGACCCCCGCCAGCGCGCGCCGACCGCCGATGGCGGCGCGCTGGAAATGGCCTCGACCCCCCCCGACTCGTGTGAGGCTCCCACACAATGCCATCTTGTCGGCTCTTGCGAATCGACGCCGATCGACGCCTGTTCACGCCAAATCGACGCCAAATCGACGCGAATCAGCGCTGACCGACGCTAAATCGGCGCTATCCCGTCCACCGCCAGACGCTAATCGACGCTAGTCGACGCTAAAGACAAAATTAAGAGGGTCTACGAGGCTCCCATGATTTGCTACCGAGCCGACTCGTCCGGGTCGGAGGAAGAGCATCAGCGACGCGCGCGTCGTTCAGCCTGTGCGTGCCGCTCGTCGCTGTCTGTGCAGAACGCCTGGCGCGTCTTCGGCAAAGAACCACGGGTGGAATCGTTGGACCGGCGTGCTGTGAGGAACACCCCTGGGAGCCCCACGCGGCGCGCGAGAGGCTGATTGTTCGGTCCGCACGTCCGCCCCGTCAGGTATGGGACGACGCTCGCGCGATGCTGCCCCGGCGCAGATCCGGCGCAATCCGACGTGAACCCGATTCCGATCCGAAGTGGATCCGACGCAAATTGGGCCTCAGGCCGCCGCGCGAGGCCTCCGGGGCTTCCCTCGGAAGATTCGGCGGCGCGCCTGGGGGGAAAGCGAGAGGGAGAAGGCCCTCTCAGAAGGCTCGGAAGGCCTCATGCCTTCTCCGAGGTCTTCTCAGCCTTCCCCGGAGACGCTGGAGGTTTCTCAGACGGCCAGAGGGCCTCTGAGAAGCCCCGCCGCCTGCCCAGAAGGCCTGCCATTTTTCACTGCCCCCCCGGGCGCGCTGCCTACAGTCAACCTTCACAGTAGGGATGAGCAACTTTCCAAGGTTACCATTGCATCTTTCCCCTCCGGCCCATCCTTGGCCGCTTCCGCTGGCCGCGCCCCGCCCGCAAAGTGTCGACATGGCCTTCCAAGGCCCTTGCATCCTTATCGTGCGTCCTTATTCTACGGGATGCATGTACCCATCGGTCGTTGAAGGCAGATATTCTTGGTGTATCAGATTCCAATATACTTCAAGCGCCTTCCTACTTCAATGATTGAGTGGCTTCACCTTTTCCGTACTCCTTAGGGTTTTAGGGGGCGGGCGAAAACCCAATCTATGATTAACGCCTTCCTACTTGATGTTTCTGCCTACCTCTCTCGACCGATGGGTAATGATACTGCCTCCTGCTCTCCGACTCGTGCCGCGCAGCTGGGCCTGGAGCGCTCCGGCGTGCCGTGCCCTCTTCGGCCCTGCGCGGAGCCCGCGGGCACGGCACGCTCGAGGGGTCGCCGGGGGCAATGCCTCCTGGGCTTTATGGTGAGCGCCTTGGCCTTGGCAGCCCCTCGGCAGTGCTTCCCGTCGGCGGCGCAGCCGGGGGAGAAGTGGGAAGCGGCAGGCCTTTTCAGAAGGCGGCGGGGCTTCTCAGAAGCCCTCTGGCCTCCTGAGAAGTGTTCTGCGTCTTCGGAGAAGGCTCAGAAATGATGGGCCCGTTTTCCACCACCACCACCACCATAAGTTGGATGGGGGGAAGGAGGAGGAGGAGGAGGAGGAGGAGGAGGAGGAGGAGGAGGAGGAGGAGGGGGGAGGAGGAGGACGAGGACCCCCTCCCCCTCCAACTTGTGGTGGTGGTGGTGGTTGAAAACGGGCCCCTCGAGAGCGCTTTCCGGAAGGCCCGAGGCGAGGCGGGCTTCCCGAGGAGGCCCGCCCCTTCCGACGTCCTGCCGGGCGCGCCGCCGATCCCCCCCGGGCTCGCGCGCGCGCTCCCGCGGGCCTCGCCGGAGGCAGATCGACACGCCGCTCAGAGTCGCGGCGCTCGATGCTTCGGGCACGTGTCAGGAAAGCGTTCTCGATGGGCCTGTTTTCAACCACCACCACCACAAGTTGGAGGGGAGGGGGTCCTCGTCCTCCTCCCCCCCCTCCTCCTCCTCCTCCTCCTCCTCCTCCTCCTCCTCCTCCTCCTCCTCCTCCTCCTCCTCCCCCCACGTGTCAGGAAGCGCGTCCTCCAGTGCTGCGACGGGGTGGTGGGATCTCGTGCGCCCCTGCGTCTGGGTCGAGGACCTCGGTGCCAGCGCTGGGTCAGCGCCGAGCACGCAGCCAACGAGAACGATGACTGACGGTTCGTGTGCCGCGAGGTCTCGCAGGCAGCACACGGGCAGCTCCGAGGAAGCCGCCGGGGGCGCGGGCCCGCCCGCGCATCCCGGTGCCCTGGGACCTCTGGCGGTGCGGCGCCCGGGGCAGAGCTCTGGTGGCCCCACACCTCGAAGGA
>CAUYUJ010015344.1:15000-60000 GCA_963575745.1 Prorocentrum cordatum
GGATGGAGACGAAATTAGCGCAATGGGAAGGGATGGGAGGGAGGGGTAGGATATGAGATATGGCGCGAGCGCAATTATTTTGCTTGTTACCTCCTCTCGACTCACCCGCCTCGTCCATTCCCCCCTCCGGATACCCGCACCTCTCACTTGCTGTGCCCATCAATGTTCTCTGACTCTTTACAATGACTCTCTATGTTATCCCTCCCTCTTACTCCCAGTTTCTTCCCTTCCCCTGACTGAGCCCTCGCCTCCGCTCCCCTTCACCCTCTTAGCCCCCTCTTGCACCCTGCCATTTTCCTCCTCTCTACTGCCATCTCTTCTGCGGTTTGCTTCGTGCACTAAGACCTCCGCGAGTGGGTGTCAGGTGTTGCACAGCGGAGCAATAAGCGTCCAGTGAGAACATTAGCGTAGAGCCTCCTAACGGTACGCATGAGTAGCCGCCAAGAAGATGTAGAATAGAGCAGCAGGTTCAGCGCGGAAGTTATTCGCCGCGGCGTCATAGCATCAGATGTGGATTTGCTTATCAGTTTGTGTTTGTGTGTTCGGTTCACGAGTCGGAGTGGACAGCACAGCGATCAACCGTGAGTTGCCAGTTGGTATAAGTGGGGCGTGCGGGATGGCAACGCTTGGTCAGGCTACTCATGCGAGAGAATGGGCACGGGATCAACCATGCATTGCCCATCCGAAACTTGCATTGCCAGAGCAGGGGATCGAGGGCATCCATGCTTCCAGTCGGAACTAGCCGTGACATGTTGCATGGGACCCCTGGAGCGCGAAAGAGATTTTGCGAGCAATTCTGAGAACATTTGCGAAGCAAGAGTGTGGCATGAGCAGTTGCAGCTGGAGTCTTCGAGTGGCTTGCATGTGTTCCCGGCAGGCCAGTCAGCAGCCCCAGGCTTGGATTTGCATGCGCAATGTTCCTCTCTTCGCAAGTTGCTCTTGCACGTGCGCCGACAGCGAGCAGATACGGGTTGCCAAGCAGTGCTCGCATTCTGGACCTTCCATGGTTGCCCGAGCAGTGATGTGCACCAATGTTCTTCCCCAAGCCCGTGCCTGCACTGAGATGGTCCTGGCGAATAGTGTAAGAATCTGGCGGGAGCAGTGCGCCGACTTCAGTGGGCGGCCAGGTTCCCAGGTTCCTGAGATCCCCTACATCGCCGCTCTGGAAGTTCCTTGGATTTTCTGAGTTGGGCCCGGTGGCATTGTGTGCTCGCCTACGTTGCACCCCTCTTGGCAACGGCCCCGACGGGGTTGAGGGGCAGGATGCGTTGACCCCGCCTCCCCCCGTAGAAGCCTAGCAAGATAGCCCTCTTGCGTGGTCTCGGCGGGATTCTTGGTGAGTAGTTCCCCTTTAAAATTATATAGCTTTAGTCCAGCCAAGCATAAACCCCACCCATGAAAAATAGGGTCTGGATCAATCCAGCGGTGGGACCCGCCAGTGTATGACGTGTCCGGGTCGTCTTGAGGTCATCTTGAAATCATCTCCAGGTCATCTTAAGATCTTGGTGAGGTACTCTGGGCATGCTCTGGCCACCTCGGGGTCGATCTGGGGCCACCGCGCCTGGTCTCCAAGGGCATCGCTCACGTCTTGGGCAATCTTGGATTCGCCCCCAGGCCATCTCGACGCTGCGTCTGGATCCTGCAGGGGCCACGGGGTCTTCTTGGGGTCGCCCCGAGGTCATCGTCGTGCCCGTCTGAGGCCGTCGTGGAACCATCTTGAGGCCATGAGGCCTCTCAGACATCCTGTCTGTGTCGTCTGGGTGTCTTCCGCGTTTCCATGGAAACTTTCGTTACGCCTAAGTAATCTGTGCTTGCAGCATGGATGGGGCCCCAGCGGATGTTGGAGGATTTGGTGGAAGTGCGCCGCCGACTTCGGTGGGCGGTTGGGGCTTCCTGGTTCACAGGGGGAGCCAGGTTCCCACGGCCTCGAGAAAGAGAGAGAGAGAGCAGGCAGAGAGTGGAGTAGAAGGTGGAGGGTACAGGGCATGCATACATACACACATGTAGCTATGTGTGTATATCTACATGGATGCATCAATACAGACATGCAGACATACAGACATACAGACACACAGACACACGCACACACACAGACTGACAGACGTTCACACACACAAAATATAGTGGCCCTCGTCCCATCCCGCCGCCTTGCCTGGGCTGTGGATTTCTCAGGGATGCTTCTTCAGGTCTCTTCGGGGCGCTCTCGGGGGGGCTCTTGGGAGCAGTTTTGGGGCCTCTTCTGAGCCTCTTGGGGGCCTCTTGGAGCCTCTTGAACATCTTAGGAGCCTCTTGGGACCTCTTGGGGGTCTCCTGGGGGGCCCTCGGGGCCAATTGCTCGGAATGTCCATTCGGGTTTCACACCTGGGCCCCTCTTGGGGCCCGTCTTTGGGGCCTTGGGGCCTCTTGGGCCCTCCTTGGCGCCTCTTGGGCCGCCTTGGGGCCTTCTTGGGCTGTCTTGGGGCCCTCTTGGGGGCCTCTGGGGCCGTTTTGGGGTGGTCTTGTGGGCCTCGTGGGCCGTCTTGGAGCGTCGGAAAGCAGAAGAGGCGAGAAGGCCATAAACGTCAAACAACTTAATCAAAATCAATGATTGTTGCCTCTTGGGGCCCTCTTGCGACGCCTCTTGGAACACTCTTGGGCCGTCTGCGGGGCCCCCATAGGCCGTGTTGAGGCCATCTTGAGCGTATCGGGGGACTCTTGGGCCTTCTCGGAGGCATCTTCGGCCCTCTTGGGCGCTGATTGGGCCCATGTTTGGCCGGCAGTGCTGCTGGAGGGCACGCGCGACACGCCCCGGGAATCCCCGGAAATCCCGGGGGATCTTGGAGACATCTTGCAGAATGCCCAGTTTTGTTTAAACCTTACAACTCCCAATTTTCACGGCTGCATGAGCCTTGGGACATTCCTTACGCGGTGCAGGCACGGTGGCGGACATATACATAGATTTGCATCTATGTATATATATATATATATATATATATATCCGCCACCGTGCCTGCACTCAGAGCCAAAGATCGCGAGCATCGGCGGCTTGCCCAACAATCCGGGCATTCTCATCATCTCGCAGTGCTGCCGGTACTGCGCACAGCGTAGCCACACGTGCTACTCGAGACTTCATTTGCGCAACTGTGTGCAGGTCTGTCGCGCAACGCGCGTCGCGTATTTCATCCAAACTTGAGACTGCCAATCTTTGCATAATAGTATATGTGTGTGTTTATATACAAGTGGCACGTGTGTGCCCAGGCTCATACGAAAAAAAAACTGAAAGAGCGTTTGAAGCAGGAAGACACCATGACGGCGGGATCGGAGATGGAGAAGGGGAAGCTGCGGCCCTCCAGGAAGTCTCAGGAGGCCCGACTTGGATACCGGAAGAGGCTCCAGAAGGCCCCAGGATTGTGAGTGTTGTGTGGGTTTGTGTGTGTGTGTGTGTGTGATGTGTGCTCTGTGTTGTGCGTGTTTTCTGTGCGTTGTAGGTGTTGTGTGTGTGTGTTATGTTTGTCTAGCGTGTGATGTGTTGGGTGTGATTTGTGTCTCTGTGTGTGTGTATGTAGTTCTGAGGCCCCAGGAGGTCCCAGGAGGCCCCAGGCGGCCTCAGGAGGCCCCAGGAGACCCCAGGAGGCTCCAGAAGGCCCCAAGAGGCTCCAGGAGGCCGTAGGTGGCCGCAGGAGGCCCCAGGAGGTTCCAGGAGACCCCCAGGAAGCTCCGAGGCGGGGTCTGGGGTACCAGAAGGTACAGAAAGCCCCAGGAGGCCCTAGGAGGGAGGTTCCAGGAGGCCCCCAGGAGGCTCCGAGGCGGGGTCTGGGGTACCAGAAGGTACGTCGGGGCTCGATTTTGGGAGGATGTCTCAGGCGAAACCGCCATTCTCTGAGAATCGGGGTCAAAATTATTGAAATTACGATGTGTGCTTGAAGGTTTTATGTTCAAATGTTGAAGTTCCCATGTGTTTTTGGACCCTGACGTCACGATCTGTGTGAGGAGCGCCACCGATTCTCAGAATTTCGAGGATGTCCCTAGCGAAACGGCCAGACTAACCGCGAACGACGCGGCACGTACACATTAATCGCCTCTGAGCTCTACTCCCTCGGAGAGGTGCGTATGAGAATATGTATCTGTATAGATGTAGCGAGAGCGAGAGAAAGAGAGAGAGAGAGAGGAACTGAATATCCTGGCGACGGACCCCACCATATGTATGCAATTATGGGTGCCGCCTTGTGGCACCGCTTTCTTTGGAGCTTCCTATTGGGCCACGAAACATGTAAGAGGTGTGCCGAAAACGGCGGGGAACCGCATGCGAACCGAGGCACACGGTGGAGCTCCTGATGGATCCACGTAACACGTGGTGCGCGCGAGTATGTGTGTGTGTGCGTGTGTGCGTATGTGTGTGTGTGTGTGTGTGCGTGCGTGCGTGCGTGCGTGCGTGCTTGCGTGCGTGCGTGTGCGTGCGTGCGTGCGTGCGTGCGTGCGTGCGTGCGTGCGTGCGTGCGTGCGTTCGTGCGTGCGTGCGTGCGTGCGTGCGTGCGTGCGTGTGTGGGAGTGTGAGTGTTTGTGTGTTGTTGCTGCTGCTGCTGTTGTTGTTGTGGTTGTGGTTGTGGTGGTGGTGGTGGTGGTGGTTGTGGTTGAGGTGGTGGTGGTGGTGTGTGTGTGTGTGCGTGCGTGCGTGCGTGCGTGCGTGCGTGCGTGCGTGCGTGCAGGCGTGCAGGCGTGCAGGCGTGCAGGCGTGCAGGCGTGCAGGCGTGCAGGCGTGCGCGTGTGCGTGGGCGTGTGCGTGTGCGTCGGCGTGTGCGTGTGCGTGTACGTGTGCGTGTGCGTGTGCGTGCGCGCGTGTGTGTGTGTATATATATATATATATATGTGTGTGTGTGTGTGCCGGAATGGGCGGGGAACCGCATGCGAACGTCCCCACTGGGGCTTTCGGTGGAGCTCCCTACGGGGTCACGAAACGTGTGAGGGGTGCACCGGAATGTTTTGGGAGCCGCATGCGAACGTCGCCACTCTGGCCTTCGGTAGAGCTCCCTGGGGGTTCACGAACACGCGTGGTGTGTGTGTGTGTGTGTGCCGGAATGGGCGGGGAACCGCATGCAAACGTCGCCATTGGGGCCTTCGGTGGAGTTCCCAATGGGGCCAGGAAACGTGTGAGGGGTAGGGCAGAGGCAGAGATGGGAGGAGGGATGAGGGGGAGGAGGAGAGGAGGAAAGAAGTAGACGCGGGGCGCTGTCTCTTCAAAACGATGACCCCACAGGATGGTCTGGAAAAAAGGATCAGCGTGCAGAGTGCAGAGATTTGTGTCTAGTATCTTGGTGGCCTTCGGCCAGTCCCGCCTGCGTGTCTGAGAAGTGAGTCAGAGGTATCTTGGATGCCTGCGGGGGTTTTAGGGATGCTTCTTCGGAAGCTTCTTGGGATGCCTCCGACTTGGATGCAAGCTATATGGCTCAAGTGTTACCGGGGCCTCTTGGGGACCGCTTGGGGGCCTCCTGGGGGGCCCTTGTTGTCTCTTGGGGGCGTCTTGCTGGGCGCCTTCGCTTTCCCGCTCTGGCGCCCCTCTCTCTTGGGGCCTTCTTGGAGACCTCTTGGGCCGTCTTGGGGTCCTCTTGGGCCGCCTTGGGACCCTCCTGGGGGCTTCTTGGGCCATCTTCGGACGATCTTGGGGGCCTCTTAGGCCGTCTTGTAGCGTCGGAAAGCCCGAGAAGGGGAGAACATGCAAATCCTTATACATCTAAGGACAATCAATATATTAGCCTCTCGGGGCTCTCTTGGCGGTGATCTTGGAGCCCTCTAAGGGCGTGTTAGAAACGTCTTCGGCCGTCTGGAGGTCATCTTGGGCTTCTTGGAATGCTCTTTTGGCGAATCGAGGCCCTCTTGAGCCGCCTTCGGGGTCTCTTTGGGCCCTGTTGGCCCGTGATGGCTCTGGAAAAGTTAGCGCGGCAATGCGCGGTAGGCCCAAGAGGCACGCGGAGAGCCCCCAGAACTCCGGCCATTTGGGTCGCGTTTTTGTTATATTAATTTGTCCAGGGTTGAGGACGGATGTGACCAGGGAGCTGAAGGCATTCCACTTCGTGCCAGAGGCACGGTGGCGGATAAAGAAATAATGCAGTGTAGATGATATGGGGGTAGGTAGTAGAGAGTGGAACGCGGAGATCAAAAGCACATGGGTGAGGTTACATCGTACATGCATTGGAAACTGAACGGGCTGCCCGACATATTTGTTGGCCGTCTTCCGGGGCCTCCTGAAGCTTCAACGGCTCCAAGAGGCCCCTGAGACGGCCCCCGACGGGCTCCAAGATTGCCTCACAACCTGTCACGCACAAGGGCCTTGTGTGTATGTGACAGGTTGTTGGGCCTACGAGCCCTCTTGAAGCCCTGTTGGGGGGTTCTAGCCGGATCATCTCGAAGCTCTCTTGCATCCCCCTTGGAGTGCACCACATTCGTCATTCTACGCTGATGCCCACGGGCACCACGTTGCCTTCACACGCCACGCTGCAAGGAAGGTCTTTTTTGGTTTGTTTCGAGCGCTGCTTTCTTTCGCATGCCAAGACATGATCTCGTTTGCCACGCTGTCGTGCGATTCGTGGGCTTCCTGCCCATAGGGCCTCATCTATAGGAAGGGTTCCCCAGTTATGCATGGCTCGCTTACTCACGTATGATGTCGCAGACGTCACGCCGGAGTGTGACGGCAACATGCAACCCGCAGGCAAGGCATTATCAACAAGGCCTGATGGGAACTCTTCTGTGACACCCTTCCAGCCAGGTCAAATGGAGCGGATGGTTGTGGCGGCTATTGGACTTGCTGTTCGACTTCTGAGGGCCGCGTGGGCAGAGGGCTGGGAGGGCAAGCGGCACAGTGGTAGCGGCACGCTTTGCGACACCCAGCGCCGACAGAAGTGCAGTGGCACGTTCATCCTGTCGCTTTTCTATGTAGGGCACCGTTTTGCGAGGAGCTGCGTCGCGCGCTGGGCTCAGCGTGGCTGCTGCGCAGTCAAACAGCCCGGCGGCAGTCGGCAGGTGACCCCGGGGAGGCGGCTGCCATTGCCAAGGGCAAGGGCACGCGAAAAGAAGTTGGGCGCATTCAAGTTCGGGCTCTTTGAGCTCCACAGAGTAAATACCGGCAAGGGCATGGCCTCGGGGGGGGAGATCTTGAACGGTAATACGCCAGTAGTTTCTGTGGGCGATTGCTCCAGTGATGTGATCATCGCGCGTTTATTTCTGGCAGCGTACTGTTCTGGGGCCTTTCCCATATTGAAGTAGGCTGTGCATGCGAGTGCGACTGGGACAACCCAGATAGTAATCGTACATTGTGCATCCACGTGAGCACAGAAGCAACCGCTCTCGGGATGCAGACCCGGGGGCGCACGGAGTTAGTGTGGTCAGCGTCCCCCCCGCTGTGACTTCACCCTGCGATTGGCGATGCGGGTTGCGCCAGCAGCTGCCCCGGCTTCTCCGATTTCGTCCGAGGTAATGCACCTTCCGTAGCCATTGTGTCTCAGGGTGCCCTGGCTGCGGCATTCGCGCGCGAGCCTTTGCCAGGCCATGCGCACCGCATGTTCGACTTCAGGGAGCTGCAGCTGCAGCTGCCGGCCGACAGCGCGCACGGGCTCACTGTAGCGGCACGGCAGGCCGCGGTTCCACAAGCCACGAGCCCACTGGTCGGTGTCTCGGCAGAGCTGGTCGCGATGCCGACTGCCTTCCCGCCTGACTTGGAGGAGCCCACCGCCCACGCTGCAGGGAGACCACTGGCTTTGGTGGCTGGCTCGATGCAAGGGGGCTCGCCAGCCACAGTGCCGCAAGGGATCGCAGCCCAGGCGGCCGCGCAGCCGACCGACGAGCCCTTTGAGGCGCTGCCGCAGGGAACAGAGGCGGAGGCAGTGGGCCCTCTGCCTGCGAGGGCAGTGCACTTGGGCTGGAGCAACCTGGTGGATCAGCTCGGGGCTTCGTGTGGCCTGCGGGGGCAGGCGCTGGAAGCGATGAGGTCTGTGGACAGGGGTGACTTCGTCTGCCGCAGCGCCTACGAGGACATACCGGTAAGCATAGGGCACCGCGCCACCATCAGCGCCCCTCACATGCATGCCAGAGCGCTCAAGCTGCTGGAGAAGCACCTCCGCCCTGGCTCCCGCGCCCTGGACGTTGGCTGTGGCAGCGGTTACTTCTCGGCGGTCATGGCGCACTTGGTGGGCCCTTCGGGCATCGTGGTTGGCATCGACTACCTGGAGCCGCTGGTGGAGCTCTCGCGCAGCAATGTTGGGAAGTCGGACGCGGCGCTTCTTCGTGGGTCCAAGCCGCGGCTTATGCTTGAGGTCGGCGATGGCTGGAAGGGCCGACCAGAGGAGGGGCCCTTTGACGCGATACATGTAGGCGCCGCTGCTGCGGAGATTCCTCATGCGCTGCTCGAGCAGCTGAAGCCGGGAGGCAGGATGGTCATTCCCGTCGGCAAGGAGTCTCAGGTGTTTATGCAGGTGGACAGGGGTGTTGACGGCCGTTTCTCGTATCAGAACCTTCTGGACGTGAGGTACGTGCCGCTGGTGAGAGTATGAATTTTCCAGGTAGCCGAGGCGAGTCAAACCGACTAGGCTACACTTCGTTCCGGGGATTAAGGAGGGATGAGAGCGGCGCGATTCATGTTTCCTGATCCAGCGTATCTTGACGGATTGAACGTTTGTTTCTGCAGCCAGAGTTGGAGCGCCATGCGGCCATCATTCTGCATTGGCGTGAGCATCACGCTCGCTGCTCTGGCAGCATCGCCGCGCGATGGGCCCACTGTGTCTCGCTCATTGTCCCGCTGTGTCTTCGGCCTGCGCGTGGGGTGCAGGCGAGCAGGTCCCGACTCAGAGGCGGGAGTTCTACCATCGAGCCTCCATCCTGTTGTTTTCTTTGCTGCTGCTCCGTCGGCTGCGACTGCCCTTCTTTCACCTTCCTCCGTCCTCCATCTGCCCCCCCCCCCGTCCCCACACCTCAGCGATTACACATTATGAACACTATTCTCCTCTCTCCCGTAACTCCGTCTGGAAGATATTCGGCCCTTTGCGCGCAATTATTGTTTCCGCACGCGCTGTTTCAACACCTGAGTTTCCCCACGCTCTGTTCCACAGCCCGATCGCTGCGGGTGTCTCAACCTGGTGTTCCCGCTGCAGCGTGGGCCCCACTTTCGGATCCCGCCCCGGCGCGGGCCACTTTCCTGGACACGAGGAGGAGGAGGAGGAGGAGGAGGAGGAGGAGGAGGAGGAGGAAGAGGAGGAGGAGGAGGAGGAGGAAGAGGAGGAGGAGGAGGAGGAGAGGGAGGAGGTTTCGTCGTGGTCGCCCCCTTCCTTTCCTTGCTTCCGCCGCCTTCTTCTGGGCCCTTCTGCTCCTCCCGCCGCCTCCACACTCCCGTTCCCGCTGCCGTCTTGCTCGTCCTCGGCTCCCCGTTCACGTCCTCCTCCAGCTCCGCCTGCACGCCCTCCTGCTCAACCCGACAGCAGCTCCTCCTCCCATGCATGCAGAGCCCCTTTTCGTCGTCGTCGCCCCCCCGCCTTGCCCGTCCTCCGCCGTCTCAAATGGTCCCTGCTCCACTCCCTGCTGCTGCTTGTCCTCGTCCTCCTCCCCTCTCCTCCTCCTCATCCTCCGTTTCCTTCTGCTCCTCCTTCTGCTCACCCGCCACCTCCTCCTCCGCCGCCTCCTCCTCCTCCTTCTCATCATCGCACACCTCGAGGCGCCAGGGGCACTCCACGGGTCAGAACAGGAACCAATAGCATAACACTACTGGTTAGTCTCCCTCTTGGGCAAGCGGGCAACAGTCGCGGAAACACGACAAACGCATCAAGATGAACACTCAAGAGCGTCCGCCTCGTCAAGGGCGTCTGGAAAAGGGGCCCCTTTCCCACCTCCCACTCCTCATCCTCCTCCCCATGGGGCGGGGAGGGCAGGGGAGAAGGGGCGGGCCCGCCCTCGGCCAGCGGCTGCTGGCGGGGCGGCGCTGCCTTGGCCTGGGCGGCTGCCTCGAGGCCTTCGGCGGACAACCCGTGCGGCTGCAGCGTGCACGATCTCCCACCAGGCCGCCCTCGTCCCGCACCCCCGGCATTCCGAGCGAGGGCCTGACTCCGCCAGATGAGGCTGGCAGCACGCGGGGCGAGCATGTTTGCGAACGCCCGTGGGGTGGGGTGCCTGCACCCTTTTCCTCCTTGTCCTCCTCCTCCTTTTCCTCCTCCTCCTCCTCCTCCTCCTCGTATGTTTTCAGCTCCCCCCTTCTGATTGCGCATAGCACGATGGGGTCTATTGTGGAGTCCCAGATCGGCTAGGACACGCGTCCGCTGGCAAAAGAAGCATCAGCGTAATGGGAAGGGCTCGGAGGGAGGGATCGGATGCCAGATGTGGCACGAGCGCACCTGGCTTGTCCTCACTCCCTCGCCCGCTCCCCCGCCCCTAATTCCCCCGCCCACACCCACCCACCCACACACACACACACACACACACACACACACACACACACGCACACGCACACGCACATACGCACATACGCACATACGCACATACGCACATACGCACACACGACACACACACACACACACACACACACACACACACACACACACACACACACACACACACACACACACACACACACACACACACACACACACACACACACACACACTCCCCCCGTCAAGGGAGCTGAGGTGATGGGCGGCCCTGCCCCTCCTGCCCAGTTGCTCCTCGCTCCCGCGTCTCGCCCCCGCTCCCGCTGCTCCTCCGTAGCACCTCGCCCACTCCCTCCCCTCCCGCTGCTGCTGCTCCTCCTCCTGCCCCTCCTCCTCCTCCTCCTCCTCCTCCTCCTCCTCCTCCTCCTGCCCGCCATTCTGCTGACCCTCCCCTCTCCTCCTTCTTTTTCTTCCCCGCCATTTTGCTGACGCTTCCCTTTCTCTCTCTCTCCCTCTTTCTCCCTGTCCGCGGATGGTGAAAAATCAGCGCCATGGGAAGGGATGGGAGAGGAACGGCCAGGATCCCTGCCCCCTCCCTTCCCCGTCCTCCCCCTGCTCCTCCCAGCCCTCCCCCTCTTCGAGAGGCGGGGGTGCCCCCCCCCCGCCCCCGCCTTTCCTAGGCTGCGGGCCGGGCGCCCCCCCGGCCCGCGCCGCCTCCGCCGGGAACGGCGCCGCAGCAGCAGCAGCGCGGGGAGGACGGCAGACGACGGCGAGAAGGAGGACTCAGACGGACGACGACGACGACGACGACGACGACGACGACGACGACGACGACGACGACGACGACGACGACGACGACGGCGGCGGCGGCGGCGGCGGCGGCGGCGGCGATGACGACGACGACGGCGACGACGGCGACGACGACGGCGGCGACGGCGAAGGCGACGGCGACGGCGACGGCGACGACGAAGACGCCCACGTAGACGAAGGCAGCGACGACGAACGAGGACGGACGAGGCACGGGGGAGGCCGAGGCGCGCCGCTGCTCCGGGGAGGGCCCCGTGCCACGCCGCAGCTGCAGAGCGGGGGGCTGCGGGGCGGCGGCCACCGAGGGGGCGTGCGCCCCACGAGCGCAGGATGTCGCGGCGCGCCTCGCGGAAGGAGCGGCGGGGACTCCGCCCGCGAGGGGCGCGTTTTCGTTCCGGCGTGTTTTCCTCTGGCCTCGGCGGCTGGGCGCCGCGTGATGGGGGGGGGCGGGTGGACCGCGCCGCGTCATGTGCCGCGACCCCGCGGATACAGGAGGAGGAGGAGGCGGAGGAGGAGGAGGAGGAGGAAGCGCTTCTCGGATGCCGCAGGCGGAACGTTTCCGTGCGACAGCGCATCTGCGGGATCGCGCCCCGGAAACCCAGCCGCGAGGGCGCGGCTACGGGTATGTCCGCCTCCAGAGAGATGTCCGGGGAGTGCTGCAGCGGCTCTTTGCGTGCGTCGCGCATTGGGGGGGCGACACATCGGGGGGAGCAACGAGGGCTGCAGAAAAAGGGGTCCTGTAGGGTCCTGAAATGAAGGTCCCTTGGGGCCCAGAAGGGGGCCGCAGGGCCCAAAAAGTGTACCTTTCTCCCCCCTTCCCCGTCCATCTCCCCCTCGCTGAGCGACCCCAAGGCGGTTGTCGAGCCTCGGGCCTCAGGGTGCTTTGCAGCAGCTCCGCCTCGCCAGGAGCGTCCGGAATCGTACAGAACGGCTGCCGAGTTCTGACCTGGGGCGACGCGGTGCAACATCGCCGGCCGTGGCGTCTGGCCGAGCGATCAGCGAGTCCGCCCATGCACGGACGTGGCACCGACGAAGCGCGAGAGCAGTGCTGAGGAGGATGCGCCCGCCGCGCGTGTACCCCCTCGGGGGTGGTTCTGACAGATGAATAGAACCTTCAACCCGAGGCTCAGCCATGGGGTCTTCCGTGAGCTCCTACATCCCGTGGAACGGCGAGGCACGTGAAAATGCGCTTACAGCGGACCCCTGGGGCCTCCTGGAAGGCGCCTTGCGCGTGAAAATACGGGCTTCGCTGGCCCCTGGGGCGTTCCCAGAGCGTTCCTGGGCGCGCCCGACAGGGCCCAGGGCCTTCCAAGGGACGCCCCATGCGCTCCCAGAGCTCCCGGGGTGCTCCCAGGCGCCCCCAGGGCTTCCCAGGCGTTCCAAAGCCTTCCCAGGGCCGTGCCAGACGCTTCCAAGGCCTCCGGCGCCGACCCAGGGCGCCCAATGCCCAGGGCGTCGCTGGTCGCCCAAGCGACGTTCCGTGGCGATTCCGGAATCCGCAGGGCCCCCTGCCAGGGCCCGCCAAGCCACCGTCACCGTGATATAGCTCCTGCCCGGGGCCAGCGGCGCTCCTGGGCACCCGAGAAACGTTCCGCGGCGATTCCAGAGCTCTGGTGGCTCCCCCCGGGCAGCCCGCCATGCTGCCGCAGCCGCGCATCGTAGCGAGGAGGTGCCCGGCCCACCCCCTCGCGCTCCCCCTCCAGCTGTGCGAAGGTCGCGCCGAAGGCGGTTGCGTCGATGAATCGCTTCAGCGGGGGCGACCCCAACTACGAAACCCAGCGCCGAGGGCGAATGCAACTGCCATGCGCGTCGCTGTCAGCGAGGAGCCCTACGGCGCGGCCGCGCGTCCAGGACGCATGGAAACTCGCTGCAATGCTGCGCCAGCGGCAGCGCAGCGCCGCAGCGCAATGCCGAAGGCAAATGCGCAGCCAAAGGCACAAACAGCGGCAGCCCAACGGCGACGCTCAACGCCGAAGGCACAAACAGCCGCCCGTTCGACGAGGCGGGCTCGAGCGCCTGCGCCAAGCGCCCCCGGCGCGTGCCTACATGGATGCGCACTGCCACGGCCGCGGCGGCATGCGCGCTTCAGCTACACCGCTCGCGCGCACCATTCGAAAGCTTTCCGTGATAGAGGGGTTGGGGGGAGAAGCGCTAAACCCTGAACGGCTTTACTCTGGGCATTCTGGGGCGGGAGTGCAACTTCCGTGGCGCGCGCGGCTTGGGCAGCGATCTCCCCCAACAACCGTGATGTGGGGGGGAATCGCAGCCAGCGCGCGCATGCGCCAATGCAAGCCCTAAACCCTAAACTTCAAGCCTCGGGCCGCGCAGACTCGAAGCCCGTGGCGTCTGGCCGAGCGCTCAGCGAGCCTGCCCAATGCAACGTTCGTGGCACCGACGAAGCGCGCAGCGCTGAGGAGGAATTCGCACGCCGCGCGCGTACGGCTCCGCTGGTTCGACCTAAGAAAAGGAACCCTTAACCCTCAGCCGCAGCAAGCGGGCCCCCGTCGACCTGATGGTTCCCCTGGGGCTCCAAACCTATAAACATACCGCGTGCGGCGCCTTTTCGGCCGTCCATGGGGCCGCAAATCATATGAAAATACAGCATGCGGCGCCCTCGGGCTTAATTCCCAGCGTTCCCCCGGTGTCCCGGGCGCTCCCAGGCGCTCCCAGGTGCTACAGCGCGCTCCCAGGCGCTCCCTATAGCGTTCCCATGCGCTCCCAGGCGCTCCCAGGCGCTCCCACGTGTTCCCAGGCGCTCCTAGGCTCCGCCGGGCGTTCCCGGGCGCTCGGGCGCTCCGCGGCGCGCAGAAGTGTTCCCAGGCGCTCCCAGGCGCTCCCAAACGCCCCCAGGCGCTCCCAGGCGCCCCCAAGCTTTCCCAAGCGTTCGCAAGCGCTCCCAGGCATTCGCAAACGCGCCCGGGCGCTCCCAGGCGCTCCCAGCGCGCTCCCAAGCGTTCCCAGGCGCTCCGAGGCATTCGCAAGCACTCTGCAGCGCTCCCCGTCGGCGCTCCCAGGCGCTCCCAGGAGATCGCAAGCGTTGGAACATTACATCAGGCTGTTGGACCGCCCGCACTCGGGGCAGATTATCTGGACGGTGGCTGAGTGATGGATCGTGCCACTCGAAGGGGGGCCCGCCCAGCCGAGCACTGTTTCACGCCTTGCTTCAGGTTCTGATGCGCTGGCTGCGCTGAAGCCGAGACGCTGAAAAAAGAAGCAGCTCGGGCTCGGAAGGGCCTCGCTGCGCGCCTCGTGCCCCCCCGGCGCTTGAGGAGCCGAGAAGAGGCTCAGTCCCTTATGCATCGTTCCTCGCGGCAGTGGCTCGACTGCGGGCGCAATGTCAGGATCTGGGCGCACATCGATTGCAAGTTCGTCGGCGGCGTACTCACTGCCGGGCTCACGAGAGCGCACGTCGATCGCATGCCTGAAGACACCCAGCGGCCTGGAAACCAAGCTCGCTCAAAATTTCATCCAGGGGGGGGCGCTGGGTGTGGGGAGAAAGCCGAGTGGTGTTATAAACCGGCGCTGCGTCTTGGCTGGTGAAGGGCCACGCGTTCCAAATTCAGAACCGCCGCATGCGAAATTTGCTTTGCATGCTTGGGCTGCGGTAGTGCAGTCTTCTCGGAGGTCGTCTCGCAGATTTCTGTTGGCTCTGGCTGTGTCGCTCGTGCACTATGTGTGCAACTATACCCCTCCCCTGGGGTCGTGAGCGCTCTTATGATGCTCGGCTCCGCTTTTGCCGACCCCTCTTCTTTCCCTCCCTTCCTCCCTCTTATCCCCTCGTCGATCGCCAACGGGGTGCTCCATTCAGCCGAGTTGCCTCTAGGTCGAGAGTCGTTGCAGGCGGGAAGGCGATGGAGCCAACCGCAGTCTGACGCCGTGCCTCGCTCATACCCTCCACGTTCTTACACGTTCTTCCCTCTTCCCTCTGTCGCACCATCCCCGTTCCCGTCCGCGTCCCCTGCTCCTCCACGTTTCTGTGACGTCCATTCTGGCCTTTATTCTCGTCATCGCCGTCCCACCTTTCAGTCCGTCGCATCGTCATCCTTCTCTCGCCAGTCTGGAGCGTGTTTCTTTATAGCTTGGGGCATAATGGGCATTATAGTCCCCTCCCCCCCCTCCCCCTCTATAACGTAACGCCCCTCCCCCCCAGTGCGCTCCGGGCACTGCCGCCGTGCGCATCGGGATTCGTATCGACGTCAGCATAGGAATCCGTATAGGAGGAGGAGCAGGACGAGGAGGAGGAGGAGGAGAAAATGAGGACGAGGAGGAGGAGGGAGAAGAGAAGAACGTCGCATTTTATGATCCGCATGTCCGCAGCAGATCCTCACCTACATGCTCGTTCTACTTGTCCTGTGCACGCAGGCACTGTGGTGTACACCAGCGCTGCGTGCACGCGGATGTTGTGGTGTAGACAGGCGCTGTGGTGTGCACAGGCGCTGCGGTGCACGCAAGCATTGTGGTGTACACAGGTGCTGTGTAGCACATGGTTGTTGCGGTGTTACACATTCGCTGTGGTGTACACGGGAGCTGTGGTGCACGCAAGCACTGTGGTGTACACATGCGCTGTGGGGGAGGTCGCCACGTACATGCTGCTCGTGTCGTCGTCGTCGTTGCTCGTCGCTCGTCGCTCGTCGCTCATCCTCGTCGTGCGCGCGGGCGCGGCTGTGGTGCCGGAGCCACACGGCGGGGGGAAGGGGTTACATGATACCCCCCCCGCCCCCCCCCTTTGATGCCCATTATCGCCGAAAGTAAAGAAACGCGTTCCTGTCATCCATGTAAACACGCATGCCAGCGCAAGGTCTTAGGTCTTAGGTCCTCGGACACCGTAGGATGTCTTCGGCCTGCCATGCTGCAGTCCGACAGCGCTCGACCACTGCTGATCGTTGCCAGCGCACGCAGACATAATTCCACGTCCCCCCACGCCAAAACGGCTGAACAATGGCACAGCAATGCCAGCGACACCCCACCGCCCTTTGGATCAACCGCCTGGGAGCTCGAGAAGAGGCGTCGGATGAGTTCTTCCCCTCCAGGGTATCCTGACTCTCTTGCACAACCGCTTCCCATATCCCGCTGTGGCGCTTCTGCAGACAAGGCCATTTCTTCTGCCTCCTCCTCCTCCTCCTCCTCCTCCTCCTTCCACCCGCATGTCCTCATCTCTCTTCCCCTTCCTCCTCCTCCTCCTCCTCCTCCTCCTCCTCCTCCTCCTCCTCCTCCTCCTCCTCCTCCTCCCTCCTCCCACCTCCTCCTCCTCCTCCTTCTCCTCCTCCCTTCCTCCTCCTGCTCCTCCTCTCCTCCTCCTCCTCTCCTCCTCCTTATCCTCCGCCTCCTCCTCTTCCTCCTCCTCCTACTCCTCCCCCCCCTCCCCCTCCCCCTCCCCCTCCCCTTCCTCCCCTCCTGTGTCATCATTCCGGTTGTTTGTTTCCTGCTCCCGATTCCCCTTTGCTCCCTCCCGCTGCGCGCCCTCCTCGCCATCATTCGTCCCGTCCTCCTCAAGGCAGGCCAATGTCACCCCACATATGGGCAGGCATCAAGCCCGTCACGTCGCCCTCTTCCTCCTGTGCTGTCGCGGGAAAGCCATGCGATTGGTAGCCGCAGCGTGACCGCCAGGATGTGGACCACGTGGAGCTTATGGCCAGGGGCTCGGCGGGAGAGATAGCCAATTAGCGATGGTGAGGAGAGGGGTGGAGGTCGAATGAGGAGAATGAGCAGATGGGGAAGGAAGGAAAGGGGAGGCAAGTATGTCTGTTCGGATTGATCCGTGCCGGTAGGGATACAAGTACGTCTGCTAGGGATGTCTGCACAGAGCCGAGCAGCCGACAGGCTTGTTCTCGTGGCGCTCCGTTCCGCGGGTTGTTTCATGGTTCATAGCTAACCTCTCTGCTCATGAAATGCTTGTCTGCTTATTTTGGGGCGTGAACTGTTCAGAGCAGAGTTGGGTGTAACCAAACTTGGGAACAGGCGCGCACGGAAGGGACGCAAAGTCGTTCTCTTCGTGGATGCGGGCGTGGCTCTGAACGTCGCGAGGGAACGGGCAGAGTACGAGTAGAACGGGACCTTGCAGGCGTGTAGACGACGTCGTTGTGCGGTCTGTCCAGCCGTCCTGACAGTTCCAATTCAGTGTTGAGGTGGTTCAGCCGGGAGTCGCTTGCACCACATGGCTATGACTCATTCATATCTCGAGCACATAGGTCTGAGGATGTCTCACACATCGGGAGTTCAATATAGGTCCTTCAACACAGGGTTCACACAACCGTGTATTGGGACGGTATTGATGAGCATGATGGCGACAATGCCAATTATGATGATGATGCTGGTGATGATGACGATGATGATGATGCTGATAATGAGGATGATGGTGATGGTGATGATGATGATGATGATGATGATGATGATGATGATGATGATGCTGATGCTGATGATGATGCTGATGCTGATGCTGATGCTGATGCTGATGGTGATGATGATATGGTGACGATGATGCTCCCTCTTATTCTCTGCGACTCCCCCCGCGGTCTCTGCAGTGTTTCGGCCCAGTGGCCGCCCCCCTCCTCCTGGCTCGCGGCCCGCAGATGCAGCGCGCCGTGGAGTTGTTGGTGGAGGCGGGCGGCGCTGTGCTCTACCAGGGTTTGCGAGGCGCGCGCTTCGAGCGGTTCGCGGGCCGCCCACTGCCCTTGACGGACCAGGAGGCAGGAGGCCCCAGCGCTCGGGTCCTCCTGGCTGTCTCAGGCGGCGGGCCTCGGAGTAGCTGCGGAGTGCCCTGCTCTCGAGGCGTCCGCCGCCTGCTCCACCGTCTGCCTCGGGCTGGCGGTGGACTTGAGCTGCGGGGTGTCTCCCCTGCTGCTCGCGACGGTCCTCTGGCTTCTGGGGGTGACCGATTGCTGCAGCTTCTGCGGGGGCTGCTGTCTCGCGGGCGTGGCGGTCCGCTGTGCGAGCCCTTTTCCTGGCTCGCCTTCGCAGCGCGCTGGGCGCGCCAAAACCCCAGCGCCCGAGAGGGCAGCTGTTCGGGCCCTGGCCTTCGGCCCTGGCCCTCAAACCGCCTTGCGCGGCACGGCGGCGTCGGCCCTTCGGCCTTCGTCGCTGTTTCGGGGTTAATCCCCTTGGGTCGGCCTCCCGGCCACCCGCGCGGGTTCCCCCGCAACGTGCGCGCTGTCAGTTCTGCAGCGGACCTGACGCGTGTCAATGACGCTGATGACGATGGCCGCTGAGCGCTGGTGACGATGGCCGCTGTGCCAGCGCTGCCAGAAGGCTCCGCGTGGCCAGAACTGCATCCGTTCGAGCCGCCGTCTGCGACGAGCTGCGACAGGTGGCGGCCCGACGAGGGGGACCGCAGCTTCGCCGCTACACCGCTTGCTCAGCGAAATGGTGGCGCGTTGCTCGCATTTCCCTCGGCCTTCCGCTCGGCTGCCGACCTGGCGGCCGCGGAGGCGGATGGCTGCCCTGGGCTGCTGGGCCCGCACTTGGTGCTGGACGTGCCTCCCCTCGGTGCAGCCTCTCGCGCTCTGGCTGCCACGGCGTCGGTCCTGGTGATCGACTTGGATGTCAACGAGCCGGAGCTCGAGTCCTTGACGCCGCTGCCCGCGGCCATTCTAGCCGATTTCGCCCCGTTCGCCACTGCGCGGAGTCGGGGCTGCTGGCCGCAACCGTCCATGGTGAGGCTGCTCCGTGAGCAGTTCGCCGCGCTCCGCGGAGCCCCACCTGCCGACGGCGAGGAGGACCTGCCTGGAACCGAGCGGGCGACGCCGCATCATGCGGCGTCGGAGGGCGTCGAGGAGATCGGGTCCATCTCGGGTTCTTTGGCGGAAGGCGACGGCGAACGCGCGCCCGCGGTCCCAGCGGCGGCCCCTCCTCTGAGGCGCGCGGGGGTCTACGCAGGGATCGCGGCCTCGCCCGCTCAGCCGCGCACCCGCAAGCTCCCAGTCGGGCAGTCGCAGCCCAGGGCGACGGCGCTCTTATGACCAGGGCGAAGGTCGCGGCCGAGATGCGCGCGATGTTACCGAGCCGGGCTCCGGTGCTGCCCCTGGCGGGGCCGCCGCCAGAAGCCCAGGGGCCCCGCCGCGACGCCTTTCAGCAGTTCGAGGGCCAGGTCGCTCGTCGCGGGATCCCGCTGGCCGGCTTGCAGAGCTTCGTGACTCGGGATCCTCCGGCTCCGCAGCGGGCGCTGGTCAAGGCGGACACTCCCGCGTTTTCGCTGGCGGCAGCGCGGGGAGCTCAGCGACCCGCAAGCGCGACCGTCACGGCTCCGCCCCCCCCCCCCCCTGCACGTCGAGGGCCGCCCCCGGCGCCCCTTGCCCCCCGCTATAGGGTTCCGCTCCCGCCGAGGGGGCCGCCGCGGGAGGGCCCCCGGACCCAGCTGCGACCGCGTCTTCGACGTCGGACCTCGCACTGGCATGCCTGCGGGAGGCGCTCGCGCGCCAGCAGGCCCCTCGAGCGACGCCCCGCTCTCTGCTGGGCTCGCTCACCGAGCGGGCTCTGGCGCAGCAGGGCCCCCCCCCGGACGGCGCGTCCGCGATGATTCAGATGCATGGCATCGCGCGACGTCGCGAGCGGCAGCGGGCGCTCTTCAGCGCGGGCCTCGCGTCAGCGAGCTGACGAAGGAGAGAGAGAGAGAACCTGGCCCGTGCTCTTGGGGTTCACTTGGGAGACTTGACGCCCGTGGCTATGTTCCAGTACTGCCGGGGGCAGAGTCCCCTGGGCGGTCGGGCGTCGACCCTCGAGCCGCTGACCCACGTCGCGAGGTCGATTTCCGATTTGTGGCGAGCCAGCGAAGCAGGAAACGCAGGGCGAGTCCAGACCTCTTCCGTCGTGCCAGCGCGCGTTCGTGAATCGATCAGCTGGCGGGGGGTCGCGGGCACCTCGAGGCGCCGCGGTTCTCGGCGGGCCTAGGGGGCCCGCCGACGCGCGCGACGCGCCGGCGCGCGGAGCGGGGGGCTCACAGCCCGTTCTCGCCGCTGGTGGACCCGCGCTGGCTATCGGCCCAGGGCGAGCACATGAAGGGGCCGACCTCCTCTCAGCCCCGCCCGGACTCAAAGCGGGCGGCGGCTCCGAAGGCGCCGGTCCCCAAGCCGAAGGCGGAGTCGCAAGCGAAGCCGAAGACAAAGGGGGCGCCGCCGCCCAAAACCATGGCGGGCGCCAATCCGCCTTGAAGCTGATGCGCCGCCCTCGCGCGGGCGGTATGCGGGGCGCTGCGCAGAGGTCGGGGTGGGCGTCTCTAGCGAGGGCGCTGCATCGCCGCGGGGGCAAGTGCGCCCCGCCGCCGCGACCAGGCCGCGGAGTCTCGGGCACCCCGCCGTTCTGCTGGCAATATTCTGGCCCCCGCAATCCCCTCCCCTCGCCCGCTGCAGCCGCCGGGAGCGCATGGGCCGAGCACGGTCGGGAAGGTAAGAATGCGCGTCTCCAGCGAGAGCGCTGCGCCGCCGCAGGGGGGAGTTCGTTCTGCCCGCGCGATCTTAGCTCGTCAGCCCCTGGCGCGGCTGCCTCTCCAGACCTCTCTGGTCCGCCTGCCCTCGGCGTCGCACCGGCGGACGCTGAGAAGGCCCTGCCTACCCTCGCCGTGGGAAGGCCGCCCTGCTCTTCGCTTCAGACAGCCCCCGTGCTCGTGCCACGAAGCAGCGCTCGGTCCCCGGTTCTTCCCTTGCGTGGCGAGTACGTCTTCCTTGCTGCGCCCATTCCCTGGCGCGAACATCGGCGTCGCCCAGTGGGCTGACGTTTTGGGCCCCAAGGCGGGATGGGGGACCGGCATTCCCAGGCGTCTTCCTCTCGCCCATCTCAACCCTCGTTTGATTAGGGCGGTTCTCTCGCTGGGTAGCTTCCTCGCGATCCGCGGCAGTGCCCTCCGGCCCCGCCTATCCCGCCGCCGCCTTCTCATCTGGTCGGCCGCGCGCGGGAGCGGTGGCGCCTGAGGCGCGCAGCTCACGCGCTAGCTCAACGCGCCGCGATTGCGCTAAGCTGGCTGGCCGTCGGCAAGCCGAGCCTCGCCCCCGCCGAGGCCCGCGCGCGAGCAACGGTCTCGCCCTGCCAGGAGGGCGCGCGCGGCCGTATGGAGCGGCCGCGCCGGATTGCAGTTCGCCTTGCCCGAGGGGTCCAGAGCGACTTGGGCCGAGCTTCTGCGCAATTCGATGCAACTGTCTCGCTCCATGGCCCGGCTACCCACGCAGCAGCTCTGGGGGGTTCACCTCCTTCCGCCGTCCGGGCACCCGCGCGGCAGTGTCCGTCACCCGCGCCCCCTGCGCCCAGGTCGCTCGCCGCCGCGGCGCCGTGGGACTCCAGCCGCGTCGAGCCTTCCGACCTCAAGGTCAGGGCGCCCCGCGTCACGTTGGATTGCTCGCCCAAGTCTGATCCCGCCCCCTTCCTGTCAGATCGTGCGCGAGGCGTTTCTTGGCCCTGATGCCGTGCGACTCCCGAGGGCAGAGCGGCCCGCGACGGGCCAGCTAGGGGCGCGCGTCCACGTGGGCCGCGCAGACTTTTGGGCCTCCTCCACAAATTGGATGCCCGCGGCGCCCTGTACCTCACCCCAGTTGCGGATCTCGGCTGGCAGGAGGCGCGCGGAGCTTTCCGAGTCCCAAAGGACAGCGGGCTCGATCGTGTGATCCTGAACCCTACGGTCGTCAACAGCTGGCGGTCCTCTGTCTTTTTCGCATTTAATGACGTCTCGGCTAAAAGTTTCTTCTTTGCGGACCCTCACTCAGAGCCCCAGGGGAATTGCTGGTTATCTCCTGTGACGATATGATTTAATTGCACGACCCCTTCCGCGCCCACCCCCCCGCACGCGCTCGCGGGAACGCGTTGCGGGTCAGGTTGCCGGGATGTTTCTTCATGTCTCTCCGGGCCTGGCGCCCTGAGCTGGCAGGCGAGGCCGTTTCGCCGCGCCTCAACGCTCTTGCCATGGGCTACAACATGGCCGTTGAGATCGCCAACGCGGCCCACGAGGGGGGTTCTCCGCAGCTTCGGTGCCCTCCGTGTCCACGAGCAGGTGCAGTGCGCTGGCCCCCCTTCGAAGCTCTCGTGGCACGGCCCCGTCCCGCGCCCCGACGACCCCACTCGCCGCGATCGGGAAGTCTTCGCCGCTCGCGACCGCGGCTAGTTTTCCGCTTATCGGGCTGGCGCTACGCCCAGGAAAACGCGCCCGCGGCGAAGCGCACGAGGTCGTTGTAGGGGCCGAGGTCGAAGGGCGAATGGGCGTCGCGCGCGCTCCGCTTGTCCCTTCGATCGCGCTGTGCAGCCTGACGCTTATCCAGGTTCACCTCGGCTCTCCGACGCGCGCCGCGCGGGCGTCCCTCGTCGGCTGCTGGGTGCAGGGGGTTCTGTTTCGACGCCGTATGCGTTTTCTTTTCACGCGCGCTACGCGCTCCTTTCTCGGATTGCTTTAGACGACGACGGCACAGAGCACGAGCTGCCGCCGTCTGTAATGGGCGAGCTCTTGGCCTGCACCTTCCTGGCACGGCCATCGCCGACCTCCGCGCGGCCCCGTGCCCCGCGGCGTTCGGCGCGGATGCCCCCCTCAGCCGCGGGGGTAGTCCGAGCGGACAGTAGCATTCATCTGTTCGCAGAGCTGTGGAGGAGATCCGAGCACGGAGGCTGGCGCACTCGGTTCCGCGATCGGCGCCTCCAAGTCCTGCGCCGAGGGGCCCTCCTTGGCCCTGAGCGCACCCGGCTGCGTCGCGACCCAGGGCTGCCCTCCCTTGAGCCGAAAGCCGCGCCTCGCTGGTTGAAGGAGTTTGCGGGGGCTCTCCGTTTCCGATTGACGTGCAGATGGCAGTTTCGCGCGCCTAGACATATCAACATCCTCGAGACCACCGTCTTCAAAATATTGCGCAAGTATTGTTGCGCCAGGATGCCCGACTCTCGGGTACCTGTCCTCTTAGATTCTAAGGTGGCTTTGGGAGTTGCGGCCCATGGGCGAAGCAGTTCCCTGGGCTTGTCACATGTCTCGCGCGCTGCACTGCCGTGCATCATCTGGGGCGGATTGTGCATTGGGGGAACGCACGTGCCGACGGACGTTCATCGGGCCGACGACCCAGCGAGGCACCGATCGGCCCGACCCCCTTCTTGAGCCCCCCCGGCATTGCTACAGGATGCAGAACGGGGCGATTTCGGTGGATTCGATTGCGTGGCCCAGGCCGACGCATTCTCTTCGCGCCCTACCGGCCGTCGGGCGTGCTTCGGCGATCTGCTCGCGGCTCGAGGGTTAGGCCCGCTGGGCCTTTCTCGGGCGGCCGTCTTCCCCTTGGGCGCGGAGGTGGCCGCCGCCGACGACGCCGCCGCTTGCGGGCCGGCCCCTGAGACCCCGGGCGGCGGCGACGCGCGCAGCTCACGCCCGCCAGCCCCGCGAAGGCCCGGGACCAGGAACGCACTGTTCCCGAGTTCCGCTGGGGCCGCGAGCGCCGAGGCCAGGGTCGCCGCCGACCCCCCCCGCTCCGCGGTAGAGGGGGTCGCAGGAGGAGGCGTCGGTCCTTGCACCCCCCCTGCGCCCGTCGCTCTCCGAGCGCGGCTTGCGCCCGAGCGGGCGAGCGGCGGCTCGCGCATGGCCAGGGGCACCCCCGCCGCAGTGGGCAGCCGGGGGGCCCCCTCGGGACCCGCGAGCAGCGGCGGGCAACGCGGCCACGCCCGAGCTGCGCGGCTGCAGGATGCGAGGGCAGCCCTGCGCGTCGCCGACGGAGTGGGCCGCGGCGCCGCGGCGTTCCGTCGCGCGGCGCGAGACTGCCATCCTGACAGAGGAGCGGCGTCTCTCTCGGCCAGCGAAGCCGAGGAGCGGAAGCAGCACTTCAAGTGGCTGTGTGACGCAGTCGCTGCTGCTCGACTTCGAGGGCAGCCGCGCCCTGGCTCTCGCCCGCGCCGAGGGCCGCGGCAAGGGGAAGCGCAAAGGCAAGACAATCGCTGGCCACTCCTTTATGCTCTCTGCCCACGACGGGGCCGTGTCCGAGCGCGTCTCCAGTGTGCGAGCTGAGCGCGCTGCTCTGCGCTCCGGACAGCCCCGCCGATCGCCCGCCTGCGCGGGCCCGCCCTCCCCCGCGCGCACTCGGTCCGTCGCGCCCGCCGACGCCGAGCTTGCCGAGGTCGAGCGGGCAGGGCGCCTGGAGCCGCAGGCGATCCGCGACGCGCGGGCTGGCCTCTTGGCGCGCGCGCCCCTGCCGAGGCGCGGAGCGCGCCCGAGCGCGCGGCGGCGAGGCGCGAGCTCGCCGAGGCCGTCGCGAGCCGCAAGTATTTGCGTCGGCTCCGCGCGGTGCCCAGTCGGGAAGCGCTGGGGGCCGGCGGACAGCTCCCGCCCAGATCGCTCGCGGCACTCGCGGGGTGCACAGAGCCGCGCTGCGCGACGCGGAGGCGGTGCATCCCGCTAGCTTGGCGCGTCGGGCTCACGCGGTCGCTGAGGACGCTCCCGCGTCGTCAACGGGGCGTGCTCTGGGGCGGCTGGAGGCAGAGCATCAGGCCAACCCGCGCGCCCGCGCTCGACCGCCCGACGATCCTGCCAGCGCCATGTCGCGCAGCGATCGTCGGGGCGCCCGCCGGTGGCTGGGGCCCCGCGACGAAGCCGTCGGGGACAGGCCGAACTTGGGAGGCCACGCCCCAGAGTCGGCCAACCGCAGCGGGGCCCGCTGCACGCAGCGCGCGGCCGCCAGGCGCCAGGCGAGCCTGAGGGGGGGGGTCGCGCCTCCGCCTGGCCGCCGCGCTCGGCGGACCGCGAACTGTGGCGCGTTCGGTTCCGCTGCCAGCGTCGAGCCGCGTGCGACGGGCGCCGCGGCGAGGCGCGTCGCCAGGCGCCCCCAGAGCCGTCCCTCAGCAATGGCGCCGGGCCGGGACGGAGGTCCGAGTCCTGCCAGGGAGCTTCCGAACCCTTACGGCAGCAACTCCAGCGACAGTCGACGTGGGACGCCGGCGCCGCCCCTGGCGGCTCCTCCGCGGGCTCGCCCAGCTGATGGCTCGCCGGTGCCCCCCCGCAGCAGGCCGCAGCCTGCCGCGCCAGCTTCCACGGGGCGGCGCCCGACGACGCGCCGAATCTGCTCCGCCCCGGGCCTCCCGCGCCAGAAGCTCCGTGGACCCCTGCGACTCGGACTTCGGCTCCGAGGACCCCGCTCAGGTCCGCGACTGCCTGGCGGGTCGGATCTCGGACGAGGCCTGGCGCAGGGCCGTCCGCGCCGCCCAACGGTCTGTGGCATCCGAGCAGGACGCGCCCGAGGCCACTTCTCGCGGGCAGCCTCCTCGGTCCCCGGGCGACGGTCGGAGTCGGGATTGCTCCAGGTCGCGGGTGGGGCATGCGCGAGGTGTGGCCCTGAGCGTGCCGCAGGATTCCCGCGCCGCCGATCGAGGGACCTCTCGAGCGCTGGGCCGACTGGCATGCGCCCCTCCAGCGAGGGCGTCACGCCGCCGCAGGGCGGGGTTCGTGCCGTCGCCGCTCAGTCAGTCGGTGGGCCGTCTGCTGGCCGCGCGGAGCCCCCGTCTAAGCGTCGCATGCGCGCTGCCCTCCTGCCGGCTTCGAAGGCTCCTTCAGCAGCCTCCACTGCTGCTGCTCCCGCGCTGCCTAGCATGCCGCCGCCCTCGCTTCCAGGCCGCGACGAATCGCCGGAGCCGACCGCCCTTCCAGCCGCCGCGGCTTCGTCGCTTGGCTGGCGGCTGGAAGTGGCGGGCGAGCTTCTGACCGTCGTGCGGCCTTCAGAGGATCGGAGAGACCTGTTTCAGCACGCGGTCTCCTGGCTGCGGATGAGCCGCTCGAGGTCGACGATCTCGATTGCCTGCTCGCCGCGTTGCTCAGTCACGGGCGCCACTTCGGCGATGGAGGCGCGCGACCTCTCTCGATGGCAGGGGGGCTGCTGCCAACGAGCGCCGCTGCCCCCCCAGGGCTGACGGCGCCCTCAGATCGACGAGAAAACGTTCGGAGGGATCAGGGGCATCGGCTTGGTCAACAACGCCATTCAGCTGCGACGCACGGCCAGCCTGGCCTGCGCGCGCGACCCGTTCGCGCATCTCTCCGAGAAGGCCGAGCAGCTCCCGCCACGCCTGTGGCGCAACGAGGAGGCGCCTGCAGATCTGCTCGACGGCTGCCGAGCCATCTGCAGCGCGCCTCGCCCGACCTCTCTGTCGGGCACGTCGCAGCGGCAGGGCGCCGCCGAGATGGGGGCGAAGCTGCTCGACCGCGCTCGCGCGGCGCACTCCGCGGGCCCGCCGGTCCCTTTCCCGCGGGCAGACGCTCTGCGCGCCCGCGGAGATCGAGAGGATCGCGCGGGGCATCGCGGATGCGACCGATGACCCCGTCGCAGAGGCGCGCGCTCAGACCGCGTCTCAGTCGGGAGTCGACAAAGGGGGGGGGGGCCGCCGCCGCATTTCGCCTCGCGCGCGCGGCGCGCGGCCCCCTCGACGGGCCGCGTGGCTCCGCGGAGCAGCAGAGGCCCCGCGCCCGCTTTGCTGCTCTGGTGCGCGCGCGGGCTGCGCGCGCGCCGCCGCTCGGGGCCCTCTTGCCTCGGCGGCCGCCGCCGCGCGCGCGGGCCGCGGGCTTGGCGCTGCGCGGCCCCAAGCCCCTCGCGCGCCTTTCGCCCGGGATTCCCATTTGACTCCCGATTATCTCGGTCGCAGATCCCGATCGGTCGACGCGTTCGAGCTGCGGGTCGTCGAACACGCCACAGTGGCTCCGACCGCGCTCTACCAATATGGCGTGCTCCTCGCGCGAGCGCTGGCCACCTCCGGGGCATGGTCGCGCGACGCTGGTTTCCCCCGCTACATCATTGTGCACGCCCTTTCAGGCGTCCAGTCGGCGCGCCCCCACTGGAAGGCGTTCCTTACGGAGGCCTGGGACGTTGCCAAACAGTAGAAGATTGTAGAGCCTCCCAATATTCGCCCACCGTTGCCGCGCGTTCTCCTGCGCTCGATGGCTGGCTGCTGCCTCATCTTGGACTGGCCTGTTACGGCCGCATTGCTGCTGATGGGCTTCGCTATGTTCCTGCGTCCAGGGGAACTCACGAAGGTAAGGAGGTTCGATCGTTCCTTGCCGTCGGACCGCCTCGAGCCCGCAGGCGACGCTTGCCTGGCCATCACGGCGCCGAAAACCCGTCGCTCCTACCCCGCTCAACACGCGAGGTGTTCGGATCGTCGGTCGGTAGACCTGTTTGAACGAGTTGTTGGACATCCTGCCCCCGCCGATCCGATCGCCCTATTCGGGGCGAGCGGCTTCCGTGCACCGCGGAACCATTTACATTCGGCTTGGGCATTCCGCCCGCCAAAGCCGTTGCTGGGTTTCGCGAGTCTCCCGGTTGTCTGCGGGGTGCAGGTGCGACTGGCTTCCGCATTGCTACAGAAGACGTCCCTCGCCTTTTCTTGCGAGAAAGGTGGCGCCAAGCGTCGAGCGCTGAGCGCGACCTCCAAGCTGCTGCTGCTGCTGCTGCTGCTGCTGCTGCTGCTGCTGCTGCTGCTGCTGCTGCTGCTGCCTCGACCGTCGTCGCGTCTCTCTCGGAGGCCGCCAGGGCTCAGGTGATCTTCTTCGCCTCCGCCAACAAACGCTTGTTTTTGTGTTTTTGCTTTCCGGGTCGTCAGCCTGGTCGGTCCAACTCCCGGCCGCCCGCCAAAACTTTGTCACTTCGCAAGGTCTGTGAGCCTGGGCACGCCTGCCCCGCCTTCTGCGGCCAGGAGCCCCGCCCCTGAGCGCGGCGCGTCGCCCCCTTCGCGCCGGGCGGCGGGCCCGCCCCGCCGTCGCGCGCGGCAGCACCGGCACGCGCGCGAGGAGACCGTTCGCCACGGCGGAGCGAGAGAATGCTCCCTCTTATTCTCTGCGACCCCCCCCCCGCGGTCTCTGCAGTGTTTCGGCCCCCCTCCCTGCCTTCCAGGCCTCGCTGAGGCTGACGGTGCGCGCGCTCCAGTGCCGCCCGTGGGCGCTGGGGGGGCGGGCTGTCTTGCCCCCCCAGCGCACGCTGGCTGCACCGCCTTCGGCGGCCAGGGGCCCCGCTCCTGAGCGCGGCGCGTCGGCTCTCTCGCCCCCGGCGGCGGGCCCGCCCCGCCGTCGAACGCGGAGGCGCCAGCACGCGCGCGCGGAGGCCGCTCGCGAGGGCGGAGCGAGAGGATGATAACGATGATGATGTTGATCATGCTGATGACGATGATGAAACTGTTGATGATGACGCTGATGTTGATGCTGGCGATGATGGTGTTGCTAATGATGAGAATGAGGAGGATGAAGAGGAGGACGATCACGATGAAGATTACGGCGGCAATTATGATAATGGTTATTACATGGATGATGGTGGTGATGACGACGGCCATGATGATGACGATGATCATGACGATGACAATTGCGATGGTGGTGGTTGTATTGATGATGATGCTGGTGACGGGGATGATGGTGATGATGCTGCTGGATCTGATTATGATGATGGTGAAAGTAGTGGTGATAGTGATGGATGGCGTTGCAAATGAATGTCCCGGAGGTAGTGCTGAAATTGAGATGATGATGATGATCGTGGTAACATTGATATTGGTGTGTTGGTGATAATGATGCGGCAGGTGTTTCTTATGATGACGATGCCGATTATGATGATGCAGTTGTTTCTGATGATGTTGATGATGACGATGTTGATGACGATGACGAATACCATGAATATGGATATGATGGTGGTGATGATGTTGATGCTCATGATGGGGATGGTGATGACGATGCTAGTGCTGATGATGACGTGGATTGTGATGGTGATGGTGATGATCTTTACGGTGATGGCGATGGTGGTGACAATGACGATGAAGATGGGGATGGTGAGTGTGGTGTTGGCAAGGAGGAAGAGGAGGAGGAGTTGCTGAAGGAGGACGAAGAGGAGGAGGAGGAGGACGAGGAGGAGGAGGAGGAGGAGGAAGAGGAGGAACAGGAGGAGGAGGAGGAGGAAGAGGAGGAGGGGGAAGACGAGGAATGCCGTCACATGTGACCCCTCTTGTCTTCATTATTTGCGGGCCCCTCGTGGAACTGGTTTGGGCCGTCTTAGGGATGTCGTGGTCTCCTGTGCTGCAGCCTAGGGCAGCCTTAGTATTGTTTTGCGCTGTGGTGGGGTTCTCTTTGGCCGGCGAACGGCCTGAAAGAGCCTTCTAAGGCCGCGTTGTGTCCAGTCTTGGACTATCTTGGGGCCATCGTTTGGGCTTCGTGCGCCGTCTTAAAATGATGGAAGCCCGAAAATGCGAGATTGCGAACACAATTCAACCAAAGTCCAAATCCATGATTGGTTCTGCGGACCCTGTTGGTGGCCCTCTTGGAAGCACCTTGGGCTATCTTAAGGTCATACTCGGCCGCCCTGGGGCCATCTTGGGCCGTCTTCAAAGCATGTTGCGCGATCGTGGTGTCCTTGGTTGCTTGCATGGGTCGCCTTCGGGCCGCGGACACATCCTATTTTACGGGGCACCGTGGCCTCGGGAGCGTAGATCCATTGTTCGTGTTACAAGAGATCGTGGCCTCGGGAGAACTGGTGATGCACGGGCGCGCCTCGGGTAGAGTTTGGGGAGGTCCCGCAATACAATACAGTAACCTTGCCAGACAGCACCTGGCATTGTATAATGCATCAATGTGCGGCTGCAAATTGTTGTTTGAAATGGAAGGTGGCTGGGGGGGTAGCATTGACCCTGTTTGGCGGTCGGTTGAGTGGGAGATGGGGTGGTTGTGAACAATGAACAGTGATCAAGACTTCGCGCAAGTGGAAGAATGGTGCGTGGAACAGCTGACTCGCTGGGCCACCTTCGCCCAGAGGGTTTTTGGGATGTGCTACCGTCTCGCTCTGCTGGCATCCTGCAAGCAGCCGTGGCTTCGAAGGTCACTGTGATCTCCGCCCGAGGGCTGCGACGCAACGGTGGAACAGGCGACCGATCCCACACTTTGTGCCAGGGGTGAGCGGGGTAGAGTGGGGCGGGCAGGGAGACACGATTGGAGGCAGTTGGGCCAGAATTTTTTTGCAAACGGGAGAGGCTGGATGCCATGTGGAGATATGGGCAAACCGAGAGGAAGGTTATGTGATGTCGAGAGTCGACGGCTCAGGCAGACCTGCTGAGGAGGGACGGCCTGTGTTACAAATATTTGCTTTACGTCTGCCCTCGTGCCTATGTCGGCTTCGCCTGACCATCCGTTCGCTGGAGCGCCTCTGTTTCGAGTCCACAGCGTACGAGGACGAGGGGAGTGTATGACTATGAATCTTCGATGCGACACCTGGAACCCATATCCAGGAGTATGACTCACGCTCAGTGTCATTCGGGACAGCTGCACCTTTTCTTTACTTGCAGAGCCATATGCATTATTGGACGCATTTTTCCCACTTTCAGAGGTGGATAGGGGTTCACTGGCGGAGGAAGCATTGCTCGTGCTACAACCCCCGCTTGAGTGGTTCGACTGAATGTGGTTTCAACATGGCGATTTGCCCCGGAATGCGAGCGTGGTCTTTTCATCGGCTTATTCCATATAATCACACGGCACACGGAGGATATTCTAATCGTGCGTGTCCACGCAGCAACGCCTGGGAAGCGCAGAGTGGGGTACACACATGGCGCGCGATACCATGAGTGTTGCGGATATGGGGTGCGATGGAAATCGCGATTCGATTGAGCAATGTCGCCCGCGCTTGTAAGACAGGTTTGGGGGACAATTCAGGAGCAGGCAGCTGTGGCTTTGCCCCTACGCAGGCCAATAGTTTAAACAGATCGACCTGGCAAAGCATTGGGCCTGCTCGGCGTTCTTTTTCTTGTACGCGTTAGCACGAGAGATGGCTACCCGAACCAAGAATGTTGGCAGTCACTAGCTAAGGGCTCCAGTCGAGCAGAACTCCAATCTGTGATCCTTGCTGTGTTGATCCGTGCCGGTCTGAACAGCGCGCATGATTCTGGTATACGTCGTCACATCACGTTCGCATGTGTTTCATGCCACCTGCTGATGGCTCACCCGCGGCACGGACACAGCCTGTGTCGTTTGGCCATGCAAAAATCTCCATGCCTCGGGCTATTCTGCATGGTGTGCCTGTTAGGCCTTGCGTCGCCGCAAAGCGTAACCGAGTCCCCGTGCAGCATGCCCATTCTGCGTCACTCGCAACAGGAAATTCGGTGCATGGTTGCGGGGCGATGCCATGCCGCTGTTGATTGAGTCGACCACGCAATCCTTGTTCCTGGCAGGAGCATCTTTTGACATTCATGCGTGTGGTTGCCACTGCAGGCGCGAAAGTCACTGGACGCCGCGTCGTCGTGCCTTTTGCAGCGACTCCAGCTTGGAAATCCATCGTTGGACGCTCCAGCGTGCTGCTTCCCTCTCGGGGTACAATGCTCTATCAAGCAGCATGCCACGTGCTTTACACACGTTTGCCGTGTCTGACCTTGTCCTGGCGTAGTTGTTTGTGGTGCGTCTCTCTTTGCCGTTCTCTCTTGCCTGCCCTCTCTCAAGAAGGCTCGCTCTCAAGGGTCCTTGCTTTATTGTGAGTTGGTGTTGTAGGCCCCGCCGCTGCACGTGCATCGTGTGGCGGGCCAGCGATTTTGAGGAGGAGGATAAGAAAGGCGGAGAGAGGATCTGGGTTACCATTTTCAAGTCAGCCCTCGGCTGCCTCAGTGCTCGATGTCTCGGGCTCCCCCCCTCAACGCTCCATGCATCATCCTTCTTGTTGCGATGCGTGTGCTGTTTCTGGCAGGCAAGCCGGACCCGTACTGCATCTGCGAGGTTCCTGGAAGGCCTTCCGTTAGGATGAAGAAGAGGAGTAGGAAGAGAGAGGGGGAAACAGAAATAGGAAGAGGAAGAAGGCCAAACCTGCGCGAAGATCGGGCCGATCGGGAATGAGTGAGGGCGAAGGTGCGAGAAAGGGTGCGAGAAAGAGGGGGGATGAGGCGGAACAGGAACACGGACGATGAGAAAAGAAGGTGGAGGGGTGTTCGATGAGCCAGGGTGGAAGCAAGGCCGAGGCAGGGTGGAGACAACAGCGGGGAGAAGGGAGGAGGACGAGAGGCTATGGACACGAGGCATGGGAGAGGGATCAGGAAGGAGGGCAGAAGGAGGAGGGAAGAGAAGCGAGGAGGGAGACGGGCGGGAAGAGAGGGAGGAAAGAGGACGAGGGAGGAAAGAGCACCGATGAGCGAGGAAGAGGAGGGAGGGCGGCTGACTGAGCGAGGGAGGGAGGGAGGGATTAAGGGGCAAGGCCTACGCGCGCTGCAGGTGGATCGGAGGAGGTGGAGCAGGATGTTCGGATGAAGGGTGGCGGGGCGGGGAGGGGGGCGTCGAGCCTTGCGGGAGAGCGAGGATCGGGGGAGGATCATCATCATTATCACCACCATCAACACCATCATCAGCATTACAACCATCATCATCACCATCATCAGCAACCACCATCACCATCAGCATCATCAACATCATCAGCATCATCATCATCATCGGCGTCGTCATCGCCATCGTCATCGCCAGCGTCGTCATCGTCATCGTCATTGTCATCAACACCATCATCGTAGTCATCACCATAGTCTTAAGTCGGGCACGCCCCTCTACAGGAGGAACATATACAAATAGTCAGGCACTATCTGGGGACAATGTGTCCATTATTCGATGATCATTTTTGAATATGTTTTAACATGTTCTATTTTTCGTCCAAAATCCGGCTGTAGGGGGACATGCCCGACCTAACGATAGTCATCATCATAAGCATCGTATCATCATCACCACCATCACCGTCATAATCATGACAACCAGTATCGTCACCATCATCGCCATAATCAGCATCATCGCCATCGGCATCGTCATCAGCATCAGCATCATCAATATCACTATCACCATCACCACCAGCACCGTCATCATCACCACCAGCATCATCATCACCACCATCACCAGCATCAAACATATCACTATCACCATCAACGTCATCAACAACAGCAGCGTGATCATCAACATCATCATCATCATCATCATCAACATCATCATCTGCATCATCACCATCACCATCATCACCATCATCAGCAGCAGCAGCAGCATGATGATGATCATCATCATCATCATTGTCATCGTCTGTATCTCCTCCTCCTGCAAGTCATCATCATCAGCAGCAGCAGCATCATCATCATCATCATCATCATCATCATTATCATCATCATCATCATCCGCTTCCTCCGCCTCCTCCTCCTCCTCCTCTTCCTCCTCCTCATCTCTATATACCTCCTCCTTCACGCTGAAGAATAATTGTTGTTGACCCCCCTCATCGGTGCATACGGTTTTTCTCAATCAAAGTGTGCCCCATCGACGCTCGCACATTGTTTTTTTGACAGGGAAAGTCTTGGTGCTCAAACTGGGCGCCTGGCCCCCTGGATTACAACAACAACGGCTCCCGCCTGAGATTTCCTTCAAATTTACTCAGGACACCCGCTCCGGAGACTTCCTCACAATTTATTCAGGATCGGCGCTCCCGCCTGTGACTTCCTCGCAATTGAGTCAGGACCCCCGCTCCCATCTGAGATTTCCTCACACTTTACTCAGGAACAGCGCTCGCGCTTGAGACTTCCTCGCAATTGAATCAAGATTCCCTACCCCCGCTCCCGCCGGAGAACCCTTCACATTTTATTATGTAATTGCGTTCTCGCCTGTGACTCCCATGCAATGCATTCAGAAATCGCGCTTTCGACTCCCAGGAAACACGCTGCGCCAAGGACGCCGTTGCAAGTTACTTATCAATCGCGTTCTCGCCATACTCAGGCATCCCGCTTGAATGTCCCACCCGCCCGACCCGCCCGTCAGGGGATCGCCCGCCCGTCGTGGGCTCCCGCCCGAGACTTCCTGCAGGAACGGCGTTTTCGCTTAGGACTCCTCGAACGTTCACGCTCTTACCTTCCTGCTCCTTCTCCCTCTCCCTCCTCCCTCTTCTCCTCCCTTCTCTCTCCCTCCTCTCTTCCCTCAACAATTACTCAATATGAATACTACTCTCACTCTTCCCCCGACGGCGGCCTGAAAGTAGCCGACCCCCCCCCGCGTCCTGTATTTTTAACACACAGGATTCCCGGGAGTTGGGTTTTCGCTTGCATTTTTTCCCAAAATGCTGCTCTTGCCGAGGCGCCGGCCTCAGTTTCGGGCCCCGCTCGTTCCGAATCGTGCTCCCGCTGCAGCGCTGGCCTCATTTCCGTGCTTCCGCTCGTTCCGAATCGTGCTCCCGCTGCAGCGCTGGCCTCATTTCCGCGCTTCCGCCCGTTCGACTCGTGCTCCCGCTGCAGCGCTGGCGTCATTTCCCGTGCCATGCCACAGCACACGCGCTCACACGCACACACGCACACACGCACACACGCACACACACACAGACACACACACACACACACACACCCACACACACTCCACCACACCACCACCACCACCACCACCACCACCACCACCACACCACCAGCACCACACCACCACCACCACCACCACCACCACTACCACCACACTCACCACCACCACCACCACTCACACCACCACACCACGCACACACGCACGCACGCACGCACGCACGCACGCACGCACGCACGCACGCACGCAACGCACGCACGCACGCGCACCACCACCCACTAGTCCGCGGATAGAGAAAATCAGCGCCATGGTAAGGGATGGGAGGGAGGGGTAGGACGTCAGATATGACGCGCGCGCACCTAGCTTGTCCTTATGCCTTTCTGCCCCATCCCCTATCCCTCCTTTCTCTCTCCTCCCTTCTCCCCCCCCATCCTGCCTCCTCCCTCTTTCTTTCTTTCTTTCTTTCTCTCTCTCTCTCTCTTTCCCCTCTCTCTCTCTCTCTTTCTCTACCTCTCTTATGTGTCCTTCTCTCTCTCTCTCTCGCTCTCTGCCTCTGATCAACCGCCCCCTCGTCGCTCCTTCTCTCCTGGCGTTTGCCCTCTTCCTTCGCCCCCCCCCCTCCCTTCCCCCCACTCTCCCTCGTTCTCCCCCTCCTCCTTCTGCATGGCCCACGCCAGTTCCAATGGTGGGCCCATGTGCGCCCGCGAAGGATTGTCCGCCCGCTCAGGTTTGCCAGCCCGTCTAGGCACGCCGCCTCCCGCAAAGAGGAAGAACCCCCCCAAAGTGGGTGCGATGGAATACAAAAAGGGCTGGAATCGAGGGCGTGGGGGATTCGTTTTGAATGACGCGCGGGCAAGTATGAGCGAACAGTCTTAGAATGATTGTTGTTGTTGTTGTTGTTGCTGTGTTTGTGTGTTTGTTTGTTTGTTTGGTTGTTTGTTTTTGCGTTGTTGTTGTTGTTGTTGTTGTTGTTGTTGTTGTTGTGATTGCTGTTGTTTGGCGCCGCCCCCCCCGCGACCCGGCCCGCGACCCACCCGCGACCCAATCCGCGACGCGCCCGCGATCCACCCGCGACCCGCCCGCGATCCATCTGCGACCCACCCGCCACCCGCCCGCGACCCACCCGCGCCCGCCCCGCGACCCACCCGCGACCCACCCGCGACCCACCCGCGACCCACCCGCGACTCACCCGCGACCCACCCGCGACGCACCCGCCACCCACCCCGCGACCCACCCACATTGCTGTAACGAAAAATCGGCGCCTGCGGCGGGCCGCCGTATAATTTGTGAAAAAATCGGCTCCTGCGGCGGGCATCTTCAGAGCCTCGCAGATTGCAGACACCTCCGCCGCCCCCCCCCATTCTTATCTGCAACTGCGGGGTGCTACGTATTAGCTATGCTCTGTCGCGATCTAGCGCGAACCAACGTGCGAAGTGGGCTCTGGCGAAGGTTCCGGGGCCTGAAGACAGTCCATCATCGACTCGGACCCAAAGGTCCGCGCGAGGCGAGGTGGCATGATGATCAACATCTGTATTGTCACGCTTGGCGGTGACGTGCCGTAATCGTTGGATCCGATCGATAATTAAAAGGATCACGGAAGATACACAGCAGAGCAAACGTATGTCCGACGAGGATCTGAAATTGCGATTCGTTGTGGCGACCATGACGAACGCCGGGATCCAGAAACACCTGGCCAAAAACGCTAGATGCGCGGAGAAAGATGAACAACGAGTTGCTGGATATAGCCCACACCGGGCAGTACCTCGAGCCAATGGCCAATCGCATGGAGCTCGAAGAACTCCAGGCTCAAAGCAAAGGAGGGAGACGGGAAACAAACCCACAAGGGAGAAGGCAAACACGATGGAAGCAAGAAGGAAAGGGCGACAGACAAAAAGGCAATAACAAGGGAGACAGCAAGGGCAAAACAGCAAAAGGAACAGGTGCAGAAACGCGAACGTGCTTCCATCGTAGCAAACGAGGGCCCTGCGCGCGCAGCGCCCGAAGGAGAATGCTGACAGACAAAAACAAAGCCCGGCAGCTCGCAGCGGCCCCATCACTCCATGAAGAGCAACGCCGCGTCAGGCTCAACTCGCGCACGGCCCGCCAGCGCCCTGGCGAGGCTGGACAGGAATGGTGAGCGCGATTATGGGTTTCTCATGCCTTTGGTCGGAAACGAAACGCCGCCCGTACCAATGCCGCCCAGAAGGGCGATTGTAGATTCCAGAGCTGGCCGGAGCGTCATGCCCACGGGCTCGGCGCCAGGCGCTGCCGGCGATGGCTCTGCGAGACCGTCGCGGATGTTTACGCCATCCGAAGAAGACGTGCAGCTGACGACCGGCAAGAGGTCGCAGTGCCAGACCAGCGATGGTAGGCCGATCGTACTGACGTGCAACGAGAGCGACAAGGTGAAACTTCCGGTTGTGGCTGCTTCTGGAGGAACATCAACCATCAAGTGTATGGTTTCCGGCCATGAACTGCAACGCGTTGTGGCCCCGGCATGCGCGCGCGAGTTGCAGCGCGCAGTTTTGCCCGCCAGAGGTGTAGACCTGGCCAAGGAAAGGGGGGCCCACAGGGTAGAAATATTCGAAGACGACGGGCGGCAGCAGACCAGGCTTTGTGCCCTGCAAGGCCAACAAATAATGTCGACGCGCCGCTAGGCGTTTCGACAAAGTCGCCCGACCTACAGATCGCGCCGCAAGGATCGCGCCAGGAGTGTGGCAGCAGCAGCAGCAGCGGCCGGCCATCAGCTGCACTCTGGGTGGCGCCCGCGGTTCTTCGAACCGCTTATGCTGATGGTGGATTCGGAAAGCGCCAGGACGCCGCGGTCAGCAAAGCCGAATGGACCTGCATCAGCTGACGCACCTCCCGTTCAGGAGCTGGTGTGAGGCGTGTGTGATTGGTAAGGCCGCAGAAGACCCTCGCTGGCGGAAGCGACCAGATGAACGGCAGCAGGATTTGCCCTATGTGCGTTTCGCGTAGTTCCAGGAGGTCTTTAGTTTTGGGTCCCCGCCCTGGTTTTTCCGGTGATGAATAGGACTGGTCCCAAAGCCTCCGCATCCTCCTCCTCCTCCTCTTCCTCCTCCTCCTCCTCCTCCCCCTCCTCCCTCCTCCTCCTCCTCCTCCTCCTTTTCCTCCTCCTCCTCCGTCCTCCTCTTCCTCCTCGGGGGCGACGCGAGGAGACGGAGGAGGGGGAGGCGGAGGGGGGGAAGGAGAAGGAAAAGGAAGAGGAAAACAAAGACGACGAGGAGGGAAGGAGGAGGAAAGGGAGGACGAAGAGGACGAGGACAAGGAGAAGGCATCAGAAGTAGTAGTAGTAGTAGTAGTAGTAGTAGTAGTAGTAGTAGTAGTAGTAGTAGTAGGAGGAGGAGGAGGAGGAGGAGGAGGAGGAGGAGGAGGAGGAGGAGGACGAGGAGGAGGAGGAGCGAGGAGGAGGAGAAGTAGTAGTAGTAGTTGTAGTAGTAGTAGTAGTTAGTAGTAGTTGTGGAATAAGGAGAGGAGTCAAGCTAGCCAGCTCGAGCGAGTCAAGCATGGCATGCCCAGTCCCACCCGCCCTCCCACAACATAAGAAGCAAAGCTGGCACAACTGGGGGCAGAAGTCACACCGGCCAGCCGGTTTGGTACAGCTGATGCGGCCGCGATGGCGGTTGCCGACGGGAACTGGCGAGCGCGTGTTGAATGCCGCGCACGCATTGCCAGACGAGTCGAGAATGGCCCGGTACACCGCAGGAAGCCAGAGGTGGCCGGAGGAAGCCCGACGGTCTGACAGGACACCCCAAAGCATTTTGTGAAAAAGCATTGGGTTTTTGATGTTTTTATGTTGAAATGCTTGCAAACACACGGTGTTCGGTAGGATTCTGACATGAACGCGCGAGTGTGCTCTTTGTGGTATTTTTTGCACAAGATTCGCGGCCTGGGTGCATGACAGAGCATCGCGAGTGCACCGCGCGATGACGTGAAATCGCTGGATTTGACCGATTTCTTAAGATTCCTATGGTTTTCCTATGATTTCAGCAAGAGAGCCCGGGCGGGAAATTTGTACAATTTTTGTGAAAAAAACATTGGGTTTTTGATGTGTTTATGTTGAAATGCTTGCAAACACACGGTGTTCGGTAGGATTCTGACATGAACGCGCGCGTGTGCTCTTTGTGGTATTTTTTGCAATGGATTATCGCCGTGGACGACGGGACGTCCATGTCGAGAGGAAAAAATAATAAATCTTGGTATTGTTTATTGCTTTTTACAGGTTATAGATGGACACCCGGAGGAATGCCGGCCCCTAATTATCGGCCGGCCTGAGGGGGGGAGTTGTAATGAGTATATTTCTAAAAGGAATAAGGTCTATATAGGAGTAGGAGTAGGAGTAGGAGTTAAAAGCTCAGCCAGAGCTCGAGCGAGTTCAAGCATCGGATGGCCCAGTCCCACAAGCCCACCCACAACATAGAAGCAAAGCTGGCAATAAGAAGCAAAGCTGGTACAACTGGGGGCCGAAGTCACACCGGCCAGCCGGTTTGGTACAGCTGATGCGGCCGCGATGGCGGTTGCCGACGGGAACTGGCGAGCGCGTGTTGAATGCCGCGCACGCATTGCCAGACGAGTCGAGAATGGCCCGGTACACCGCAGGAAGCCAGAGGTGGCCGGAGGAAGCCCGACGGTTTGACAGGACACCCCAAGGGGGCCCAGGAGGCCCCAAGAGGCAGGAGTAGTGGTACCAGTGGTAGTGGTGTTGGTAGTGGTAGTGGTAGTAGTAGTACCATGTCACCCCTTCGCGCGGGGTGTGCGCCGCGTCCCATTCCTGCCACGCATTTTGCGACGTGACGACAGCACGACCATGTTGACAAGAAAAACAAAACTGTGTATTGTCTTTTGCAGATTAGAATGGGACGGATTGGATGGGCGGGCGCGGGGTGTGCGCCGCGTCCCGTTCCTGCCATGCATTTTGAGACGTGGACGACAGGACGTCCATGCGACGGTGCCAATGACGGCGACGACTCTAGAAGGATTTGAGCATGCGCTCACGGCGACGCGCGCGCGCGCATGTCGCCCGCGTGGCATTTTTTGCACAGGATTCGCGGCCTGGGTGCATGACAGAGCATCGCGAGTGCACCGCGCGATGACGTGAAATCGCTGGATTTGACCGAATTCTTAAGATTCCTATGGTTTTCCTATGATTTCGGCAAGAGAGCCCGGGCAGGAAATTTGTAGAATTTTTGTGAAAAAAAAGCATTGGGTTTTTGATGTTTTTATGTTGAAATGCTTGCAAACACACGGTGTTCGGTAGGATTCTGACATGAACGCGCGCGTGTGCTCTTTGTGGTATTTTTTGCAATGGATTATCGCCGTGGACGACAGGACGTCCATGTCGAGAGGAAAAAATAAAAAATCTTGGTTTTGTATTGCTTTTTACAGGTTAGGATGGGACCACCCGGATGCGGCCCCTATCGGCCGGCCTGAGGGGGGAGTATGAGTATATTCTAATAAGGAATAAGGATAGGAGTAGGAGTAGGAGTAGGAGTCAAGCTAGCCAGCTCGAGCGAGTCAAGCATGGCATGCCCAGTTCCACCCGCCCTCCCACAACATAAGAAGCAAAGCTGGCACAACTGGGGGCCGAAGTCACACCGGCCAGCCGGTTTGGTACAGCTGATGCGGCCGCGATGGCGGTTGGCGACGGGAACTGGCGAGCGCGTGTTGAATGCCGCGCACGCATTGCCAGACGAGTCGAGAATGGCCCGGTACACCGCAGGAAGCCAGAGGTGGCCGGAGGAAGCCCGACGGTCTGACAGGACACCCCAAAGCATTTTTGTGAAAAAGCATTGGGTTTTTGATGTTTTTATGTTGAAATGCTTGCAAACACACGGTGTTCGGTAGGATTCTGACATGAACGCGCGAGTGTGCTCTTTGTGGTATTTTTTGCACAGGATTCGCGGCCTGGGTGCATGACAGAGCATCGCGAGTGCACCGCGCGATGACGTGAAATCGCTGGATTTGACCGAATTCTTAAGATTCCTATGGTTTTCCTATGATTTCAGCAAGAGAGCCCGGGCGGGAAATTTGTACAATTTTTGTGAAAAAAAACATTGGGTTTTTGATGTTTTTATGTTGAAATGCTTGCAAACACAAGGTGTTCGGTAGGATTCTGACATGAACGCGCGCGTGTGCTCTTTGTGGTATTTTTTGCAATGGATTATCGCCGTGGACGACAAGACGTCCATGTCGAGAGGAAAAAATAAAAAAATGTTGATGTTGTATTGTTTTTTACAGGTTAGGATGGGACCACCCGGATGCGGCCCCTATCGGCCGGCGTGAGGGGGAGTAGGAGTATATTCTAATAAGGAATAAGGATAGGAGTAGTAGTAGTAGTAGTAGTAGTAGTAGTAGTAGTAGTAGTAGTAGTAGTTTTAGTAGTATAGTAGTAGCAGTCGTGGTAGTAGTAGTTGATTGTTTTTTATAGTTGTTGTAGTAGTAGTTTTTTATATTACGTTTTACTGAGTAGTTAGTATTAGTAGTTTATAGTAGTAGTAGTAGTAGTAGTTAGTAGTAGTAGTAGTAGTAGTAGAAGTGTGTAGTAGTAGTAGTGGTCGTAGAATAGTTAGTGGTAATAGTAGTAGTGTAGTTTAGTAGTAGTATAGTAGCGTAGTAGTAGTAGTTAGTAGTATAGTAGTTCTTCGCAGTAGTAGTAGTAGTAGTGTAGTTGTTAGTAAACTAGTAGCAGCCGCATAGTAGAGGTAGTAATCGTCGTCGTCGTCGATCACAGTAGTAGTAGTAGTAGTAGTAGTAGTTGTTTAGTAGTCGTAGTAGTAGTAGTTGGTAGTAGTAGTAGTAGTAGCAGTAGCAGTAGCAGTAGCAGTAGTGGTAGTTGCAGTTGTCAGTTAGTTGTAGTAGTACAGTTGTAGAAGTAGTAGTAGTAGTAGTAGTAGTAGTTAGTATAGCAGGGTTGTGGTTACCAGTGAGTAGTGTGTAGTAGTAGTGTAGTTGTAGTTAGTAGTTAGTAGTAGTAGTAGTAGTAGTAGTAGTAGTAGTAGTAGTAGTAGTAGTGCTGGTAGTCGCAGTCGTAGTCGTAGACGTAGTCGTAGTAGTGGTAGAAGTAGTAGTAGTAGCAGTAGTAGTAGTTTTAGTAGTAGTGGTGGTGATGGTGGTGGTAGTAGTAGTGGTAGTTGTGGTAGCAATCGTAGTAGTAGTAGTATTATCTGAAGTAGTAGTAGTAGTAGTAGTAGTAGTAGTCGTAGTCGCAGTCGTAGTCGTAGTAGTAGTAGTAGTAGTAGCAGTAGAACAAGAAGAAGAAGGCGTAGTAGCAGTAGCAGTAGTAGTATTGGTGGGTGTAGTCGTAGTAGTAGTACTAGTAGTAGTAGTAGTCGTCGTAGGAGTAGTAGTAGTCGTAGTAGTAGTAGTAGTCGTAGTAGTAGTAGTAGTAGTCGTCGTCGTCGTAGTAGTTCTAGTAGTAGTAGTAGTAGTAGTGTAGTATTATTCAGTGTAATGCAGAGTGGTGGTTGTTAGTACTAGTTGTTGTAGTGGTAGTAGTAGTAGTAGTAGTGTAGGCGTGGGCCATGAGATGGTGAGGGATTTGAGTAGTATTAGTAGTTAATAGTTAGTAGTAATAGTAGTAGTAGTAGTAGTAGTAGTAGTAGTAGTAGTAGTAGTAGGCGTCGTAGTAGTAGTAGTAGTAGTAGTAGTACTAGGTAGCAGTAGTAGTAGTAGTCGTAGTAGTAGTAGTAGTTGTAGTAGTAGTACTACTACTAGCAGTAACAGTGGAGGTAGAGGTAGTAGCAGTAGTCGTCGTCGGCGTAGTAGTAGTAGTAGTAGTAGTAGTAGTAGTAGTAGTAGTAGCAGTAGCAGTAGAAGTAGAGGTCTATAGTATAGTAGTAGAAGTAGTAGTAGTTGTAGTAGTATTAGTAGGTCGTTGTAGGAGTCGTTCGTCGTAGTAATAGTAGTTAGTAGTAGTAGTAGTAGTTCGTAGTTAATACTAGTAGCAGCCGCTGTAGCACTGTTGTATTTCGTCGTAGTCGTAAGTAGTAGTAGTTGTAGTGTAGATTGTAGTAGTAGTAGTTTTGTTGTAGTTGCTGAAGTTGGTGTAGTGTTGTGGGTTGTAGTAGGATGTTGTCGTTGTTCTTCTTATTTGTTAGTTTTAAAAAATCATCATAACTTATATATTACCCCAAGTATAGACTTTCCTAAAATATAATAACAATAGTATACTAGAGTAGTAGCAGTGTATAGTTATAGTAGTAGTAGTAGTAGTAGTAGTAGTAGTAGTATAGTAGTAGTAGTCGTAGTAGTCGTAGTAGTAGTCGTAGTAGTAGTAGTAGTAGTAGTCGTAGTAGTAGTAGTAGTCGTAGTCGTAGTCGTAGTCGTAGTCGTAGTCGTAGTCGTAGTTGTAGTCGTAGTCGTAGTCGTAGTAGTAGTAGTAGAAGTAGAAGTAGAAGTAGTAGTAGTAGTAGTAGTAGTAGTAGTAGTAGTAGTAGTAGTAGTAGTAGTAGTAGTAGTAGTAGTTAGCAATGGTGGTTGAAGCAAAAGAAAGAGGTTCCCCTGAGGTGTTTGCCGGGGCTGCTGGAGCGCTCGGAAAGGTCCTCGGCGGTGCCCGCCGGGCTTCTTGGAACGCTTGGAAAAGTTTCCTGGCGGAACCTCCTGCCAGGGCTCCCGGAGCGCTCGGAAAGGTTCCCGGAGGTACTTGCCGGGGCTCCTGGAGCACTTGAAAAGGTTCACTGCACGCCGGGGCCCTTGCAGCGCTCGGAAAGGTTTTCCGGAGGTGCCTGCCGCGGGCTCCGTTCATTCCGGCATGGGAGCCAACAGACGTCGCAAAACACACGCGTATATATATATATATATATATATATATATATATATATATATATATATATATTGCCCCGGTAACCGGGATTCCCGTTCGAGCCGAAGACGCGATTTGAAAACACCACTCCTTATAAAGACGCGTCTCTGCGAAGACGCTATTCTTTGCCATTCCCAGTGACGATGCTACTCGCGCTGAAGATGCTATTCCCTGCGAAGGCGATATTCCGGGTGAAGACGCTATCCGGGCGAAGACGCTATTCCCAGTGAAGACGCAATTCCCTGTGAAGACGCGTCTTGCGGACACAGGCAGCACTTCCCCTTATGAAGGCGCTATTCGCGGTGAGGACGCTACTCCCGGTGTGGAGACGCTATTCCCGGTGAAGACGCTATTTCCGGTGAAGACGCCATTCCCGGTGACGGCGCTATTCCCTGTGAAGACGCTATTCTGGGTGAAGACGCTATTCCGGGTGAAGACGCTATTCCGGTGAAGACGATATTCCCTGTGAGTGCGTTATTTTTGAAGCGATCCCGAAGACGCTATTCCGCGCGAGGCCGCAGCTGGCGAAGACGCTATAGCCGGGTGAAGATGCATTCCCGGTGAAGACGCCATTCCCTGTTAAGACGCCATTTCCCGTGAAGACGCTATTCCGGGTAGAGACATTATTCCGGATGAAGACGCCATACCATGTGAAGACGCTATATGCCCGCCAAGACGCTATTTCCGGGTGAAGACGCCAGTCCCATTGAAGACGCAATTCCCGGCGAAGACGCCATTCCTGGTGAAGACGCGCTATTCCCTGTGAAGGCGCTATTCCGGGTGACGACGCTATTCCCGGTGAAAACGCAATTCCCACCGAGGACGCCGTTCCCGGCGAAAGCGCGCTATTCCCCGTGGAGACGCTATTCCTGGCGAAGACGCTATTCCGGGTGAAGATGCATTTTCGGTGAAGACGCCATTCCCGGTGAAGTCGCTATTCTCGATAAAGACTCTTTTCCGGGTGAAGATGTTACTCACTGTGAAAATGCTTCTTCTCTTTCCCAGGCCCAGTGTTCGACGCGCCCCCCTCCCACATGCAATTTGAGTTTTACTTTGCGCTTTCCGTGCCCGACGCAAAACTTGCCCCATCTGTTGTGCGACGCCCTCTGCTAGGCAAGACGCCATCCCCAAGTTGTTAAACAACGGACTCTTCGGTGCTAGACATGCCCCATCTGCCGCGCAGCGCCCTCTGCAGGGCAATGCCCCTCCCGTGGCGGGAAGTTCTACAGACCTTCAGAGGCCACCTTTTCCTCTCCAAGCGGGGGGAAGACAACCTCTAGTATGCGGCGCTGAATCTCTTGCTCCGGAAGGGGCTTCCAAATCGACCAGGGGCATCGAGCGACCTCGCTACAAGGTGTAAGAGATGCCTCACGAGATGCAGCCGCGGCTGGCGAGGCACGCGACGCGGCTGCCCACGAGTTTTTTTCGCGGAGGGAGATGGGAAGACACCGCGCGGGAGGCTCGAACAGAAGCCGCGCGCGGGTGAAACCTGCGCGTTCGCTGACTGCGTCCGTCATGAGCATCCTGCAGATGCCGCGGGCACGGCTGACGATAGATGGACGCTCAGAGAGCGGCTCGGCATGCCGCGGGCGGGGGGCAGACGAATGCGCGGGCACCGAGAAGGGCGTCGCCACCTGCCGAAGCATCTGGCGGAGGCCAGAGGCGCAGCGGTGGCGGGCATCGCTGCTAGACCGGTTCGTCGGAGCCCCTCGCGGCCCGCGCCGCCGGACGCCGAGGAGGCAAACGCAAGGATGTGTGCATCACCATAGAACGCATCA
>CAUYUJ010015344.1:65000-92500 GCA_963575745.1 Prorocentrum cordatum
GAGGAGGAGGACGAGGAGGAGGAGGAGGAGGAGGAGGAGGGGAGGAGGAGGAGGAGGAGGAGGAGGAGGAGGAGGAGGAGGAGGAGGAGGAGAGGGGAGGAGGAGAGGAGGAGGAGAGGAGAGAGACGAGGGATGACGAGGAGCAGGAGGAGGCAGGAGGAGGAGGAGGAGGGAGGCGGGGCAGGCGGGTGGAGGATGCCGGCGTGATGGAGGAGGCACCGTGTCGTCCTGCCTCGCCGTCTCCTCCCCCCCCTTCGCCCTTCGCCCCATCCCTCCCCCCCCAAACGGAGGCTCGAGCCCGCCAGCTTCCAGACGGAGGACCTCCGCCGCGCCGCACAGCGGGGGGGTGCGGGAGGAGGAGGAGGAGGAGGAGGAGGAGGAGAGGAGGAGGAGGAGGAGGAGGAGGAGGAGGAGGGAGGAGGAGGAGGAGGAGAGGAGGAGCGCGGGCGGGGCGGGATCGAAGCAGCGCACGGGAGCGGGTGTCCCCCGCGCGATCTGGCAGGGCCGAGGGCTGCACCAGGGGGGGGAGGCGTGCAGACGGGAGGTGCGAAGAGAGGGGCAGCGGAGGTGGAGACGGGGGGGGAGGGAGGGGAGGGGGGGGGAGGCGGGGAGGGGGGGGAGGGGCAGCGGGGGGGCAGTGGAGGGGGAGGTGCGAAGAGAGGGGCAGTGGAGGGGGAGACGGGGGGGAGGCCAAGCTAGGTGCGCTCGCGCCACATCTGGCATCCTGTCCCTCCCTCCCATGTCCTCCCTCTGCGCCGATCTTGCCTCTGTCCGCGGGCGCGTGTCATCGCCGAGCTGCTGGAGCTTCAACAAAACGACTCCATCGCATTTTCTGCGCGCGCGCTCGGAATTCGGGCTCTGCGCACATGGGGGCGTGAGTGAGCGCGCGGGTAAGCCGGAGGTTGATCAGGCGGACATGGAGGAGGATATGGAAGCAGGGGCGATGACGAACAAGAGCAGCGGGAACTGGAGCGGAAGGAGCTGGGGGAGCGGGAGGGCCAGGGGGAGGCGGAGGAGGGGAAGTGTTGGGGGCGAAAGCGATGAAACAGGCGTCGGATCCAGAACAACTGGCCCACGCTGGGGCGAGAGCACCTCTCCGAACGACGGGAGCAAAGCGCCAATCTGGAAATGAGGCCCACGCTGCAGCGGGAGCAACATTTTGAGACTCGAAACAGTTCGGATTGCAATAGCAAGCGCAGGAAACAGCAACGCCTGAAGTCCTGTGTGTAAGCGGGCCCAGCTCGCAGAGAGGACCGCATGTCTTCCGCACAGGGTCAGGGGAGAGAGGAGAGCAGTATTCATAGTGCTTAGTCGTGGAGCGGAAGGGTGGCAGGGGGGGAGACGTAGGACGTGGCGACGGCGGCGGAAGATGAAGAGAGGAAGGATGGGGAAACAGCAGCAGCTGCGCGTGTCCAAGGTGGGAGGGCGATGCGAGGGCGGCATCGGCGGGGCGAGCAGCGGGAGGGGGAGGGGAAGCAGGGAGAGGATGTGGGAGCGATGGGGGAGAAGGAGGAGAAGGAGGAGGAGGAGGAGGAGGAGGAGGAGGAGGAGCATCAGAAGCAGCAGCAGGTGGGGGGATGTGGGAAGAGAGGGTGGAGAAGAGGAGCAGGAGGAGGAGGGGTTGAGAAAGGGGGATGGGGAGCAAGGCAGAGGATGCGGCGGAGGAGGAGGAGGAGGAGGAAGAAGAGGACGAGGAGGAGGAAGATCGATCGCGATCGAGAGAGAGAGGGAGAATGAGAGAGAGAGAGAGAGAGAGCGAGAGAGAGAGAGAGACTCGCAGCTGCGCCAACCTTTCCTCTATCCTCGTCCTTGCACCTCGTTCTTCCTGCCTGCTCCTTCAGCAGTCCTGCATTCCCAGTGCGTGCTCAGAACCCAGCCTTGGCTTCAAGCACCCTCTTTCGGAGTTCCATCTTCTCTCTCCTCTTCCCTCTCGATCTCGCTCTTTCTCTATCTCCATGTCTCGCCCTCTCTCTCTCTCTCTCTTCCTCTCTCTCTTTCTGTTTCGCTTTCTCTCTCTCTATCCCCATGTATCTCACTGTTTACATAGATTGCGAAGGCCTTACGGCTGGTGCCGCCGACCCTGCAGACGGAGACGACGAGCAGGGCAAGGACGTTGAGGACCAGGAGGCGGAGGACGTCAGGGAGCAGGAGGGGAGAGGAGGAGGAGGAGGAGGAGGAGGAGGAGGATGAGGAGGAGGAGGAGGAGGAGGAAGAGGAGGAGTAGGAGACGGGGGGGAAGATTAATAGGAGCAGGACGAGGCGAGCAGGGCCTGGGGCCTGGGAGTCCTGGACTTTCTGAGAGGCTGGTTCCTGGTGCTGGGTCCTGGGTGGAGGTGCTCGGGGCTTGGTCCTGGAGGGTCCCCGAGACCTCGGAATTATGGGTCCTGGGGTGTCCCGTGGCCGAGCGTCCAGGAGGCCGGTTCGGTTCTGGAGGGGGACGGAGGGAAGAGGAGAGATGAGGATGGAGGAAGGGAGGGGGGAGAGGGCGTGGTAGAATACCTCGGCTCTGGGTCCGTCTCAGGCTTTGTGTGGGCCCCAGGACCCCCCTGGAACCCCCCCTGGGACCTCCCCCGGGACCCCCCCCCCCGGCAGGGAATAGATCAAAGGGAAGGGGCTTCCCTTCGACTCAATGAGAACGTTGCTCTTGATGGGGAGGCCCTGGAAAAGCGGGGGGAGGGAGCGGCGATTGGCCCAGGGAAGAGGGGGAAGGGGGAGGAGGGGAGACGGGACCAGGGAAAGGGGGAGCGCAGGGACAGGAGACGACTGGCGCCAGGGACAGGAGACGACGGAGACGACGACGAACGAACGACGGGAACGGACAAGCCCCTCACACACGCCGACACAGGGTCGGCGGATTTTATTTATTTATATATATATATATATATGTATACATACATACACTATGTCTCTCTCTCTCTCTCTCCCATGCTATTATCCCTCATGTTCCCCGTTTCTCTTGTTTCACATGCCGGCGATTGCACGGCTTGCGCTTACGTCCGTTGTCTTTGCCGTCTGATCTATGTTATGGTTGCTCCCTTCCTTCAGCCATGCTGGAGTAAATTTAACTTTTGCTCGTTGATCCTGCATCCGAGGCAGAACGCCCTTGCGATTCCCTGTAATTGTGGGTAGAGCGCCCCCTTGGACATGACCGCTTTATTTTGTGAATGTTGGTGTGGACCATCACTTGAAATCATGCACGGATGGATCGAAACATGTCGCGCACGAGCCTCGCACCAATTTTCTTGGGGCCCTCGCGCATCAATTGACTGTACCTCACGCCGAAGACTTCATGTGTGTGTTGCCTACCCCAGCCGCAGGTCAAGAGTAGAACATCGGATCCGGTCTGGAACCAACCAGGCTCCGCAAGCGCTGCAGGGTCGGTGCACTACGTTCCGACGTTTCAGCCGGTCCATGTATGTGAGTGCGAGTTTGCACATTGTGATTGCATCTCTGGACGGTTCGAGAAAGCAACTGGGGTGTCCTAATTCTCATACGCCATGTTCTGGACTCGCCGACTGAGATATGGTAGCGAGCAGAGGCCTGCACGGGAATACGTTAGCACTGTGTTGCCGAATGGGCGTCTGTGTGTGACGTTTTTATTGCAGCAGGGGCGAACGTAAAATTGTTGCGGAGGCCTTACAGTTTAGGAACCCGACCCTGAACAGAGAACAACAGGGATGCAATATGTGGAAGAGGACGCGGGACGAGGGTGCACTCGAGCAAAGGATGGTGAAAAGGCATTTAGCAGAGAGGGGGGGCATACGTGTGCAAGTTAGCATCATTTGGCCGCAAGGCCGCCCAAGTTTGCACCCCCGTGCCATGTGGTCCAATGTGGCCTCACTATTGTCACATCTCGCCCGAGCCGGCCCCCAGATATCCCAGTAGACCCCACGTTGGTCTAACATTGCCACATTATCTCCCAGTTTGGCCCGACTTCCGAATCCGCCCGCCGTAGACAGGCTAACGGCGGTACAGGTAGCGGCGATGTAGGTTTCGGTATGCTAGTTGGGGGCGGTCCGTGGCCAACCCAATCGTCGGAACGCACGGCTCGTGTCTTCCCGCATCTCGTTCTGCGCGATTTCGGCGTCGCAGGAAGCCAGGTTCCCAACCTCACCGTCCACCAACATCGCCGTTGGCGCGGCCCTGGATCCATCCTGCCCGGTGCCCCCATCCACCCCACTCCCACGCGGACTCCTGCGCAGACCTGGGTTTGTGTCGACTAGACGCAAGAGTGACCCCTCGCCAGAGTGACCTCTGGTGCGGGCTCATCGGGGCCCCCCCCGATCGCGGAACGCGATGCGATGGTGTCGTCTTCCGTGCTTGTGCTTGGTCTCCCCGCGGCGCCCGAAAAGCCGCGCACCAAAGGTCACTCTTCTTGGGACGCAACTCCTGGGTGGTCAAATTCTGATTTTGCACTGGTCCGAAGTCCGGCTTAATCTGGATTAATCCCTCTTAATTCCGTCTAATCCCGCCTAGTCCGGCTTAACCCCGCTTAATCCGAGGCCCACTCCGGCGTAATTGCTACCAAGTGGGGCTTGACCCCCTTGAATCCGACGAAAACGTCCCAGTACTTGCCTCCTGACTCTTATCCAGGGTCACTCTTGCGTGTCGCTAACTGTGGGCTATCCGGGGCCATCTCAGGGGCTCTTGCTCGTCGGGGCTTCCCTCCCGCGCTGCGGCCGGCCTGCGGCCGTCGGCTCTCCTGTTCTTCGGCATGCCTCTCTCCGGCAGCAGGGCACGTCGAGGCATTCGCGTGCATCGCTCCGCGCGCTCCATGGCTCGCAAGGTGCCTGCTCGCAGACGTCCGAGAACCACATGCCTGCTTCGATGTAACTTGTCGTAGATCCCCCGCGGCGGGTCCAGGCCAGCTGCAAGTTGCGAGCAGAGGAGCGCCAGGCCTCGGAACAAAAATAGCGAACACGCATGCCACGTTCACCTGTCCACTCCTCCGCCTCCCCCCAATGTTCAAAGTTGGCGGTGGGTCTGATGAGTTGCACCTCGACCGCAGTCTCCCCCGCGCGTGCCAACTTTGAGTTTGGGGGGCAGGGGGGTGTTCACTAATTGTTTCCCTCTACCGGCGCTCGTCTAGTGCAGTCGGCAATGCGAACAGTTGGTGTCTGCCGTTTCCTCGTTTGCTCGGGCCCTCTCGGGGCCTGTCTTGGAGCACAGCGCGCGCCCGCGCCCCATCCAGACCCCTTGAGGCCTTGTGCGCTGCATTGGAGGCCTCTGGAAGCCTGCCTTTTGACAAAATAGGCTTCCAGAGGCCTATCTGATGCCGACAAGATTCTAGTCGGCATCATAATGGGTCAGCTTCGGCCGTCCTTGTGTTGTCTGTTCGCAAAACTGCCACCCGGAGCCTCCTGGTATCTCCCCTGTGACAGCGAGGGAGTTGACGGGACGGGGCTTCAACTCTTGACGCTTCGCGTGTCCCCACCAGCCCATCCAGCAACGATACATGCGAGTTCCATTGATCACGGAAGTGTAGGGGCATTGGGTGGACCAAAGAGGGGTGAAGATGTCAAACCGAATTGTTGGATCAGTTTGCGCAGACCTAGGAGTGAACCATGCATGATTTCGCGACCTTGTCGAATGAAGTGGAGGACGAGGAGGCGGACGAGAAGGATCATTCAGGTGGAGGCGAGAGGATGACGAGGATCAGGAATAGAAGGAGGAGGAGGAGGAGGAGGACAGGACAAGAACATCCGCAGAAGGGGGTGCAACGTCAAAACACCTACGCTGGTGTCTTACGCACTTCTGCCAAAATCCCCTGCGATTGGTTGTGCAACAGCCCTACCTTCTCGCAAGGGCCGGCAGGGGGCATACCACGTTGCTCAAGGTGGCCCCGTAAGATAGGCTCGCTACCTTACGTTCACGAGTCCCTGCGGGTCAGTGCGGGGGGAGCGGCTGTTGGCCCTTCCGCGTGCCCTGGGGGAGGGGACGCGCGGGCTTAGCAGTGCGCCCAAGCCAGGGGGGAAGAGACGACGACACGACCACTCAAAAGGAGGAGAGGGGGGAGGGACAGGAGGCCTGTGACCCCAAACTGTAGCTGGTATTAATTCTATGCTCCCCTCTCCCGCTCGGCTCACTTCTCGGTCTGGCCGAGAGTTGCCCCATGCATTGTCGCATCTGTACTCTGAGACCCTGCGATCCCCCTCGACATGGATGTGGGGTAGAGCATACTGGTAGTCGCGGTATATTGTAGGTGTGGCCATCGAGGAAGCCTTCTGGTGGACTTCGTGATGATCTCTTTTTTCTCCATCGATACCTTGCAGTAATGTACCTGTCGGTACTCCCAAACATAGTTCCCATTGCGATGACCGCGCGAGCACTCCGTGATGCCCATCCTGTATGCCCTGAGTTGCTCTCCGAGATATTATCGCTAATGCATCTCATTGCTGCCTGTGGGCTCGTCCAGTTTGCCCAGAGTAGCACTCCGACAAAACCTCGCTAATGGTTCTCTTGGCATTCCAGTAGGTTTTAGTGGGTGCACTCACTGGTGGCCGCTGGTTAGAGCTGGCCGTAGTCGTCTCCTCCGACTTGGGGTAGCCGAAGTTTGCCTCGAAGATCTCGGTGCCGTCCAGCCAGGTCTGCGTGCTGTCTCGCAGCTTCTGACGCTCCTTGAGCCGCTTCACTTCCTCTGGGTCGGGATAGTCCTCGTTGCTCAGCTCCTTCAGGGCGACCTTCATAACTTTGTGGACGTTATCTTCGTCTTTCTTTGATATCTTCAGCGCCAGCTCGCACCAGCTCAGTACAATAAAGGCCTTCCTCCTTACCTTTTCCCACGCGTCAACAGGGTACCTTGCGACGAGGTCGCAACCTTTGACTGTCTGCGCCATCGGGAAGGATTCGGGGCTTAGCTCGAAAAGTTCGTCTGGGCTCATCTTCTGGGCGGCGTCGAAGAAGTGGTAGTGGCACTCCTTGATGGCGTCGTCTAGCTGCTGCGGCAGCTTCTCTGCTACGAGCGCTTCCCAGTTGTGTCCCACCTTGAGCTCCACCACCATCGACGGCCCACTCTTGTGCGGGAGGATTCCACCCGCACCCGATCTTTGGCCACCCCTCGCAGTCGTCGCCGAACGTGTCCTTCATCTTGTCCACCCACTCTTTCATAAGCACATCTTCTGGGTGGCTCCCCTGCGCCTTGACGAGCTGTAACCAGTCCACCTTGCACCAGAACTGCCACTTGTCCCCTCTCGAGTTGGGGCTGGGGCCTCTCCACCACAACTTCTTTGGGAAGGCAAGCCCGCACGAGCATGCTCCGCCCCTCTTTTCGTCCCATCCGGTGCCCCTCCTACATACGTTGAGCAGCTGCATGTTGTCGCCCCAGTTGTCCACGAAGTCCAGCGCCTTGAGGTACGCCGGCTGTTTGTCTCCCATGGTCTTCGCCGTCCTGTAGTCGCCCATCTCGTGCAGCTCTTTCTCTTTTTCCTCCAAGTCTGGTTTTGCCGCCTTCTGTGCATCTTCGTCATTGATGTCCACGGCCATGTACTTGTTGAGCAGAATGTCGTATTGTCGGAGGAGGAGGAGGAGGAGGAGGAGACAGGTGAGCAGAAGGAATACGTGGTGAACACTGAATTGAATTGAAGGAGGAGCAGCAGTAGGAGAAGGAGGGGAATCAGATAAATTGGAGCAGGAGGAGGAGAAAACGGTGGGAGGAGGGGGAGGAGGCGAAGAAGGATTGGGTAAAACGATGGCGACTTCGGCCACGCCGCTGCGGATGCGGACCCTTCGCTCTGGGAGCCCTTTGGAGCCATGCTGGGGTGCTCCTTGGGGCTCTGCGGATGGCCTCTGAGGCTCCCTTGTGGCCCTCCCTGGGGGCCCCTCGAGCCATCCCGAGGGCCATCGGGCAGAACACGGGGCCGATCGCCGACCGGGGCCGCCCCTCCTGGGCCTGGAGCGTCGCGCCTCGGGGGCCCGCGCCCTCGGTGTCCCCCCCCCGAGCGGCTCACGCGCTCTGCGCCTTGGCCGCGGCCTCGGGCCCGTGGCACGCTCTCGGCGTTGCGGCTCGCCGTGCGCCCGCACGGCGCGCAGGGGCGGTGGCACCCGCCTGCGGGGCGCTCAGCAGCCACCGCTGTGCGGCGCAGGCGGCAGTCCAGAGGCTGCTCCCCCCTTGGTAAAGGGGCTGCGCGCCTCAAGGCGCCAGGTGCTTCCCGTCGGGGTTCCCCCCCGAGTGTCTCCGCTCCGCGCGCGGTGCGGTGGTTTCCCGCGGCCGTCAGGGGAGAGCTGCTGCGTTCGGGGTGCTTTGGGTCTCCCCTCAGGCGCACCTCGCGCGCGCGCCCGAGCTCTCAGGGTCAGGTCTCTTGCGAGGGCTTCTTGCGACCGCGCCCGCACGAGGAAAGCATTAGTTGCTCTTGCTACGTTTGTTATGTTCAACGATGCGAATAATAATATGTTCAAAACCAAACAAAAAAAAACGTCTCGTGGTTAGGCAGTCGCTTCGCCGACGGCCAGGCGCCGCTCGGCCGCGCCGCCTTGGTGTGCCGCCGCGCCTCGGCTCGGCCGCGCGGAGCGCACGGGGAGCGCGCGGCGCACCTCGGCGAGGGAGGCGCAGCTGTCGCCGCGCTGCTCGCGGCTGCGGCCGCGGCCGCGTCGTCGTTGTCGTCGTCGTCGTCGTCGTCGTCGTCGTCGTCGTCGTCGTCGCCGTCGTCGTCGTCGTCGTCGCCGTCGTCGTCGTCGTAGGTCCTCGGTTCCCTCGGGTTTGGGGGCGTGTTGGCCTCCTGGGGGCCTTCATTGGGAGGCTGCGTGAGCCGTCTTGGGTCATCCTGGGCGTCCTAACTGCTCGCGGCACCTTCCCCGGGGGGAAGGGTGTACCTTTCCCATCCCGAAGCGGAAGAAGGGGGTTGGAAAAGGATGCTCCTTAGACCACCTCCGCCCAGAGAGCTGGTGCGATTTACCCGATTACGGCGTTGTGCGATCTTGTTCTGGCTGGAGTCCTCGAGGAGGGGGCCCCCAAGGTGGCCGAGTGGAGCGGGGGAGGACGAGTTTCTGAAGGGAGCGCGTCTCGCACCCTCCAGCAAGGTGGAAGCATTTGGGTGTGTCCGATTGGCGGCGTTTGCACAGGAGCACGCGCACAGCGGAGCAATTCGGCATACATGGAATGTCCGAAGACATGCTGCTACCGCGGAGCGAACGGAGGTGTGTTTTTACATGTGCATGGGCTCGGAGGTAGCCGTATGATGCGTATTCCTCGCCGCCTGCATGGTGTTATTCCTCAATCAGCATCCAGGTATACGAGCAAGGGTCGCTCGAGTACCCTCGATTTCTCTACGTCTGCCGGCTGCATCCGTGTAGGCTATTTCGCCGACTACCTGCCCGGCGAGTCGATCAAGTTTCGGATATTCGATCAGGATTGCACATATCATCCGCGTGCACTTCTGGTCGTTGCCGGTGGTGCTCGTCGCAAGTTTTATTGCGTCTGATCTTCACGAGATTGTTCAACATTTTCACTCAATGTGTAATGTGTCCCTTCCCATGCCGCTTTTCGGACGACTGTGTCCGCTCGCAGGGTTTGAAACTACAGGGTGTTTGCTGAGGACGGCTCTCTTGAGGGCTTCAGCCGCGTGTCAGTACGCACAATGCCAAGAATCGATGGTGCCGTTAGTTGCGCCTTTTCCAGTCGCGCTCAGGTTTCGGGCCCAGTGTTGTTGGATGACCTCACCCTCATCGGTAGTGGTCTCCCGCTCATGCAGCTCGCCGCCTGTGTCTGCTGCCTGTCTCTATGTGGCCCTGCGTTCGCGTGCTTCGGTTCCCCTGTTTCTCGGGGAAATGTCGGCGACGAGCGAGGGGGGGAAGTGAGAAGGAGCCAGCCTTCTCAGAAGGCTCGGAAGTTCCCCAGCCTTCTGAGTAGTTTGTAACGCCTTCCCCGAAGACGCAGAACACTCCTCAGAATGCGCGAGGGCCTCTCAGGAGTCCCGCCGCGTTCTGAGAAGGCCTTCTCCTTCTCCTTCTCATGCCCCCCCCCTGCTCGTCGCCGAGAACCCCAGAGATCCGATGTCTTGATTTTTCAATGCGGGGTCCCTGGAGGTCCCGACCCCTTCCACCGGACCGGTTTGTCATCCTGAGCCGTTTGTTGACGGTCCTGGGGCCCGGCGAGGGCCCTCGGAGGCAGAAAAGGGCGGAACTCCCCCGTCTCGATTTTTTCCATACGTTGGATCTCTGGGACCCGCACTGGCGCGAGGCCTCTCGGGAAGGCTGCCCCTTCGAAAGCGGGGAGGACCGCGGGCCGACCCCGGGCAAGCTTTGGGAAAGGTCTGCGCCCGCGGCGGGCCTCTCTGCCGCGTCTCGGCCAGGGCTTCTCTCGACTGCCTTTCGACCCGCGCCGGGAGCGTCCACGAGTTGCTCCAGATGTTCGGGAGGCAACCCCGCTCCTCCTCCTCCTCCTCCTTCTCCTCCTCCTCCTCCTCATTCTCCTCCTCCTCCTCCTCCTCCTCCTCCTCCTCATTCTCCTATTCCTCCTGCTCCTCCTCTCCTTGTTCCTCCTCCTACTGGGAGGTCTTCGTCGGCAAGATTTGAAGAGGATTAAGCCCCATTTGGGAGCTGTTACGCCGGAGTGGGCCTCGGATTAAGCAGGATTAAACCAGATTAAGCGGGATTAAGCCAGATTAAGCGGGATTAAGCCGGAGTAAGCCCGATTTTGGACCAGGGCTAAATCAGAATTTGACCTCCGAGGAGTTGTTCCAGATCAGATGTCTCTAGGGAGCTATGGGTTTAATTCGATTGGTTTGGATTCACGCTTGGACCGAGGAATAAGATCGAGGTCGTTTCGGGGAGGGCACCCTGGTGTCAGTTATTTGCGCTTACTGGATGTTCTTCTGCATCCTGGGGAGGGTGCCCTTTCATGCTCTGCTCGTGTTGACCGACGGAGGGTCTCATGCTCTTGAAGGATGTTCTTCTGGCCTAGGCCTGGCTGCAATTGATTTGGATATATCTCGATTTACCTGGCTGGATCCCCAGGTCGATTCACGATTTATCTCGAGGCTTTATCCCCAGGCTTTTAACCTGACATGGATATATCTCGATTTACAGGTCGATTTACGAAGGTGTTCGGGTCGGGCGAAGGAGGCGGATGGGGAAAGGCGGGGGTACGAAATCTGCTGCATGCAGCCGCGCGCGTTCTTGTCGCCGGGGGGCGCCTGGAACACCAGCTGGCTGCGTGAGCCGACTGCACGTATGAGAGTGACCCTTCGCCGGAGTGACCTCTGGTGCGGCTCAGCTGGGTCCCCAGATGGCTGGGTTCGATGCGACAGCAGCGGCCCGCGCGCTCCGGGTTTGGCCCCCCCGCGGCTCCCGGACATCGCGAATCAAAGGTCGCTCCTACCCAGGGCCCCTCTTGCGTGGAGCCGAGTGGGCTGCTTCGCGGACCCCTCCGTTGCCAACCCCCTGCTCGCCCTGCCGGCATTTTGCGCACTCGACCCTCCGTTCCACTCGGGGGCGGAAAAGAGGGGGGTGATGACTAGGGGGGGGGGGGGATACCATGGCGGGGGCCATGATATCTTCCCAGATTTTATGGCGCCTCTTCTTATTTCATTACGTCCCTGGCCCCCCGGCTGGGCCGCGCACATGCCGCCGGTCATGATTTGCACCCCCCCCTCTTGGACACCCCCCTCTTTGCCGCTCCCGATGCACGCGAGCGTGGCGGTTATGTGTTTTCAAGGAGCGCCGCAGCAGAAGGCGCGGGACAGCACGGGTCTGAGCCTTCTGCTGCGGCAATCGCCAGTGAGCTCCAGCACGGCGCACTGCGAGCCGGACGTGCCACTCGTGCCTGGCTTGTACAGGAACGCCACTTCCAGGCGGGAGGGTCGCTGCTCCAAGTGCCTTATGAATCGTCCCCTGGGTCCAGTTTTGTAAGGCGCATCTCAAGTAACTGGGGGGGGTCCGGCTTTTTAGGGCGTCTTCTCTGGATTGGAGCTTAGGGGGTCGGGTTTGTCAAGGCGCCCCGTCGCAGAGGGGGGTCCGGAGCATCAGGTCGCATCCGGAGGGGGATCCGGTTTTTTTTTAGGGGGGGTCGATGAATAACGGATCAGGAGTGCCCGGGCCAAGCCCTTCAGCTGGGGTGGTTTACGGCAGGGGTCGTACGCATAGGGCGGGAGGGTCTGGACCCTCCCCTGCATGCTTTGTGCTCGCGCGCGCACTGTGGCGATCGCGGCGCACCCCGCGCCCCGACGCGCCCCCCCCCCCCCCCCCCCTGGCACTTGGCATCGCTCGGACGTGTGCATTTTGTCGGCGAGGACCATCGAGGAGCATCCTTGATGCACGAAACCGGAAGAAGCACAGGGAATGGACGTCCGAGCGATGGCCAGGGCAACGACCGTGTGCGCATACTCTCGGCATCCTTTATCCGATCCCCATCCCCATCCCCTTCGAGGCCCCAACCAAATCACCACCCCAGTTGGGGACACACCCCTCGAGTACCCGAAGGGGAGCGGCCTGTGTCCCCATCTGGGGGGGTTAATCGGCCGGTGGGGCCCAGGCCACGCCGCTGGGGATGGGGATCGGTGAGAGGATATTCATATTCTGGAGATGGCAGCACATCGCCGCCCAAAAGTGCCCCACCCCACCCCCAGCGTCACCCTTACCTTACCCCTGTGGCCCTGAACCCACCCCCCAGTATAATGACCGTTGCCGGAAGTAGCAAAGAAGACACTCTCCCAGGTTGGCACTCAATCCCGCTTGATCCCGGCTTGGATCCGGCCTAAGCCAGTTCGACTCAGTGGCCCGAACAAGTGTGATTAAACAAGTGTGATGATAACCAGTGTAATATCAAAAACATGCATGCATGTACACGTGCAATCTTGCAGCAAATCATGCGGGGAATTATCGCAATCATGCGCTGCACTGGCACGGCAACGATGCTCCGAATAAGTGTGATACAAAAAACAAGTGTGATAACAAAAGGTTGTCTGAATCCCACTTGCTTGTTTGTCACACTCGTTATTTTTTATCACACTGCATCGGGCTCAGTAGTCACTCATCCTTCTGACGAAGGACCTCCCAGCGCTCCCCCATCTCAAGGTTTTGGGAGCGGCTGTGTGGCCGACCGGGGAGAGCGCGGCGCGGCCGTGGCCGACCCCGGGATGCCTGGCGCCTGCACGGGGTTCGGCGCGCCGCGTCCCCGAGGGAGGCTGCCGCCGACGCGCCGGCTGCCGAAACAGCAAGCGCCCCCCCCCCGAAGCAGAGCCCCAAGCAGAACCCTGTGGCGGCTGCGGGCGCTGCCCCCCGCGCAGGGGAGCACCGCGCGCCCGCCATGCTACAGTGTCGCGCACGCCCCGCCAGCGCTGCGGCGGCAGGGCTCCACTCGCGCGCTGCGCACCGAGCGCGGCGTCTCGGGGTGGCTTGCCCAGACCTGGCCAGGCCCACATCAGCGAAGTCCAGCCCCCTGCCTGTCGGCGCTCGCCTGCCCCCAACTAGATCCAGCTACACGCTACACCTGACATTTATTGAGCCCAGCAGAATCTAGCAGAGTGAGCTAAGCTAGGCTCAGCTCAGTCCGCGGGGCACGAGTCGCAGGCTTAGAGGTTGGCACCATCACCAAGGTCGGCGGTGTGTCTCCACCGAGGGAAGACGATCCCGATCTCGGTGATGGTGGTGATATTCTGGCTTTTAAGCTGGGCGGAACATTGCCACCAGCACCGAAATCTGGCATCATCTTCCCCTTGTGGAGGCAACGCCCTGGGCTGGTGTTGGTGCCAATTTCCAGGCCTCCAAAGAAGGCCTCCGCGGAGGCGGTCAGGCAGCGGTCGAGGGTCGGAGCGGCCGCGAGGCGATGGCCTGGCAGGCGGGTCGAACGGGGATCGGGTGCGTGTGGGCTCGTCGGGGGCAACGGTTGGGGGGCGGGTCGTGCGGCTCCGGGTGGGGCGAACGGCCTCGAGGCTCGAGGTTGCCGTGCGGCCATGCGGCGCCCATGCATCGCCGATGCCTCGCAGTGCATCGCCGATGCACCTCGCCGAGGTGTCGGCGATGCGGCGCGATGCGCCGACCCCAGCTGCTCTTGGGCCCCCACCTGGGAGGCCTCTCCAGCTCAGAGGGGGAGGGCGCGTCGACCCCCCCTGGATCGCCACAGTTGCTCGCCGATGATAAAGGGGCCCGACGGCCCGCCCCGCCCAGGAGAGCGTGCGGCTCCTCGCTGCCGGCGGGGCCCACCGCCGATCTCTGCAGCCGGGCGGTCGCAGGCATGGATCAAGGGGGCGTGGATTGGCGACGGGCCCCGTCTCCATGGACAGCCGCGGATTTCCGCCGCCGAGCGGGGCGGCACCGGACGCATCTTGGGGAGGGCACTTCCCCCGATCCGTGGATGTGGCGACCGCGCGCCAAATCCATGGATCGCTAATCCATGCTTGCGCGCCCCCGATACAGTCGGACTGCAAGGCATCAGATCGAGGTCGGTTCGGGGAGGGTGCCCCAGCGATGCTGGTGCTTGTTGGATGTTCTTTTGCATCCTGGTGGGGGGGTACCCTCGGATGTTCAGCGTGTCTTGGCCGGCGGAGGGTCTCGTGTTTTCGAGGGATGTGCTTCTGGCCCAGGTCAGGCTGCGTTAGTGAAACCAAGAGGTACCGATACCGCTACTCCCCGGACCTCTCCCGGGGTGCGTTCTGACCAGGATTTCGAGGGGAACCCAACGGTGGCGACGAGGGCCTCCGAGGAGGCTCGGAAAGGAGAAAACGGGCGAAGGGAAGCGGTATGGGTACCTCCTCCTCTTCTGAGTATCGGCGACGTATCGCCGATCCCGGAGGAAAAGAGAGGGGAGGAGGAGGAGGAGGAGGAGGAGGAGGAGGAGGAGGAGGAGGAGGAGGAGGAGGAGGAGGAGAGAGGGAGGAGGAGGAGGAGAGGAAGCGGAGCGGAGGAGGAGGAGGAGGGAAAGGAGGAGGAGGAAGAGGATGAGGAGGAGGAGGAGGAGGAGGCGTCGATAGTCCCCCCTGGAGCTGGCACATCCCCACCGCTGCCCCTCCACTCGCGGCGCCCGTCGGCGCGGCCGGCGACGGCGCCGCTCTCCCGCGGGCGTTTGGGGGGCCGCAGCCTGCTCGGCTACGGCTTCGAGTGCGGCTCCTCCGGCCGACGCCGACGCCGACGCCGACGCCGACGGCGACGGCGACGGCGACGACGACGGCGTCGGACGGCGGCGACGACGACAACGGCGACGTCGACGACGGCGACGACGACGACGACGGCGGCGACGACGACGGCGATGACGACTACGGCGACGGCGGCTACGACGATCACGACGAGGACGAATAGGAGGAGGAGGAGAAGGAGGCGGCGGCGGCGACGGCGAGGACGACGACGACGACGGCGACGGCCCGTGCCGATGCCCTCGTGCCCGGTCTTGCTGCTCGGCCCTGCGTTGGCGCTCCTGCTCCCCCCGCACCGGCGCCTGCTGCCGCCTCCGTCAGTCGCCCGTCCGATGGCCCCCGCAGCTCCTCGCCCGCCTGCCCCCCCCCCCGATCCGCGCCCGCGCAGGACGGCCAGAGCAACGGCGGCCTCCTGGGCACGGCCTTGGCGATAGCAGCCTCGGGTCGGGCATGTCCCTCCACGGGAGGACGCTTCAAGAACAGTGCAAAATAGTCTGGGGACGACGGTGCGTGCTCTTTGGACTATCTCTGGTGTGTTTGACTATTGCCTTCTATTTGTCTTTCGAAAAAAGCCGCCTGTAGGAGGGCATGCCCGACCGAAATAGCAGCCCCGAAGTGGAGATTCCAGTTGGAGCGTCGTCGACATGTTTAGAGGGCTGTGCGTGTCTGGGGCCTCGTGGCATGGGTCAGCGGCGCTCCATTTCCATTAAGGAAGTAAGTTTGATCAGGACTCAGTTGGATGCCTGTCGGTTTCGAACTAAAGGTCCATATTCGAGTCGATTTGGTCCGGCCTGTCGTGTTGCTCACGTGATTCAAGCTGCACCCAGTATGGGTTCGTTGATCATGGCAGGTGCTACTTCCAACCGCGGGTTGAGAAAGGCTTTCTCCTCTTGGGATGCTTCCAGTTTCTGGGAACGTTACGGGTGAATCCCGCGCAATGGGAATTCAGCCGCGGGGTTCAGCAGATCGGCAGCTCTGGTCGAGGAGCCTTTCGGCGACAGGAGTCTTTGCACTGCAACACCTTCAGGAGCAGGTGAGGTGTACAGATGCTCGGCATCTCAGATACGGGAGGTCTGCGCCCATTGAATGGCAAGTGGGGCGGGGGGGGGAGCTCGGGAGGGCAGAGCACAGGTTCACGAGTCGTGCGGGCGAATTGCCCTGCGGGCGAATGAGACAGGAAGCATCAGGACCTTGCGTTCTGCCCTTCCTGTGCAGGCGGCGGGTGGTCATCGACGGCGCATCTACCACTGGCCATATCACTGAGCCAGTTTTGTGATGACTCGCCCTCTGGGCCAATCAGCGAGAGCGAGGTAACCGGGCTGTTCTCACACGAGTCCTCACCAGAGATATCGTATCACTCGCGGGTTGAGTAGGTATTCGCATTCGCCCCGAGATCGCAGCGATTTCCGATCCCTTGAGCGTCGATCACTCTTGGCAGACTTGGCCAGAGATACACAACATTTGTGGACTGCGGCCAGTGTCAGCGAGGCGGCCCTGGATAGAGGCTGCAGGCGGTGTAGGGGCATAGCTTCTGCAAATCAAAGGGCGTGGAAAGAGCCGTGACAAGCACCACGCCATGCAGGATCAAGAGGAACGCGCACGTCCTGCAGACCCAGGAAATCCCACCGTGCCAGCGCCAGAACAAGGGTGTAGCAGCATGTCGCATGTTTGGTGAAGCCAGTGGAGGTATGCTGGCAGCCGTACAGGAGCAGGAGAAAGAGTCTGGCCAGATCTATTCTTAAGTCGGGCGTGTCCCTCGACAGGGGGAATGTTCAGAAATAGTCAAAGAAATAGTCGGGGGACGATTTGTTGACCTTGTTTGAATTGTTTGCGCATTTTTGGGGCATGCTTGATTTTTCCTCCAAAGTCCGCATCCAGTCCACATCCATCGTCTGCAGTAGCTGGGGCCAGCCGCGAAGTGCACTGAGGCCACGCTGACCAGCGAGCACATCCATCCGGACGGTTTCTCCGGCGAAGTGGCACTGCAGGAGGCCGGGTCGGAGCAGCACGCGTTCCTGCAGGTCCGTGCCGTGGTCGCAGGTGGAGCGAGGATCGGATTGGACACGCGAGGGACGTCAGCTGCTTTCGCAGGCGAAGCGCTTCTCACTCGTGTTCCGCTTGCATCCTCATCTGCGAATGGCACCAGGCACGGGAAGCACGATGCAAATGCTGTTATTTTCACGTTTGGAGACGGGGGAGACTGGGGGGTGTAGGGAAGAGGTACGTGAGCGAAAGGAAGAGGAACACCTGTGCATGGATGTGTAAATGAAGGGCTCTTCCAATTCAGCATCTGCCATGTCAAGGGCATTCCGGATAGATTTGCAAGCGTTTGCGAGTTGATTGGTGATCACAGCCAGAAAGGCAGGAGGAGTGGAAGGAGCAGGAGGATGACAGGGAAGGGGAAAGCAGGCCTTGCCGTGAATGAGCAGAGTTGTAATGCTCCACGGCTTACGTATTCTCGTCGTGTTTAGGCGCCTTGCTAACCGAAGGTCTTCTGAAGTCGGGAGAGTTGCATTTGATCGTAACAACTGCACTCGAAGTTGCGAGTCCAATTCGCACTTCATCGGTTGTTTTACCACGAGCGACTCGGATTGAATGATTACTTTCCCTGTTCGGATGCTCCCGATCATCGACCGGCATGGCGACTCGCCACGGCATGGGGAAGCCGTTACGGACTCGTTATGTTTTTTGAGTTTCTTCGTATGTCTCCCTGTTCCCGTGTGTTGTCTCATCAGTCTTGTCTTCGCTTCAGGAGTAGGGAGAGAAGTAGGTGGACGAGGAGGATGAAATCATGATGATCATGAGGAGGAGAACGGCGAGGACGAGGATGAACACGAGATGGAGCAGGAGAAGGAGGCGGCCTGGGGTTATGATGGAGAACAGATGAGATAAGGGGATGGGGGGGACATGGATGGATATATGGAGGGTAGTTTGGAGGATGCCTCTTGCAGCGTGACTGGAGAAACGCCAAGAGCGCGGGATTGTCACAGTCGATATTCTCATCGTCTTCGTCTTTTTCCTCCTCAGCGTTCTCTGCCTGCTGCTCCTCCGACAACGATGGCAGGGGAGGTCACGGTCGATTTCCATGGCCCTGGGAACGCGGGCGACTGTTTGCTGGAGGGCCCCCTTGAGACCAGAGGCCCAGGCATCATCGGCAAGTGGGAGACGAAGTGGTTCCGCGTGGCAGGCGACACCGCCCCCGCTTCCGTGAAGGAGGGAGTGAGGAAGCGAGAGGAGGACGAGGAGGAGAGCAGGCATGCAGGGAGGATGGGAATCTCCCACTGCCCCCTCCCTGGGTGTCCCTCTTCGTCGCCTTTCTTCCCGCTTTTCGCTTCCCCCCCCCGTCCTGGGCAGGGCCGCACGCTCGGCGCCATTGCGAATGTCTGTTTCGAGTGTCGCGCGGCAGCGGGGGGGTGCATGCAACGAGCACTCCCACCCACCAAGCACATGCATGCAGGCGAGCACGGACATGACCACACTCGATGCCTCCTAGATGAGGTCCGATTAGATGGGGTTGGATGGATGATCGCGCCGCATCGCCGATGCATCGGCGATGCGGCTCGATGCGGAGCCCGGTTTTCGCCATGCCGACGGCGCCGATGCATCGCCGACCTCGCCGACGCCTCGCCGATTCATCGCCGATGCATCGTCGATGCATTGGCGATGCGGTGCAATCCTCCGACCCCATCTACTCGGACCCCATCTAGGAGGCCTCGACACATGCACTTCGACGTTGGTTGCTCATGCGGGTGTTGGACTGCGCTGGGATGTTCCCCTGGAAGCACCCAGGGCTTTTGGGCGCCGGTCGGGGACTCGCTAGAAAACCCTTCGATCTCACGTTGCTGATCGTACGCGGGAAGACATTGTGCGATGTGCTTTACATGTGCGGGCGCAACCGTGTATACACCCACTATATCTGAACACCAACATATGAATTCTCGTGTGCTCCAGATCTCGCTCAAGAAAAACAATAATCGGAGCTGGACTTGGGCGTTTTCTTGGTGCTTCGGTCATCGTAGAACTGTCGTATCTCTGAACCTGTACTGCTGTTTCAGACAACGCCTCGAGCGAAGCCGATTCTCTTGGCGCAAAAGTTCCTGAACACTGAGCGGGGGTGTATACAGTCAACCCGAATTGTAAGGATGGGCAACCGTCCCAAGGGTACCCTTGCATCCTTGCCTCCTCGGCCCATCCTTGGCCACTTTCGTTGGCTGCGCCCCGATCGAAAAGCTTCGACGTGGCCTTCAAAGGCCCTTGTATCCTTATCGCGAAGCCTTACTGTACTGGTTGATTGTAGTGACCGAGGCATGTTGGAAAGAGCTTTCGGGCAGCGCAGGGAGTGCACTGCACGCACTTTTTGATCTGCGGGGCGAGAGCGAACCTCTTCCGCTAAAAGCTAGGCGGGCTACGCCAGCTTTAATTAGGGAGACAGGGCACAGGAAGGCGGGGCCTCAGGCGGCCAGAGCGGGCGGGGCCCGGGGAACAGGCGGCGCCGAAGTGGATGTGCAGGAAAAGGTACGCCTTGGACAGGGACCGAGGGGGAAGACCCGGAAGGCGACACACTGCACGCACATGCCGAAAGCGCTTCTGCGACCAGCCAGCAACACGGAACGGCGGGGGCCACGCCTCGCTCGCGGAGCCGATTGCCGCCGGGCCCTCACGTCTGGCCAAGCGGATGGCGCATGTACAGCGTGCCAGGGCTTCGTTCCTCCTCCTCTTCCTCCTCCTCCTCGTCGTCGTCGTCCTCCTCCTCCTCCTCCTCCTCCCCCTCCTCCTCCTCCTCCTCCTCCTCCCCCTCCTCCTCCTCCCCCTCCTCCCCCTCCCCCTCCTCCCTCTCCCCCTTCCGCCCCTCTATCCCAATCCGCTGCCTCCTCTTCCTCCTCCTCTTCCTCCTCCTCCTCTTCCTCATCTTACTCTTCCTTCTTCTCCTCCTACACATCCTCCTCCCCCTCACCATCCCCCTCCGCCCCCCCTCCCAATCCTTCACCTCCTCCTCCTCCTCCTCCTCCTCCTCCTCCTCCTCCTCCTCCCAGTCCTCCCCTCCGCCTCCTCCTCTTCCTCCTTGTCCTTCTCCTCCTCCTCATCATCCTCCTCCTTTTCCTCATCGTCGTCCTCCTCCTCCTCCTCCCCATCTTCCTCCTCCTCCTCCTCCTCCTCCTCCTCCTCTTCTTCTCCTCCCTCCTCCTCCTTTCCTCGCCTCCTCCTCCTCCTCTCCTCCTCCTCCTCCTCCTCCTCCTCCTCCCCTCACCTCCTCCTCCTCCTCCTCCTCCTCCTCCTCCTCGTCCTCCCTCCTCCTCTTCCTCCTCCTCCTCCCCCTCAGGCCCCCCCCTCCAATTTGCCCTCTCCTTCTCCTCCTCCTCCCCCCTCCTCCTCCTCCTCCTCATTCCCCCTCATCCTCCTGATCCTCCTCATCATCATCATCCTTCTCCTCTTCCTCCTCACTGTCCTCCTCCTCCTCCCACCCCTCCCCCTCCCCTCCCCTCCCTCTGCCTCTTCCGCCCCTCCCTCCCAATCCGCCGCCTCCTCCTCGTTCTCCTCCCTCGTTCTCCTCGTTCTCCTCCTCCTCCTCCTCCTCCTCCTCCTCTTCCTCCTCTTGCTCATCTTTCCTCCTTTCCCGTCTCTTCTTCTCTCCTCCTCTCCTCCTCCTCTTCCTTCTCCTCCTCCTCTTCCTCATCCTCCTCCTCCTCCTTCTCCTGTCCCTCCCCCTCCCCCTCCTTCTCCCTCCTCCGCCCCTTCCTGACAATCCGCCGCCTCCTCCTCCTCAATTCCTTTTCCTGATACAGTATAGTTCCCTGTCACACTCCGACGCCAATTTTCTGGGCGGGCCGGGCGTTTCGCCTGAGATTTCCTCTCCATCTATGATTCTGAAGCATAAACATTGGCAACAGCTTCACAGATGGAGGACGAGTCGTTTTCAAAGAGTGGTACTGGCCTTAGCGCGGCGCACCTTCGTTGTGCACGTTTGCATGAGTTTCACGGATTGAGGGCGGGTCGTGTTCAAAATGTGGCTCTCGCCTTTGCGCGGCGCACATTCGTTTCAATCATTCGCAAGTGTTTCACGGATTGCCAGCGTGTCGTTTTCAAATTGTGGTTCTCGTTTCAGCGCGGCGCTTACTCGCTCCAAACATCTGCAAGCGTTTTACGGATTGATGTCGGGTCGTTTTCAAATTGTGGCATTCGCCTTCACGCGGCGCGCATTCGTTTTAAACAGTTGCAAGAGTTTTGCGGATTGACGGCGGCCCCGTTTCAAAATGTTGGTCTCGCTGCGCACGGCGCACATTCTTTTTAAACAGTTGCAAGAGCTTCACGGATTGAGGACGGTTCGTTTGTAATTTGTGGTTCTCGTCTTAGCGCGGCGCACATTCCTTTTAAACATTTTCAAGAGTTTCACGGATTCCCTTCATCCACGTGCCAGAAGTAGTGTGTTGAACGGATTCATGGTTGTGCGAGTGCAACAGTTATGTTTATTCGTTGTGTTGAAGTCACAGGAATGGTGTTCTGGCGCTATTCAGGATTGTCCAGACGCAGCAGTCAGGCTGACCCATGGCGTTGGAATCCCGAGAACAATGTTTTGGCGTGATTCAGGGTCTTCAAGCGGTTGTCATCCCAAAGGGCAGCTTCTTCAATGGAAATGAAACGTTGTAGGGGCTTGTGAAGAGGGAGCTTGGAGGGAGGGTTATTCCAACATCGTTGATGACTCTTGGGTTTACACTGTCCTCCTCCTCATCGTCCTCCTCCTCTTCTTCCTCCTCCTCCTACTCTCCTCCTCCCCCTGAACCTCCCCCTCCCCCTCTTCCTCCGCCCCCCCCCCTTCGGATCCGCCGCCTCCTCCTCTTCCTGCTCCTCATCCTCTTCTTCTTCCTCCTGCTCCTCCGCCTTCTCCTCCTCCTCCTCCTCCTCCTCCTCCACCTCGTGTTCCGCCTCCTCCTCTTCCTTCTCCTCCTCCTCCTCCTCCTCCTTCTCATCCGCCTCCTCCCTCCTCCTCCCCGCCTCCTCCTCCTCCTCCTCCTCCTGCTCCTCCTCCTCCTCCTCCTGCCTCCTCCTCCTCCTCCTCCTCCTCCTCCTCCTCCTCCTCCTCCTCCTCCTCCTCCTCCTCCTCCCCTCCTCCTCCTCCTCCTCCTCCTCCTCCTCCTCCTCCTCCTCCTCCTCCTCCTCCTCCTCCTCCTCCTCCTCCTCCTCCCCCTCAGCCCCCCTGCCCCAATCCGCTCAATCTGCCTCCTCCTCCTCCTCCTCCTCTTCCTCCTCCTCCTCCTACTCCTCCTCCTCCTCTTCCTCCTCTCCCCCTCCCCCTCCCCCTCCCCCCCCCCTTCGCCCACCCCCCTCCAAATCCACCGCCTCCTCCTCCTCCTCCTCCTCCTCCTTTTCTTATTCCTCCTCCTGCTCCTCCTCCTCCTCCTCCTGTTCCTCCTCATCCCTCCTCTGCCTCCTCCTCCTCCTTCTCCTCCTCCTCTCTTCCTCCTCCTCCTCCTCCTCCTCCTCCTCCTCCTCCTCCTCCTCCTCCTCCTCCTCCTCCTCCTCCCCCTCCTCCCCCTCCGCCCTCTCCCAATCCGCCTCCTCCTCCTCCTCCTCCTCCTCCTCCTCCTTCTCATGCTCGCTGAACGATGTTTTGGCGATTTCGTTGACCGTTTTCGTTTGGATTTCGTTTTGCGGCAAAGTCGAAACGAAGACAGAGCGATTGCAAACGAAAGCAGCACGAGAACGGAAACCATTGCTTAGCTCTTGCCCTGCTGTGTGCCAGCTAATTGTTGCATAGCCGACTGTCCTGTTTTTTTTCACTCGGGGAACAAGCAACGACACAAGCATACCAACTTGGAGGCCCCCGCGGATTCCTCGGATCGGCGCTGGGGCTCCCTGGCGGCGCCTCCGGCACCGCCCCTGGCACGCTCCGCATGCCAGGGAGAGGGTCTTCAGCGCCGATCCGTGAAATCCGCGCGGACATCTGAGTTTTCATATGATTATGCAAGTGTTTGTCCCCGTATCCATCGCCACAGAACTGAGAGAGCGCACACAGTAAGAATGAGCGACTTTCCAGGATTACACGTGCCATCCTTGGCCACTTTCGTTGGCCGCGGCTCCCTCGAAAGTGTCGACAGGGCCTTCCAAGGCCCTTGCATCCTTATCGAGTATCCTTACTGTACGTGTTGAGTGGACAGTGTGGCCTCCCGCATTGCAGTCTTACGGCTCGCAAGATTGCTACAGCTTGCGCGGCGGGCCTCCCCCATCGTCCCGGCCAGATTCGCACCCTCCTCGAGCCGGCGCGCACAGCATGCTTCTGGAACAGTCCTGGGACGCACCACTACCTGGCCCCAGGACGTGCCACCCTGGAGTTGGCCCGCGCGGAACTGGCACTCACTCATGGCTCGCCCCCTCCTTGTCGATCCGACTGCAGGGTTTCTGTGACGTCGGTGAGATTCCCATCTCTTGTGGAGTTTTCTAGATGAGTGTTCGAGTGGCCTCTGGCCCAAACCGCCACCGTGCCTGGGTACCAAGGTCGTTGACGAGAGACCTCTTGGAGGTTTTCGGTGTCTATGATGGCCTTCTTCGGGGCTCTTGTGGGCTCATTGGAGGCATCCTGGGGTCTTCTCGGGGGCCTCGGGGGGGGCCTATCTTGGAACCGTTTTGGAGGCCTCTTGGGCTTGTCTTGGGGCCTTGCGGGCTGCATTGGGGCGACTTGGCGGGAAGGAGATGTGGGAATTTGTTTGTTGTCTGGGCCCCATCTTGGAGCGTATTTGAGACTCTCTTAGGGCTCAGTTTGGACCTTCCAGGTACATTGTAGCTTCTTGGGGCCTCCCGAAGGTTCTTAAGATTTTTGAGCGTCCTTGAAAGGCCCTCGGGGGATGCTGGAGACGATCTGGACGGGTCTAGTTTCCTGCAGGCCCGCGCGGCAAACGCCGTGAGTGCCAGAAGCGGCCAAGATCATCAAATTAGAAATCCAGCCCGTCTTCTGGGGGCCGACGAAACATTGGGATCCCCCAGAGATCCAGGAGACTCACGGCAGTCTTGAGAGCGCCTGAGGCGGATGAGGAGGGACGACGATTGCGACTTTGCGCTTGCTAACTATTGCCTTGCGTTGTTTCTTTCCGTGCGTGCCATCTGCAACAGGTTACGATGTCAAACATCGCTGGCCAACGGGGGGCCCTCCGTGTTGTGCACACAGGGTTGGAACCCCTTTACGGAAGCTTGCCCGCCCATGTGGTAATCCTGGTGTCCTGGGGGGCCTCCTGGAAGCCATCTTGGGCCTCTTGGCAGCACCTTTGGGGCTTCCTGGGATCTCTTCGGCTCTCCTGGGGTCTCTTGCGGTTTTTGGAGGCCTCTTGGGCTCACTTTTGAGCTCCTCATTGGGCCGTCTTTGGTACATCTTGGGCCCCCACTTCGGGCTTGGGGGCTGTCTTGGAGGCGTCGTGGAGATCCTCTTGGGGCCCTCTTCGATGCCTGGTGCCTGTCTTGGAGGCCCGCCTGCGATGGAGAGCTCCGAATGGCAGTTCGTGCTCCTTCTCTTGATGACCCCTTTGGCCCTCTTTGGGCTCTGTCTGGGTCCCTTGGGCCGTCTTGGGTGCCCCTAGACCGACGAGGCCATCGTGCGAATCACACAACTGCCCAGGTGCTTCAATGAATTCGGCCTGGGCTTCCAAGGCAGCTCAAGAGATCCTTTTTTCTTTTCCTGTGGTAGCTCATGGAGACCAGATCCGAGGGCAACAGCAAAAGGTGTCTTCATGACTCACTCGTGAGACAACCTCGAAAGTTCCCAGGGGGGTGATCCCTGACGAGCCTCAATCTACGAGGCCGACGAGACTGCCCGTTGGGCGTGGCCCACTCTCGATCAAACTACCGCGCACATACCCCGCCTGCGCACACCCGAAGCACACGGCCCCCTGAAGGGGAGGGCCACAGGCAGCCGCACGGGACCACGAATGTTTTGGGCACGCTGGAGGGTAAGACCCCCCTTAGCACCACGCCCCCAAGACCTCGAGACGCGGCACGCGACGCGCCCACGAGAGCCCAGAGGCGCCCAAGACCTCCGTGAGCCAGGGGGCCCGGAGCCCTCCAAGATCGCTCACGACCGACAGCACCGGACAGTGCGAAGGCTTTGCGGCTGGGGCCGCCGCTGCACCCCCCCCCCGGGCCCTTGGGGGGGCGGTACTCTGACCCAGGGCCCTCACAACCGTACCCGTAGCCCCCGCCCCATCTCCTGGGACCCCCTACCCCTCTCCCCTCGACCCCTCCGACAGGGAAGGGATCAAGTGAAGGGGCTTCCGTGTGGCTGAATTACAACGTTCCTTTGTCTTGTTCCTGAAATCTCTTGAGACTGATGAAGACGACGACGACAGAGTCTTCCGCACGCCGAGGGGTGGGCGAATGCTCTTGCCTACAGCGTTGGTGCAAGAAGGACATGTTAGCGAGCATGTGCAGGCGCTCAGGAGTGTAACAACAAGAGGCGCCCGTGCTTTACACATGTGTCTCTTCATGACTCCACGCGTGCACGTAACGCATTCGTCTGTGTATGCGTGTTGGTTGAATTGTGTGCGCGAGTTGCTTGTTGCCAGGGGTCATGATATGTTGCCCCCTCCGTGCAGCCACACTTCGCTCCCTTTGATTTGTTTTCTACATGCCAATACCCGCCCCTGCAATAGCTGCCGCCATGCAGTCAGCTCGCCTGGAGGTGGTTCCCTCAAGAGTTTCAGTATGGAGGATACGGCCCGGGCACGTGCTCAACGCAGCGTCAGGCCAGTCGGCGGGACGGATTAGGAAACCAGGTGGCTTTTCTGCCGTGCCACGCAACTTGCTCTCTGCAGCAGGCAGTTTCTGCACTCTAGCAGCTGGTGATGGTCCCCTCATCTCCAGTCCCGTAGTCTGATGCGTCCATGCAGGTTTTTGTAATGCTGAGGCTACGCCAGAAATGTGCATGCTCGGCACGCAATCTCTTCCAGTACCTACAGGGAGTTGACGTCAGCAATTGCCGGTTTGGTCAGCACACCATTTTTGGAATGTGGCTTCTTCTTTGCCAGCATACTTCTGGGCGCCATACCACTATTGCTGAGAATTTCATGGCTAGCTCAGTGTGATTTGTCTGCATATGGCGCTATGCTGAGCACAGCCGGCTTGCCACGCGTAACCGAGAGTATTCAGATGTCCGTGTGTTGATGCTCGGTTTTCTTCTCGATTGGTGACCGCGTTTCTGTAATTGTGCTCATGAGCGAGCGACTGTCCTGGCAATGGTCCAAGGATCCCTAGATGCGTACGCAAAGACAACGCGGTGTTCTCGATAAATTTCAAAAACGGGTTGCAGTGCAGCCCTGCTGCAAAACTGCTAAACCCCGGACTCACTAAGACCCCGCTTAAGCGGAGAAGCCTACCAGCCACCCTGATGAGCATCGCTTGCATGGCTCTTACCATTTCGGTATGGTTTCTCCTGTCTGAGGGGCATGGTTGGCAAACTGGGGTGAGACGGATCGATCCACGAGACATTTTCGTTGCGCAGGTGTTGGTGTTTTAGGCGACGGAGTGAGGGTTAGGGTTGACGTATCGACGCCTGTTGGAGGTGGACACTAGGCACAGGATCTTGTTAGACGCTGCTTTCACAAATTGCACACAAAACACATATGGCACAAGAGGGCAACTACCACAGGATGGCAAATGACAAATGCTACAGGATCGTGACACCCAATGTTGACCCATCGCCATCATCTTCCGCTCCCTCGTACTCCCATGACTTGATGACTTGCAGGATCTCGCAGCGGGCTTTGTGCTTGCAGATGTCGGCAGCTCCCTTCATTGACGAATACGACGGCGACGACGACGACGACGACTTCGGCGACGACAACGACGACGACGACTTCGGCGACGACGACGACGACGACGACGACGACGACGACGACCCCCCATATCCCATTCGTGGCCACACCTACCAGACAAATGCCCTGGCCGACTGCCCCCTCCCCGTGCCACCGCTGCCTCTGCTCCTCCTCCCTCTCCTCCTCATTCTCCTTCTCCTCCTCCTCTGCTCCTCCTCCCTCCTTCCCCTCGTCCCCCTCCTCCTCCTCCTCCTCCTCCTCCTCCTCCTCCTCCTCCTCCTCCTCCTCCTCCTCCTCCTGTCAGGCCCCACTGTCACTCCTCCCTCCTCCTCCTCCTCCTCCTCCTCCTTCTCCTCCTCCTCCTCCTCCTCCTCCTCCTCCGCCTCCTCCTCCTCCTCCTCCTCCCTCCTCCCCTCTTCCTCCTCCTCCTCCTCCTCCTCCTCCTCCTCCTCCTCCTCCTCCTCTGCCTCCTCCTCCTCCCCCCCCCTCCTCGGTGCTTATACATATATATATATATACATATGTATATATATGTGTGTGTGTGGGTATAACTTCTCCCTGTCGCACCCCGAGGCCAGTTTTTAGGGTGAGCCGGGTGTTCCGCTTGAGACTTCCTCACCACTGATGACCTTGAAGCGTAACTATT
>CAUYUJ010015344.1:97500-237500 GCA_963575745.1 Prorocentrum cordatum
TCGTAGTTCTGATTGTAGGTGTAGGCGTAGTAGTTTTCGAAATCGTAGAATTAGAAGAAGTATTTGTAGTATTAGGAAGAGGAAGAAGAGGAGTAGGAGGAGGGCGATTTGAGGTGGGTTAGTAGAGCCGGGGGCAGTGGGAGGAACGGAACGCGATGATATCGAGGAAGAGGAGGGTCAGCAGCAAGAGGGTGACGAGAAGACGGGGGAAGGTGAGCAGGGCGATGAGGTGGTGGCCGCAGAGGAATGCAAGGAGGTCACGAAAGGGGGTGGGGATGATACCGATGAGGAGGAGGAGGAGGAGGAGGAGGAGGAGGAGGAGGAGCAGAAGGTCGAGCAGGGAGACGGGCGCAATGTTGAGGAGCAGGAGGAGGAGGAGAAGGAAGAGAAGGAGGAACTATCAGGAGAACAAGAGGAGGAGGAAGAGGAGGAGGAGGCGGGGGCGGAGGAGGCGGAAAAGGAGGAGGATGAGGAAGAGGAGGAATAGGAGGAGCAGGAGGAGTAGGAGGAGCAGGACGACCAGGAGGAGGACCAGTGTGAACCCAAGACGCGTCAACGATGTTGACATACTCCTCCCTCCAAGTTGCCCCATCATAGGTTCTACAAGACTCAATTTGATTCCAGGAAGTGCCCCATTTGAATACAATTGTCTTGTAATCTCTGCCCACACACAATTCCTGGGATGTCAGCTCCCCGAATCGAGGTGGCGGTTGCGTTACGACAATCTTAAATCGTGCCGGAGAACCATTCGTAGGCTTTCAACACCAGGGATCGACGTGATTTGCTGCGCCCTGACACTTCTGATTCGCGCCAGAATGCCATGCCTGTGACTTGAACCATACGGCCCCGTGAAACCGTTGCGAATGTTTAAGACGAGTGTGTGCGGCGCTAGAGCGTGAGCCCCCGGTTTGAAAAGGAATCGCCCTCCATCCTTGAAGCTCTTGCACATGATTGAGGCAAATGTGCGCGGCGCTAATGGAGGAAGCAACAGTGTGAAAAGGACCGGGCCTGTATTCTTGAACCTGTTGCAAATGTTTGGAACCAATGTGCGTGGCGCTAGGGCGAACGCCACACCTTGAGAAGGGGCCGCCCTTCATACTCGAATTTCTCGCAAACTTTTCAGACGATCGTGTGCAGCGCTAGGGCAAGAACAACATTTTGAAACTGGCCTGCCCTGTATCCCTGATCATGCCGCGAACTTTTAAAACGAGTGCGCGCTGCGCCAGGGCGAGAATCCAGTTTTACAATCACCGCCCCGTATCCTTGAACCTGTTGCAAGTGAGTTTCAGGCGAAATTCTGGCCCGCCCTGTGGACACGCCTGGAGGTGCGACATGGAGGACTGATTAATAAGGAAGCGAGATGGAAGAGGCTGAGGACGAGGAGGAGGACGACGAGGAGGGAAAGTGGGGAATGAGAAGGAGTGGGAGGAGCATGAGGAGGCCAGGGAGGGGCAAGAGAAGGATGAAGAGACGGAGGAGCGCGTGGAGTAGGAGTTGGAAGAGGATGGCGGGAGGGAGGGAGGAGGGGGAGGAATAGGAGGAGGAGCAGGCAGAAGAGGAACGCGAGGAGGACGTGGAGGAGGATGGGAAAAGGGTGGAGGAGGAGGGGGGTAGGGCGAGGGACTCGAGGAGAAGCACCAGAAAGGAATAAGAGTTTGAGCAGGAGGAGGAGGTGGAGTAAGATGATGAGGTGGTGGTGTAGACAATCAAGACCAGCACCAGGCCGATGTCGTGCAATCGATGTCGAGAGCACAGGCCAGCTCGTCATCATCGTAATTAACAGCATCACCATCAGCCTCTGTATCAAACTCAGAATCACCATCACGATAAGCGTCCTCATCCTCACTATCAAAATCACCAGCCTCCTCCTCATCATAACCGTCATCGTCGCCAGCATTAACACCAGCATCCTCAGCATCAGCATCGTCATCGCCACCATCATCACCAGCCTCATCAGCCTCATCCTTATCATCATCAGCAGCGTCATCCTCCTCATCATCCTGGTCATCCTCATTATCCTCAGCAGCATCAGCAGCATCATCCTCATCATCGTTATCATCATCCTCATCCTCATCATCATCAGCATATTCCTCCTCATCATCATCAACATCATCATCATCATCATCTTCCTCCTCCTCATCATCAGCATTCTCACCATCAACACCATCAACATCATCATCATCATCATCATTGCCATCATCACCATCACCATCAGCAGCATCTCCCTCCTTGTTCTCTTCCTCAGCGGCTGCGCAGCGCCCTCCCGGCCCGCCGCCGCTCCGGCCCGGGCCCCGCGCGCAGCGGGACGCGTGCCCGCCGCGCGGCATCGCGGCCGCGACACCGCGGGGGCGGCGGCGGCGGCGGCCGCGGCCGCGGCGGCCGCGAACGTAGCGGCGGCGCGCCGGCCGCGGCAGGCGGCGTCGCCGGCGGGGGCGCGGGCACGTCCGGGGCCCGAGGGCCCCAGGACGGCGGCCGCGAACTCTCCTCCTGTCCTCTTTCCTCCTCCTCCTTTCCTCCTCTTGTCCTTTCTCCTCCTCAGCTCTCCTCCCGTCCCCCTCCTCCTCCTGCTCTCCTCTCCGCCTCCTCCTCCCTCGTGCCCTCCTCCTCTCTCCTCCTCCACCACCTCCTCCTCCTTCCTCCTCCTCCTCCTCCTCCTCTCCTCCTCCTCCTCCTCCTCCTCTCCTCCTCCTCCTCCTCTCCTCCTCCCCTCCTCCTCCCTCCTCCTCCTCCTCCTTCCTCCTCCTCCTCCTCCGCTCCTCCTCCTCCTCCTCCTCCTCCTCCTCCTCCTCCTCCTCCTCCTCCTCCTCCTTTTCCTCGTTCCCATTTCTTGTCATGCCGGCGGAGGATTAGCAGAGGATGCTGAACGAACATTGTTTTCTTGGGGTTCATCAGAGACACGGTCGTGCGCTAATGGGGTCAGGGAGAGGACCGAGAGTCGTTCACACGGCGGGCGCCGGCTTTACGGGTCCCCCTCCTCCTCCTCTTCCCCTCTAGGGCGCTGGGTCCTCCTCCTCCTCCTCCTTCTCCTCCTCGTCCGCGATGTCCTCGATGCACGACGTGAGGGTGGTCCGCTCAGCAGAGCAGCTCGTCTACCATCGGGCTGGCCAGTCCGGCCAGGCCAGGACCACGAACAGCCCACCTGGGAGACAGCGCCCCAGTTCGGGCTTGTGATGTCCCAACCTACCTTAGCCTTGACCACCAGAAAGAATGTCGGACACCCCAACAAGTGCCGAAACTCGAGGGCTTCCACGTGTCGGGCCCTGGAAGACACTCGTCCGACTCTGTTTCGGCACTGTTTCGACACTGCTTTGATCCTTCTCTGGGTGCTCGAAGTCATCTACGGGATCTGGCCCTTCAGCACGATGGGATCAACATAAAGTTCGGGCCCGCCCGAGCTTACGAGGGTGGAGCGGGGCCCGAGCCGGCGAGGGAGAGCGGGCACCCCCCAACACAACAGGGCTGGACCTAAACGGTGTTTTTGGTGATTTCGTGGGCCGTTTTCGTTTCGACTTCGTTTTTCAGCAACGGCGGATTGGAGACAAAAGCGAGGGAGCACGAAGACAAAACGAGATCGAAAAACACCTTTTAGGTTCAGCCCTGCAGCACAAGTCAACACCGGGCCTCTCCCTTCCCGCCCGCAGCTCCTGCCCAGGGCCGGGCGAGGCACTCGAGCGCTGCCGTCCGACCGCGCCGCTGCGGCGGGGATTCCCGGAGGGGGCGGGGCAGCGGCACCCGTCTGCGCCCTGCTGCAGGCCCTGGCGCGACCTGCAAGCGCGCGATCGTCACGCCGCGCCTGCCTGTACGACCCCCCTTCGGGTGATAAGGAGGTTGTGTGGGGGGGGGGGGGGAAGAGGGGGGGGGAACCGACATCTGACTCAATCGATCTCACTATCGATCTCACTCCACGGGACACCAGATGACACCACGGGACACTTGTGTCGATCTCACTAGTCCCGGCCTCCCAGGTGGGGTCCGAGTGGACGGGGTTGGTCGATCGCGCCGCATCGCCCGCCGATGCATCGCCGATGCGGCTCGATGTGGGGCCCGATCTTCTCCACGCCGGCGTCGCCGCTGCAGCGCCGACGCGTCCACGGTGCATCGCCGAGGCATCGGGCGATGCATCGGCGACGCGTCGGCGATGCGGTGAGCGGAGGCGGCGGGTCTGGGAAGAGCTGGGCACGGGGGCAGATACCCGTCGGGCACTTCGGGCGCTTCGGCAGCCCAGAGATCCCCCCCCGACAAGCTGTCGAGTGGCCCTTCGGCTAGCTCTGCCATATCGGGGTGGGCCGGGGCGGGGTAGGGGGCAGCTGTTAGGCCATCCGAGGGCACCCTGCCGAGTCAGCGCTTCGCTCTGTTTTTCCGCATAACACGATGAGGCAAGGTAGGGAATCCATGTCCGCTGTGACACCCGTTGGCGCATGCAGAAGAGGGCAGCTGAGTGGGAGGGGAGGGGTGGGAGGAGAAGGACGTCAGCGATGGCGCGAGCGCACCTACTAGCTCGTCGCACCCCTTCTCTCCTCCTCCTCCTCCTCCTGCTGCTCCTCCTCCTCCTCCTCCTCCTCCTCCTCCGCCTTCTCCTCCTCCTCGTCCTCCTCCTCCTCCTCCTCCTCCCTCTCCTCCTCCTGCTCCTCCCCCCTCCTTCCTCCTCCTCCTCCTCCTCCTCTTCCTCCTTTCTCCTCCTCCTCCTCCTCCTCCTCCTCCTCCTCCTCCTCCTCCCTCCTCCTCCTCCTCCTCCTCCCTGTCCTCCTCCTCCTCCTCCTCCTCCTCCCCTCCCCTCCTCCTCCTCCTCCTCCTCCTCCTCCTCCTCCTCCTGGCCCTTCTGTTCACCCCCGCCCTCCCTCGGCTCCCCGCCTCCTCCTCCTCTTCTACGCCACCCCCTCCTGCCCGCACCCAGCTCGTCGCACCCCCCCTCCTCCTCTCCTCCTCCTCCTCCCCTCCTCCTCTCCTCCTCCTCCTTCTTTACGTTGCCCATTCCTGATGCGTCTGCATGTGGCGTTCTTCCTCCTGCTCCTCTCCTCCTCCTCCCTTCTCCTTCTCGCCCCCTCCTCCTCCTGCTCCTCGCCCCCTCCTTCCCCTCTCCTCGCCCCCTCCTTCCCCTCTCCCGTCCCATTTCCGCCTCCCGTTCCGTCCCCTCCTCACTTTCCTGCGGATCCTGCTGCTGCTTCCTGGCCATGGTCCTCCCCGTCCTCGTTCGCGACCTGGTCCCCCTGTCCCCTCCCCAATCCCCCCCCCGTTGTTCTCAACGTCCTCGTCGTTGTCCTCCTCCTTCTCCTCCTCCTCCTCCTCTTTCCTCCTCCTCCTCCTCCTCCTCCTCCGCCTCCTCCTCCTCCTCCTCCTCCTCCCCCTCCCCCTCTTCCTCCTCCTCCTCCTTCTCCTCAGCTCTGTGAGTCGTTACCAGCCTTTGCAGGCCAGGCATACGGTACAGTCAAAGCGCATACTCCAAGGTGACCCTTGCATCGTTGCCCCTTCTTCGGCTCTTCCTTGGCGACTTTCGCTCGCCAACTCCGTTCGAAAACCGTGAGCATGGCCCTCCAAAGCCATTCCATCCTTACCGCGCATCCTTATGATGCGTTTTGACTGTCGGTTCATGCGGCGTTGGCGCCGGCGACGCCGGCGAAGACGCTCATCAACGGCACCGTAACGGGTACTTACTAACGGGTACTTTGAAATGTTGCCGAAAGTTGCCACTTTAGGGCCTGTTTCTTGCATTGCAGCTTTGCCCACATCGGGAAGGGTTGGGTTCGCTGGGTCACTGGCCAAAGTACCCGTTAGTGGAGTCCCCGTTTGAGGGGCGCTGAGCTCAAGGTTAAATTCTGCCGCGCGGAAGCACCGAAGGACTCGGTGACGCCATTGGGCCGACGGAATTCAGCCTGGAACGATCGGGGCCGCGATCCATCCAGGGTTGCACGATCGGCGCGGCGTCGAACAATGCTGTGCGCGCCGACGCTGCACGAACCCACCGTAACCACCTCGTGCTCTTCCCGGCCTGTCTTCCCCCTCGTCGCCCCTCAGGGCGCGCGGGGGATGTCGGGGGCGCCCTTCGTGGACCACTACGCCGCGCTGGGTTGCTCCCCAGAGGCTCGGGCCCCGCCGGCGGGGGGAGCCACTCGCTTCCACAACCTCCAAGCTCGAGATTCGACGCTCGTCATGGGAGCCCGTCCCCCTCGGTTCCGTGCGTGGATTTCCCCATCTCTTCCTGGGCTTTTGATTGGACGTCTGAGCGCCTCGGGGGGAGAGGGGGGAAGGGCCTCGGCGAGAGTGTGCGGACGAGTGGAAGTGGGAGGAAGGCGATGAACATCAGGAGGAGGGGCAGGGTTGAGAAGGAGTGGGAGGAGAGGGTGGAGGAAGAGGAATAGGACAATGATTGAGGGAGGAGAGACAAGAGGAGGAGGTCAGTAATGAGAGGGATCACGCTAAGTTCGCGCTGGCAGAAAGAGGCCGAACACATGCGTAGTTGTAGGTTGCTTTGGGGAGCGGGTGACTGAAGCTATTCTCGACCCCGACCCTGCACGGGGGGCAACGGTCATTGCAAAGGCGATGCGACGGAAAACAGAAAGGGTTGCGTACGTTTTTACAACAGCTTGCGTAGATGCAACGAGGGGGGGCCGCACGGTGACTCGGCCGTCGCCGTTGTGGGGCTCAAAGAAAGCCGATGCAGGCTGCCCCCCGTTATTTTTTGGGAGAGTCGCTCCGTTCGGCAGGCACCGCCGCGATCGTCTGGGCGGCGCGGACCGACTGCCTGGCTTGCGTGTGCAAGCTTGCGCTGAGTTGCGGCGCCGGCGTCGGCGTGCCAGTCGGCGACGGGCCCGGCTGGCTGGAGGTGGTGCTCAGCTACTTGGCCCTGGCCTTGGTGTTCCTCGCTGGGGCCGTCGCGGGCTGGCTGGGGCACGCGCTGCTGGCGGGTCGCTGGGCAGCGGCCGAGCTTCGGGGCAGCGCCCGCACGCTGAGCCTGGAGGACCTGGCGCGGGAGCAAGCCGCAGCGGCGAAGGCTAGGCAGACCAGTCTGGCTGCAGCGTAGCCATGGCGGCTCACCCGCTGCTGGGCCTTGGCCCCGCGGTGGGCGACTTCGTGCTGATCCGCTACGGGGTCGGTGGCCGCCGCGTGTGGCACGAGCGGTTCGTGCTCGCCCTGGGCACTGCCTCGCCGTGGCCCGCGGGGGTCCTCGCGCCAGATGGCGACGCGTACTCGGCGGTGTTCATCGGCGGTGGGGACATTTTGGCCTGCCTGCTGTGGGCTGGCGGTGCGGTTGGCAGGGCAGCAGCTGGGACCGACGGCGACGGCATGTACCGCTTCAGGAGCGTGCCGTTGGCGGCGACGACCGCCCAGCTTCAGGCAGATGTCGAGACCGCCCTCGACCTCCCGCCAGGGCCCTCCCGCCACGGCCGCCCGTGGTGCCGAACAACGGCGGGGGGCCGATCGCCGCAGGTGCTCACGCGCTCGCAGTTGGCGCGTTGGCGCCCCCCGCAGGTGGCACTGCAGGCGGCGTGGCTGGGCTGGCGGCTGCCCCTGGCAGCGGAGGAGTCGGAGCAGGCGTTGCAGCTGGGGGTCCGCCTGCTGGGCTTGCGCCCGCCCCAGGCGCTCTGGCGGCAGCAGCCCCTGCTGCCCCTGGCGCCGCTGGCGGCGGGGCCCTGGTAGCGGCGCCCGCTCCAGCAGCGGCGGCGCCCGCCGCGCCCGCGGGGGCGGCCGCTTCCCCCGACGCCGCGGGGTCGTAGCCGATGCGGCCGCCGCGGCTGCTGCCGCGCCAGGCGGCGACCTGCGGATCATGGCAGTGCGGCACGACATCCGCGGCGAGCGGCACAGGGCGTTCGGAGACGCAGTGAGGCAGCTGGTGGAGGCCCCGTTCGGAGATTGGCCGATCGCAGGACCGCGCGCGCTGATGTGGGTCGCAGTCTTCATCCACCGTGTTGCTGGCACGCCGCTGGCATGGCATCTGATGTGGCGAGCCGGTGGAATCCTCAACGATGACGAGACAGGTGTTAGCAACCACGAGTTCATGTGCCGCTTGCTCGAGGTCGGGCTTTGTTACGAAGAGTTGCATAGCTCGATACTGGCGTCGATGGAGCTCGTGGCCAGGGCGATTCAGACCGAGAATGGGCGATACCGCCACCGCTTCGAGAGCGCTCCCGGTTTCACTGCGAACAAGAAATTGATGACTGGCCTCGCGCATGGTCGTGGCCACATCTGCGTGTCACCCTTGCTGCGAGACTTCGTGTCGCAGCAATTGCAGAAGGACGGGGCCATCGCAAAGGAGAGGCGGAAGGCCAGAGGGGAAAGAGCGCTTGCCAGCGGCGGCGGCGTTCGAGCAGACGGAGAGGCCGAGGGGGCCGAGGGGGGCAGAAGAAGGGCGGCGGGCGCGGCGCGGCCGCCGAGGAATCGTGAGCACATCGCTCGTGGGCGGCCTGGGAGACCAGCGGGCCGCCCCTCAGGGTCAGGGGGCCGGCTTGGCGGCTGCGTGCTGCCATGGGCCTGGAGGGCGCCAGCGTGACATTTTTCCATTGCCTTTACTGGGGACCCGCGCGTCAGTGCCCTCTGCGTTGCGACGTCGCCGCTCGCAGCGGTGACAGGCCCTTCGCGCTCGCCGCCGGACTCGGCTCAACGAGGCCATTGCGTCGCTCAGCGCACTCTACGGCTGCCGCAGCGCCGTTGGCGAGCCCGTTAACGAGTGCCAGCGCGTGGCCCTTGCCAGTATGAACACCGCTCTACATCTTTTGGGTGGTCAACCTAATGCGCATGCAGAGACGCGCGAGCATGCGGGCGGGGCCCTCGAGGAGCTCCCCCGCGGCGCGTCGATCTACGGCGATCATGCGCCAAGCCCGTCAGTCCCCTGCAACCTAGAGCAGATCACATGACCCGCCTCTGCCGGCAGCCCGATGAGTGCATCTACATTGGCGAGCAGTTACGCGGAGGGGCGGTTGAGGAATTGGCGGGGCCATATGCGTCTACTTGCGCAGGAGGCCGATCAGCTCGTGACGTCCGCGCGCCCCCGCTGGTCTCACTGCGATTGGAAGCTTATCGGCGACGCACATAACTGCGCAGAGTTCCCGGGTGAACTCTGCGCCCGCGGGGTGGTCATCTTCTCAGAGGAAGTGGGCGTCAAGGGATATGTGGGCATGTTCTTCGCCCCCCAGAAGACTTGAAGCCAGCGCGGGAGATTTGATGCACGCATCGCAAACTGTTATTTTCAGCCTCCACACAAGTCGAGGCCCCCGACCGCATCGGCCTGGAGCTCACTGGAGGCGCCCGAGTCGTGCGCCGACATTGCCACTGCCGGTTTGGAGTGCGCCTTCTACCACATGCGGCTGCCCGACGGCGCGGAGCGTTATTCCGCTCTCGCAGCCATCGACGCGACCTTCTTGACGGTCGTTGGCATGACGGACTTCGCATTCGAGCCAGGGCAGATGGTGGCTGCAAAGGTTGCAGCGCTGCCGATGGGCTCCTCGCGGGGCCTCCACTTGCGCCGAGAGGTCCCGGCTACTTGCTTGCTTCGCAGTGGCGTCGACCCGCCCGGCGCCATCGTTGACGGGCAGGTCAGCATCCGCCTAGGCCCGACACGGCCCGTCGCCGCTGGCGCCTGCGCGTGCAACGTCACCACCGTGGGCGCGACGCCGAATTTCGCCAACGACCTGCTCTACACCTTCGTGGCAAGCCTCGGGGTACTGGTCCGATGGTCCGCGAGGTTTGCGACGCCTCTGCCAATGTCGAGTTTCTCGGGGCGCGGCTGCGCGGCGGTCTCGCGCTGGCCATCAAGGCGCGGAACGTCTGGAGGCTGCGAGCTGCCGCCAGAGCCGCGCCACGGGGGAGGTGGACCACTGGCTTCGCGCTGCGGGCTGTGCAGGGCCACGTCGCGTGGGCCGCCATGATCCGCAGGGCGGCTCCGACAGCGCTGCGCGCCTGCGACGCCTTCGTCGAGGCGCTCGGCAGCCGCGCGGGGCGCCTGTGGGACTCTGCCGCCCGTGAGCTCGGGGCGGCCCGCAGCCTGCTGCCGGCTCCGCAGTCCAACCTCGATCGCTTCGGGATGGCGCGGCGCGGCCGCGCGCAGCGAAGCAGCGACCCGCGGGCTCGGTCCGGCTCGGTATGGCTCGGGGGCGGCTGCCCCCCGACGAGGTGGCGGACTGCGGCCGCTTTTCGACGCGCCAGCGTTTCAAAGCCGCCGGCGGGCAGGCAGCCCGCGCGCGGTCTCTTGCCGCGGGATCGGTGGCCGAGCAGCAGTCCGTGAATAATGAGATGACTCGTGAATCCCAAAGAGCCAAATCCCCTGGGCCCCTTCGGCACCCGGCGCGGCCCTTGCGTGGGCCAGGCAGGCAGGCCTCCATCCAGCTGGGCCTCCAGCTGGACCTCCAGCTCGCCGTCGGCCAGCGCCTCTCAGGCGCGATGACCCCCGCGGACGTCTCGCAGGCATCGGGCGCGGGCAGGCTTGAGCAGGATCTCGCCGGGGCCCTCATGGACTCGAATGGATCCAGCGTTCGTTTCGAGTGCCCTCAGCGATTACTGACAGCCCTGGGTGGAGGCCCACGGCGGCCTCCAAGGTCTCGGGTGGGGCCAACATCCGGTTCTTGAAGCGGAGGCCATCTGCTTGGCCTACTGTCGTCTTCTTCGGGGCTCAGGCAGTGCAGGACGAGGCGTTGATCGATAATTTGCCGTTGGCCCTCGGCGTAGTCAAGGAAGGTCCAAGAGTCGGCGCCTGCGGCGTTGTCTCTATCGGATATGCGCGCTCTCAGTTGCGTCAGGCTCGAGGCCCCGCGCGCGTTGAGTGGCGCCCGAACGGAACCCTTCCGACGCCGTCAGCCGGGGCCGACATGGCTGGTTCAGCGGCCAGCGGGAGCTGCGGGGGCCGCTGCCGAGGCCTGCTGGCCGCCGCGGTGGCGGCAGGCATGGTGGGCCCCAACGGCGCCGCAGCAGCGCGGGGCTCGCGCGCGCGCCGAGCCCCGTGGCGGCAGCGGCCCAGAGGCGGAGGCTGGCGCAGCAGGCGATCGCAGAGAGGCCGATTCTGACCCGGCCCACCTTGCTAGAGACTCTGGCCGTTCGCTCCAACACCGAGCGGAGCTGCCGCCATCATCTGCGGACCTTCGTCGATTGGTGCTTTCAGCGCCGCCGGGGCTGGAGCGCGTTCGAGGAGCTCGACGCGGCGCTGGCCCAGTACTTCTCGGGCCACTACCAGATAGGGGCCGCGCGCGACATAGGGTCGCAGACGCTAGCGGCCATCGCGCAAGTGACCCAAGAAGACGGCGGCGCCCCCCCCTCGAGTTTCGAGGGCGTCGGCTGCCTGAAAGCGGCGAGCACCTGGCTAGACGCGGCTGCCCTTGCCGCGGGCGGATGTGCATGTAGTCGTGGGGTGGCTGATCAGCCGCGGGCATCCCTGCGCGGCGCGCTGGATCGTGATCGCGTCCGCAGCCTACCTGAGGCCGGCCGAGGCCCGGCGCATGGCGCGAGGGGGCCTGGTGCCTCCGACGCCAGAGGCGGGCGTGAGCTACTCGAGCTGGGGCATGCTGCTGCACCCCACCGAGAGAGGCATTGCAGGGAAGTCTGGCCAGCACGACGACGGCGCGATGCTGGACCAGTCGGAGCTGTGGCCTGTCTTGACAGCCCTGCGCCAGGTCTCTGCGCCAGGCGCGTCGCTCTGGGCCTTGCCCTGGAGGACATCGCGGCGCAATTCAGGGGCGCCTGCCGCGCGCTGGGCCTCGGGGTGCTGCGGCCGCACCTGCATTGCCTGCGGCGCGGCGGGGCTTCCGGCGACGCGCCGACTGGCCGTCGCAGCCCATCGGGGCGCTGTGCCGCGGGAGGCGGGCCGCCCCCTCGTCGATGCGGCGCCGCGGCAAGGAGAGCGCCTTGCTCGACGAGATAGCCAGGACGAGCGCCCCGGCCTTCACCTTCGGCGCCCATGTCGAGGCGAACTTGGCGAAGCCACTCGAGCACGGCTTCGACAGAGCGGGCTTCCCGGCTCGGGCGCCGGCCCCGGCGCTTCGCGCGCTGGGCCCCGCCCCGCCCGCGGCGGGCAAGAGGGCGCCGGGGCGCCCGCCCGCTCGCCGATGATCGGCCCTGCTGGGCTGGCCGACGCGCCCGCAGCTGCTGGCGATGAGCTGCGCGGGCGGCACCTGCGGCGGTGGCGCGAGGCAGCCCTCCGCGGGCGGCGGCTGCGGCGCGTGGTGCTGGAGCTCTTCGCCGGCCACGGTCGCCTGACTGAAGTGGCGAAGCGGCGGGCGCTGGCCGTTTTGGATCTCGATCTCCACCGGGGCGCCACTGAAGACCAGTTGCGCGCTGCCTCTCTGCGTGCCCCCAAGGGGTGGCTGGCCGCCCGCGTCGCAGGCGCCGTCTGGCTAGGGACGCCCTGCACGACTTGGGCCCAGGCTCCGAGGAACCCCTTTCAGAACGCGGGCCCGCCCGATGGGCTGCAGGGGACTGATCCCGCACGAGGCGGAGAAGTTGCGCGTCGGCAGCAGATCTTTCGATGTGAGTTGCGACATTGATCAGCGCATTGAGCTTCGCATCCCAGCGTTCATTGAAAAGCCTGCGGGGTCGTTGTTGTGGCACGCCAGGCGGATAATGCGTTTGCTCAAGGCGCCTCCAGTTCAGTTTGTCACATTGAATGGCTGCCAGTTCGAACTCCGTGGCTGAAGCGAACCTCAGTTGCGGCCTGGAACGCAGTCAGTCTTCAGCCCCTGAAAAAGCGCTGCAGCGGCCGTCGAGGCTCCAGGACGCAACAGCCGCGTACTATCCTGACTGGGCATTGCAACGGTGTTCATTTAACCGTTCAGGCTGCCGCATATCCGCTTCGTCTCCGCAATGACTTGGCTCGTCTCATAGAACGATCGATGCTTAGTCGCACTCGCATGCATATGAGCGAGATAGTGTTGTCCTTAGCCTGCATCGTACATGTTGTTTATACATCGGCCGTTCGACCAGTCCCTCTCCCTTTGGGTGTTTGGGATTCTGTGCGCGCCGTTGCCGCCTCGCCTGTCTGCGCCGCCGCCTTGAGGCCGACCTCGAACACCTGGCTCCTTTCCCCGCGAGACGGAGCGCGTTTTTGGCTGGGCCGACGCCCTTCCGCCCGACCCCGCTCCTTCCGTTTTCAGGATGGTCGCTCTTGACTGGCCTTCGGAATTAGAGACGGGCTGCGCGTTTTTCACAACAGTTAGCGCAGATGCAACGAGAGGGGGCCGCACGGTGACTCGACCGTCGCCGCCGTGGGGGTCAAAGTGCACCCACCCACAGGCCGCCTTGCATTTGGTTGTGTAATTTTCTGCCTTTGACCCCCCCCCACCCTTGTCCAGAGGGAGTATGCGCGCGCGGTTGCCGCCTCGCCTGTCTGCGCCGTCGCCTCGAGGCCGACCTCGAACAACACTGGGGCGTTTTTTTGGCTGGCCCAACGCCTTTCCGCCAGACTCCGTTCCGTCCGTTTTCAGGATGGTCGCTCTTGGCTGGCCCTCCGATGTGGAGAAGGACTATATATATGTTAGATGTACCTACATCCGTATATATGTATATACATGTGTATAGACATCTATGAGAGAGAGAGAGAGAGAGCAGTCTGGATTGTGCACTACATGTGGTGCGATACCTGTTGTGCAATTGATGATGTGCAATCTATGCTGTGCAATGCCTGTGTGTGGCCTGACTTGCAATTTGGGGCTCGTATTGGTTTTTAGAGGAACTAAGCCTGCGCTTCGGTTTGGCTGCGATGCAATCGCCGTCGCCGCCCCGTCGCCGCCTCGTCGCCGCCCATAGTCTGGGCAAGTGCGTCGGGGTGGCGGCTGTGTGGTCGCCGTCGCCGCCCCGTCGCTGCCCGTCGTCTGGGCATGTGCGTCGGTTTGGCGGCTACGTAGTCGCCGTCGCCGCCCAGTCGCCGCTTCGGCGCCGCCCATCGTCTGGGCCTGTGCGTTTGCCTGGCGGCTATGTCGTCGCCGTCGCCGCCTCGTCGCCGCCCCGTCGATTTGCACCGCCGACTACGACAGCCGCGGCCGCAGTGGCGCTGACCGCTGGCGACTCCCCAGCGCGTCTCGCAGGCAACGCTGGCGCCCAGGCGCGTCAGTGCGAGTTGGTAACTCGGGCGGGAAGGATATCATGGCGACGTCGACAACGGCAGACGCGATGCGGATAGTAGAGATGTTGGTGGCGATGGTGACGCTGGCGACGGCAAGGCCAACAACGGCGCGGCAAGGCCGGTGACGCGCCGATGTTGATCATGCCGATGACGATGATGGCGCTCACGTGTCCGCGATGAAGGCTTTGGAAGTAATTCGACATGCGCGCGCAGCCGACGTGCCCGAGCGGCCCTCATTATATGTTTGACAAGGATCGTGCCCACCCCAAAAAACAAACGCGCAACCGGCGTTCGAAGGGTTTCGACATGCGCGCACGAGAGGCCCGCTACGTCGCCTACTTGGAAGCATGCGCGCCTACTTGGAAGCATGCGCGCAGTGCCCGGCGGCGTCCCCCGCCCCTCCTTCGCCCTTCCTGGGGGCGCAGTGCTGCTTGACAGGGCCTAGCATACCTCCAGGAGGGAAACAAAATACACAGACACAATTCATCGTCGATTTCCCTAAGAAAAGATTGGAAAATATGGGAAGTGGGGGGGAAGACGAAAACCCTGAACATATGGGAACATATGGAGAATCCTGTTACTTGTGTCTATTTACTTGTGTGTCCCAGGGCCCTTTCATATTTGACAGCGCCTAGCATACCTGCGAGCCCTCGGCCCAGCACTGCATGAAACAGAGGCCGTGGGGGGGCTGCCGCGCAAGTAGAGTCGCCAGAATCAAAACAAAAGGGCTCTGAAGGTTCGTCTGTCCTGGGGCTCGAGCAGGGCCTCTGGAACCAGAAAACACCAGCAGATGTTCCCGAACCTCGGACCAAAAAGAAGGGGGTGTCCTCGCCCCCCTCCAGCCGATCCCGGCGACCCGAACCCCGGAGCTGGGGGCGGCCATGCTTCGAATGGGCCCCCAGAAACTCGGTCAAGAGGGTGGGGAGAAGAATGGCGTTCTAAATCTGTCCCTGGACCGAAGATCACGCAGTTTTTTTGCCCCGAGGAGGAGGAAGAGGATGGGGGGATGGAGTGGCGCGACGATGATTGCGGGGTGAAGCTGGACAGACGACGAAGTGGACCTTCCAATGAAAGTACCAAGGCACGGCTTACGTGCAGGGCGAGAAACAGGAAGACGCTGTGCAGTGGTAGCTGGCGTATACGTAATATTGTGCTATGTTACGTTCGATTCGATCCTGTCCCAATGTCGATATGCTCTGCTGTGGTGCTATGATACGTTCTGTAATACCGTGTCATGTGATGGCCTGTTCTGCCGTGATACTCCTCTCCGCTACCGCCGTTGCTGTATTCAAAAGCGTTGGACAGTGTTCCATGGAGTAACTCTCTAACACGCTATGCTTCATTATGTTAAGTTTTGTTCTCGACGGGCCGGCGTGACGTCGTGACGCTTGGGCGACACCTTCGAGTTGTGGCTACTGCAAACGGTACGTGATATTGTGCTAACGTGTGTGTGTGTGTGTTTGTGTGGTAGGATTCTGCCCCGATGTAGAATGTGATGTTGTGTTCTCTGATGTTATGATATGGACGGGCCGGCGTGACGTCGTGACGCTTGTCACGCTAGAGACATCGTCGTATCGTTAATTAATGTGATTATTGTTTCCTGTGGCGACGCTAAGCCACATGCACGTACGGTGTATTATGTTACGATATCCCTCTGCCCTTCCGGCGTCTCACTCATGAAAGTATGTTATGCCATGCACGTTTCCGCCTCAGTATGCTATGGTACGTTATGCCATACTTTGCTTGTTTGGCACCATGTGAGGGCATGACATGATCTCTCAGCTTATGTTATACTATGAGATGTTCCGTGATGGTGTTGCTGACTTGGCTCAGTATAGTAAAGTATGACTTTATATGTTAGCATGTGTTGCCATGCCTTGTTCTGTCGTGATACTCTCCTCCACTGCACTACTTCCGTTTCTGTATTCAGAAACAAAGGTTCCACCGTGTTACATGCAGTAACGATCTTTCATGTTATGCTCTATTATGTCCTCTTCTATAGTCGACGGTCTGGCGTGACGTCGTGACACCTGTGACGTTAGATGCGTCGTCTGTTGTGATGCTCCTCTTCACCTACATGTTTCTCTTCTGGTTGAATCCGCTACGTTATGCTCATAGATGTCACTATATGGTTGGAGATGCTATGGTATGATCTGCGATGTGGCACCATGTTATTACAGAATATGTTGGCAGGATATGTTATAGTATGCTCTGTTCCGTGATGCTGATGACGACTCGGCTCAGTATGTCATGTTATGATTTGTTATGCTAGTATGATTCGCAATGCTTTGGTGCCGTTCTATGATATGCCATGTGATGTTGCCTCATGATATGATGTGTCCCGCCATACGAACTGTAGTGTGTTATGCTATGCACTGTTATATATTGATATGTTGCGTTATGCCGTCTTCTGTTATATCATGTTTTGACTCGGCATTTTATGTGATGTTGTGTTTGTGGATGTCTTGGCACAGTATACTATATCCTGACCTGGTATGCCAGTATGTGGCGATATGTTCGACTGTCGTGCTATGATGTGTCCTGCGATGAAGTGCAATGATATGGGATGTTCTGCCAAGGTGTCTTATGTTTTCCTCTGTTATGCTAGGTGTTATTGTGTTATGCCGCCGTCTGTTCGACCATGCTATTATATGATTGTTATGTCATGTTATATCGTACTCTGGTTTGTCATGATCCTGCTATGTTATGCCCTGTCATGCTATGACATGCTCGTATTATGTTTTAGTACTTTCTGGTGTGACATGTTGTGTTCTGGCGTACACCCCGCTATGCTCCGCTGGGGTAGTATGATATGTTTGGTGCCGCTGTGTCATGACATGTTTTTTTGTCAATGTGTCTTATGTTATGCTCGGTTATGTTACATTGGTTGTGTTATGTCGTTTGATGCTCCGTCATGCTATGCTCAGGCATGTTATGTGATCTGGTGTCCTCTTTGTTGGCATGATATTGATATGTTATGTTCTGCCATGTTCTGTCATGGTCCTGCTCTGGTCTGTCATGTTCTGTCGTGCCATATTGTCTTCTGTCGTGTTTGTCGAGGGTGCGAGGCGGGATACCCGGGATTCTCGGGACAACTTGGGTTCTGGCGGCAACGGTATGCAGGGATTGTTTGGTCGTGTTTGTCGAGGGCGCGAAACGGGATAACCGGGACTCTCGGGACAACTTGGGTCTGGCGGCCGCGGTATACAGGGTGTGTTCTGTCGTGTTTGTCGAGGGCGCGAGTCGGGATTACCGGGACTCTCGGGACAACTTGGGGTCTGGCGGCCGCGGTTTGTCGAGGGCGCCCGGCGGGATAATCGGGACTCTCGGGACAATTTGGGGTCTGGCGGCCGCGGTATGCAGGGAGTGTTCTGTCGTGTTTGTCGAGGGCGGGAGACGGGATAACCGGGCCTCTCGAGGCAACTTGGGGTCTGGCGGCCGCGGTATGAAGGGTGGGAGTTGCCGAGAGGTCTGTTCTTTACATCTAATGACCCCAACCTGTCCGGTGGGGAAACAAGCACGTGCGCTACAACAGCTGAAGTGCGGTTAAACAGCTCAAGTGCGATACAAGAAGTCTGCTATCTCAGCGAAAACATGGTTCGCCCAGGTGCGATACAACACACACACAACGCTATAACAAAAGCTTGAACCCCTTCTTAGCGAACTTGACCCAGGCGCCAGGTCCTGGTCGGAGGCGCTGCGCTGCTGGCTGCCAGCGTGGCCGCGTGCCCCGTGCGCGCCCCGCGCGTGCACCCCTCGGGAGGTGTCCGAGGGGCAGCCCTCCGGGGCGGCCCTCGGGGGTGGCACCCGCCACCCCGCTGCGCTGGCCCGCAGGCCCTCTGGCCCTGACCTTCCAGAGTGCTGAACAGTAGCCCTCCATACCTATATATATATATATATATATATACATATATATATATATACCTATCTGGGCTGCGTAAAACTTCGGCAGGAATTGAGACGCCAAGGTCCTGGTGCTGTCTTTTGGCCCTCGTGGAAGGTCGGGGTGGTGGTGGTGGTGGGGGGTGGGGGGGGCGGCGCTCGCAACTGGTGTGGGCCTGCCCCGAGGGCCCCACCCGGCAGCACGCAGTCCCAACACGGCGGCCGATCCTCTCCCTGCCAGGCGCCCGCGGCGGATCTGAAGCGCGCCTACCACGAGAAGCTGCGCGAGTTCCACCCCGACAAGCGACCCGACTCCCAGGGCGGCACCGGGCAGCGCGTCACCCAGGCGGCGGCATCCCGTGATTGAGGAGGGGGAGGAGGAGGAGGAGGGGGAGGAGAGGGAGGAGGAGGAGGAGGAGGAGGAGGAGGAGGAGGAGGAGCAGGAGGATGGAGGAGGAGGGGGCAGGATGAGTTGATCGAGTATGAAGAGGAGGTTCCCCCTTGATCGAGGAGGAGGAGGTGGAGGAGGGAGCAGCAGGAGGAGGAGGAGCAAGGGGGGGAGGGAAGCAGGAGCAATGGGAGCAGGAGGACGACGAAACGGGGGAGGAGGGAGGAGGGAGGGAGGATGAGGAGTGGTAGTAGGAGGAGGGGGAGGACGAGGAGTGAGGAAGGAAGGAGGAGGGGGGAGGAGGAGGAGGAGGACGAGGAGGAGGAGGAGGAGGAGGAGGAGGAAGAGGAGGAGGAGGAGGAGTTGGAGGGCGACGACGACGACGCAGCGCCCTCCCTCATTGCACTGCTCCCTCCTCCCTCTTCCGACCGCCAGCGCTGTCCTTCCCGTTCCCAATACGTGGGCCGCCAGAGTTTGCGCAGCTCTTAGGCAGCCCTTCCTGAGCTGTCACACAGCTCCTAGGCAGCGCTTCCTAAGCTCGCGCGCAGCTCCTGGGCAAGTCATTTTTCTCTTGAGGCCCATCCCTGGCCCCTGCTCTTCAATTCTTCACTCTCACTGGACCACCCCTGCTCCTCTCCCTGCCTCTCGCCCCTCCGCCCGTCTGTCCCCTCCCGACTCCCCTCCCCGATCATTCTGCCCTCCGTCCTCCCCCATCGCTTCCCCCCCCTCCCCCCCCCCCCTGTCATCCCTCGCCTCCCCCTCGAGGAGGAGGAGGAGGAGGAGGAGGAGGAGGAGGAGGAGGAGGAGGAGGAGGAGGCCCTCCCTTCCCTGACCTGGGCGGGCGACGTGTCGCCCAGGCGCTGGTCGACGCGTGGGAGGTGCTGCAGGATCCAGGGAAGCGGGAGGCGTACGACCTCGCGTGGAGGCAGCAGCACGAGGCCCACGCTGTTCCCGCCCTCACCCAGGGGGGGGGGGAGGTTTGGGTGGAGGAGGAGGGAGGGCAGGGGAGAGGGGGAGGAGGAGGAGGAGGAGGAGGAGGAGGAGGAGGAGGAGGAGGAGGAGAAGGAGGACGGCGAAGGAGGGCTGGGGAAGATAATGAAGATGGAAGAGGGAGGATGCTGGAGGGAGGGAGGGAGGGAGGGAGGAGGATGGGACGGGGATGGATGGAGGGATGAAGAGGGAGTGAGTGTGGGTGGGGTGGGAGGGGCATGTAGGAGGAGAAGGTTGAAGAGGAGGACAGATGGAGGACAGAGAACGGGGAGGAGTTAGGGAGAAGGGAGGAGGGAGGGAGGGAGGGATGAAGGAGAAGAAGGAGGAGGAACAGGAGGATATTTGAGTGCCCCAGGGAATTCTGGACGAGGTGGGCGACCACTTTCTCGCACATCAAGATGTGCAGGCGCACAAGCCATGCGCTGCTGACGTCTCTAGCCCCGGTCGCAGCAGGCTCCGAGGCCAGCGAGGAATCGTGCAAATCCTCTGCCCCGTTCTGGCTAGGGTCTGTGCTGTGATCGAGAAGCGCAGGTCGCGTGCCAAGGCGCACGTCCTAAGCGGCCCCAGTGCCACTTTTGGGGCACCTGCTCGCATTCAGTCGCAGGCGGCTCAGGACTCGTCAGTAATGCCGCCCTCACTCGGAGAGCCGCCACTGGAGCAGGCACCCGCGCAGAGCCGGCCTGTCGGTGCCATCATGAGCACGACATTGCCATCCTCGTCCAAGCTTAAGTCGTGCGTGTCCCTCTACAGGGGGAATGTTCACAAGTAGTCAACAAGTGGCCTGGGGAAGATGTTTGGGGGCATTTGTTTATCATCTGGGGGTATGTTTGTTTACTATTTCTAGACTTTCGCCCACAATCCGCCTGTAGGGGGACATGCCCGACCTAAGTCCAAGTCGGAAACACTGATCGACGCCCAACCGTCAACATCTTTCCCGGTCCATTCCACCAGTGTGTCTTCAGGCCATTCAGGCGGGTCAGCGAAGCCTTCTCTTCAACTGTTCCTCCAGTATTTCGTTCACTGGGCCGACTATGCTGACTCGCTGCGGCGATCTCTTCTCCTCGCTCTTCGCGACAATCCCGATCTGCGCGGCGTCAGTCATGGCGGAGGCCTTGTCATCGATGTTGTCTTGACGTGGGACGGGCTCTTCCCGAACCTCAACTTGTTCGTGACTGTGAAGGTACAGCCAAGACGTGGACGAGTTCATGAGGTTGTGGAACGGGATTTGGAAACCCTGAACAGGTTGAGCTTGTGCCCGAGCGGGTTCAGCTGTGACTTGAAAGGGTTCATGTAGCTCTAGAGCTAGTTGCCCAGGAAGTTGAAAGGGTTCAGCTGGAACCTGAACAGGTTCGTGATCGTGAATGCCATGTGGTTGCCTATTGCAGTTCGGCTTGCGTTGTTCTCAGTTTGCCTGGCGTCCTTTTGGTTCGCGATGTGGTCCTGTCACCCGTCGTGTTCTGAGTGGAAATAATTTTATTTTAAACTCGCGTGATCGTGAATGGTTTCAGTTGGAGCCTAGACAGGTCCATGTGCAATCTGAATAGGTTCAGCTTGATCTTGAGTGGGTTCAGCTTGATCGTGAACAGACCCTTTTCTTTGGGCGGGCTCAAGAGGTGCTTGAACTGATTCCGCTGGCATTTGGTCCCCCACTTACCCCTCCTCGTCTGCAGCAGTGCCGTCCTTGTCACCCCCTCCTGGGCACCAACCTCGCTGACCAGCGTCATTCCGGTCGACCTGCGCCTCGCCCATGCAGTACGACACCTCCGTTGGCACGACCCCGGGCGGTGGCAGCGTCGACGGCGGGGGGGGGGTCTTGGCCAACAGCTCATCAAGGACGTGCATGTCTGCAGAGTTGCGCTGTGCGCGCCGCTGAAGACTGGAGGCGGCGGCGGACGGGCTGCCTTCGCCAACGTGCGGAGGCCCCCGCGGCGTGCCATCACTCCGGGTCCGACGAGGCTCTGGGGCCTCCCGGGCTTGCAGAAGCGCGCGCGCGAGGAGCGGGTAGGAGGGACGGATCTTCATCGACGCCGCGGCGTCGTGGCGGTCAACTCGAGGGCGGCTCGCTCATCGTCCCGTGGCACTCCCATCATGTTTCAAGGCCATGGTGCACAAGGCGCTCCTCGGATGCATGCGCGGGGCAGAAGCTGCGCACAAGGGCTGGTTATATCCTGAGGTCGTGTGGCCACTGATGTCAATGCTTGACCGCGCGGCGGCTACTTAGGATGACGAGTGATTGGCATGCTTACATATGTATGTTTTTTTTTTGTCAGGGGCGTTGGGAGATATAGTTTGCCGCCAGAGACACGCAGAGCTAGTTTGTCGCCCTCGTTCTGTGTTCGCTTCGGCCTGTTCGAGCCTACAAGTTTCGTTGTCATTAACGAAGCACCGCTGGGTGGCTTTCGTGGAGAGGTCATCGCTGACGGCCTTTCAAAGCTGCCAGGTGCACTGGGCGCTTTTTGATGAGCGGCCACGTCTGAGTTGGTAAGCGCACTGCGCACACTGGTGCTGAACGGCCACCTGGCCACGCACCTCGATGCGCATGCTTCGCCTTCGAAGGCCGGGGGCAAGCTACCCGCGTTGCAGAAGGTGTTAGTTCTCCCGCCACTCGTCGAACCCGTTAATCCAGCCAAGATTTGTAGCACCCAGGTCTGGCCTCGGGCCTGTTCTTCAAGAGAGGACAAGCCACCTGGACCCGACGATTGGCGCTTTCTAAACGGCCCTGGGCGTTTACCAAACAGCCCTGCCCAGTTTGATTCCTTATTTGGGTGCGTTTGCTAAACGACTTCGCGTGTCGCTGTGATTATTATGAGGGTGGATTGCGAAGGCCTGACGGCCGGTGCCGCCGACCCTGAAGAAGACCACGACGTCGGCGACGAAGTGGGCGGGACGGAGGCCGCGGAGGAGGGGGGAGCGAGCTCCGCGGCGCCGGTCGCGCTGTACAAGGAGGCGCAGGAGCTCGGTGTCGTTTGATCCGGCCCCCATCCCCATCCTCCTCCTCCTCCTCCTCCTCCTCCTCCTTCCTCTCCTCCTCCTCCTCCCTCTCCTCCTCCTCCTCCTCCTCCTCCTCCTCTCCTCCTCCTCCTCCTCCTCCTCCTCCTCCCTCCTCCTCTCCTCCTCCTCCTCCTCCTCCTCCTTTTCCTCCTCCTCCTCCTCCTCCTCCTCCTCCTCCCTCCTCACCAGATTGCCACCCCAGCTGGGGATGCACCCCCCGGAGCCCGAGGGGGACCGCCCGTATCCCCATCTATATAAGGGGGGCACATCGGCCAGTGGGGCCCAGGCCATGCCGCTGGGGATGGGGGTCGGTTGAACGAGACTCAGGAGTGCGTGAAGGCCAAAGGGCCAGAGAGCCTCTCGGCTGCGGCCACCGCGCTCAACAAGTACCAGGCGACCACCTGCCTCGTCGTCCGTCCGTCGCCGCACTCCCGTCGTGCCTCTGCTCCTCCCGCCTGCCGAGTTCGAGCTCCTGCGGCGGCTCCTCAAACTGCTGCCGCACGCCGCCCGGATGCGTTGGCAATGCCTCGTAATGTTCACGATGTCCCGCGCCATTTTGGACACACTGCAGCTTGCGGCGGCCGCGTCCCTGGACAAAATGCAACTGCTTTGGTGCTTATGCTCCAGACGAGGGTCTGTCCAACGGTGCAGGGCAGCCATTCCATTGCCCTTGTCCTCATCGTCGCCTTCCTTGGGAAAGCTGTGATTTCATGTGCTGGTCCTGAAGGGTATGGAGCGAACATCTGTTTCGGACATCCGACGCATTTCGCAGAATGCCAATTGCCTTTCGCATGAACCCAGCGGGAAATCCAGCACGGCTCAATGGGCCCTGTTCAAATTCTGGGATGACGCAGGAAAATTGTTGGGTCCGTAGGGGATCTTCAGGATATTTTCTTGGACTTCTTGAAACCTGGAGATTTCTGGTGGAATCATCTTTACGTGCTGGGGGCTCTTCTTCGTTACCCAACGATCCTGTAGGGTTCAACTGCAATCCCTCACGAGCTCCCGAAGTCATCGAGATTACATAGCAGACCTTCCAGATTGAGCAACCCGCTGGAATGAATGTGTGTTGGCCTCTCGAGGGCCTCCTGGGGAGAGTCGTGGGGGGTTCTTGGGGCCTGCTGGGCGGCCCCCTCGGAGCTTCGGCACCTCCCCCAGGGGGCTCGTGTGCGCGTGTTGAGGCAATGTTGGGTTTATGATGTTCCAACGTAATTACTTCAGCCCTGAGCACCAGAACGAATCTCGAGCACCAAGAAAGTAACGAAACTTGAGGATTTTCGCGTGTCGGTCCCTGGGACGCGACACTCGTTCGACACTGTTTGGACACTTTTCTGGGTGCTCGATATTATTTCAGGGATGTGGCCCTCAAGTACGATGGGAGCAACATAATCTTGGGCCATCTTCACGGCGTTAGTTTTAAGTCGGGCACGTGCCCTTGCAGGAGGAATATTCAAAGAAGTAGTCTGGAGACGGTTTTCGATTGTTCGACAATTTTTGAATATGTTTGGAGTCGCTTGTATTGTTCCTCCCAAATCCGTCTGTAGGAGGACATGCCCGACCGAACGTCAGTTGCCTTCGGGGCCCATTTTGGAAGCCGTCAGAAAGCCTCAGGAGGGGGGGGTGCGCGTGAGTAAGCGTGGTGCGTAGGGGGAGTGGCGGCCCTCGAGAAGACTTACAGAGCAGTTCCTGCCAGACAGCGCTATGTCTCAACGTACTGGGGAGCACTGTGGCGGATCCCAATTTCACTTGGGTTCGTTGTGGTTCCTGTGGCATCCTGTGGTTTTCTACTCTTCGTCGATTTGGGGTCTGCGCGGTGGCATCATCAGGATGCCATTACGTGGAGCCCAAAGTCGCATCCGTTTTTATTTAATTCTTGGTCGTTCGTGCAGCTTTGGGGCCAGACTTCGGTCATATTTTGGGCCCCGGCCGGGCTGGAAACCCCGGTGTACTTGGCTGTCGCCGCTCTGATTGCCGCCAGCGTCGAGCATTCGTGCCCGTGCGCAGACGTCGCCCACGTCTTTCCTATGGCGTCTTGTGGCTCCCTCCCTTCACCGGTCTGGGACCCGCGCCGTGGCATTCTTGACTCGATCGTTGCTGAATCGTGCTAGTCCGCACGGGATGTATTGTCGGCATTGCACGTGCATGATTGTTGCGTTTGTTTGTCCTCTCGTCGAGGATTAGGTTCCTCGCGTTGTCGTCATAACCTGCTGTGGTGTGTGTGTGTGTATGTGTGCGTGTTAGTGTGTGTGTGTGTGTGTGGGCGTCCGTTTTGCTTTCTCGTGTTATCTTTTCTTCCCTTTCCCTCCTCAGCTCAGCTGTCGTTTAATCCAGATCTTCCGCAGAAGTCGTTGCAGATTGGCCTCCTTCTGTTATGGCTCCTCTACCTTCCCAAGAGGAGGCCCACGTTGCTGCCTTGACGCCCCCGGAGGCACAGTGAAGCACAGCGGCGCCCAGGGAGACCAGTGTGGCACGCTGCCCCCCGGGGACGCCCAGCGAGGGCCAGGGGGGGCACGGGAAGGCCGCGGGAGGACTGGGGGGCCACAGGCAGCCATCGTCAAGTACACCGAGGGCATCCAGCTGAACCCCGAGGACCACAGGATCCGTAGCAACAGGGCGCTCTGCTACGCAGCCGTGAAGGACTGGGCCAAGTGCAGGGAGGACGCCGTTCTGGCCACACGCCCAGAGAGCACTCCTGAAGCCGTCGGCCAGGGTCCGGTCAGGTTGCGCTTCCCGCAGATCAGTTCGAACGATCGGGGTCGCGGCGGTCGATCGGGCTCTGGATCGAGACGGATCGGGCACAGGAGAGGACCCTGCGTATTGAGCCCCCCTGGACGGATTCTGGGGGAAGCAGTTGTAAGAAGCCAAGTGGGTCTTGGCGCTTTTATGAGACTCCTATCGTCAGGCGAGCCCAGATTGGGCCAGCGTTGTCTTGCGCAAGTGGGCCTCGCAAGAGAACGCACATAGAAAGTCAGGAGCACGAATGTGAATTGTGCAGTTCTACTCTACATTATGTTTGCCAGCGTGGACCCCAATCAGTAAGTTATTGGATTGCTCATTTGCGAGCTATGGGTTGCAAGCTATTTGGTGCAAGCGATGTGCTGCAACCAACGAATGTTCACTCATGAGCTGTCAGCTCCTCTGGTCGCGCAATCCGCCCACCCCACCACCCGCAACTCGTTTTATATAACCCACTGCGGTGACTACTTGGCACTGCGGCGCTGGCGCGCGAGCACTTCAATGCGAGTCGATGACTCGGGCGATGACTCGGGCGGGTGCGGTATGGTGACGACGTCGGCAACGGCGGCAACGGTGATGATAGCAGTGATGGTGACGATGACGACGACAGGGCCAAAGACGGTGCCGATGTTGATGACGACGACGATGATGATGATGTCCATGTGTCGGTGACGAAGGTGGTTGGCTGATGTCGGCGAGAAAGGTGGCAGGCAAGCGGCGATGACGATAGCGGCGGTGTTGTTGTTGCGGCGCCGCTCATGAGGGTGATGGTGAGGAAGTGCGCGCACGCGCGGAACTGCAAGAAGCCTGGCGGATCTGCTGTAGAACGGCAGTGGAAATTGTGCAGGCGGCGGTTTGGGCCCCCCAAGACAGCGGAGCACAGGCGTAGCAGGGGGGTCCCCTTCCCCCCATCCCTTTCCATGGCAGAGTTGTCCCCTCGTTGATTTCGGGCCCTGGTTCTGTCCTCGGTCGGTCCCTCCGTTCTTCCGAGGTCGGTCTCTCGGTGGCCCTCGCCCTCGTCTTGTCGGGCCCCCGCTCGGTCCCCGCACGTGGCCACGGGCGCTCTGGGAGCCAGCGCTGGACTGCAGCCCGCGCCCACAACAGAAAGCCACCCCGGCAACCACCCCCAGCAGAGCTGAAGCTCATGCTCTAGGCTGCAGCTTCGGCTTTTTGACTCTCACACGCCGGATCAGCGGACATACAACGATGTATGTATGGATGTATGTGCGTATATATACCTATTAGGTATGTATGTCTGCCAGCGGGGACCTCCAAACAGTAAATCGTTGCACTGTGGATGTGCATGGTATGTGGTGCGAACTGCGTGGTGGAGGCTGCGGCCCTGGGCGGCAGCGTTGCGAAACCTCGCCCAGGCGGCTACGGGTTGCAAAGAGGCGAAACCTCGGCGGACGCAGCCAGCGGACGTGGCGGTCACGAGACGGCCACGGGCGGCAACGTGGCGGAACCCCGCCAAACCCACTGAGTGCACGAAGCGGTAACGAGGCGGCCATGGGTTTCAACGTGGCGACTCCTCGCCGGACGCACCCACCGCACGAGTCGGCCACAATGCGGCCATGGGCGGCAACGCGGAAGATCTTCGCCGGACTCGTCCAGTTCCTCAGCGACGCAGGCAGGAACCCCTCAGTGCAGGCTTGTGAATTTTGAGGAACACTGAGTGCGACTGCCAACCTTGATTAGTCATGGGTCATGGTCCAAGACCGCTCGGTAGGCCCAGCTGCTTCGGGAAATTGTCAGTAATGACCAAAGGCATGACATCATGTTGAGATTTATGCTGGTCATGGGAACGCAAGCCACGTGAGCTGGATTGAGCTTGATTCTTTGTTGGTGTCTGTTCTAAGGCAGTGGGAACCATGACGCTCTAAATCATAATACTGTCCTTCCCCTTCCATCCTGCTCCGTCCTCTCCTCCCGTCTCCTCCCGCCCTGTCTCCATCCCTTCTTGTCCCTTCTCTTCACTCCCTTTTCACTGTTGTGTTTGACTGATCCTCACGCACTCGAGTCAAAAAGAATAGCATCAACATAAGCCGTTGGAGCTCCACGCGGCGTCTCCGGCGCCGCCTCGGGCGTGCTCCCCGCGCCAGGGAGGCGGGCCCAGCGCCGATCCACGAAATCCGCGCGGACCTTAAAAGCTTATGGTTACGCAGTTAGCTGCTCCTCCAGAGGGGCCGATTCCTGCGACTCCGAGCTCACACTCCATGCATAGAGCCGCCGCCCCCTCTTCGTGACAGACTCTCCGCCTTCCGATGTGTTTCCGGAGCGGCTCCTGGCAAGGCGTGCTCCCTGCAGGGCGCATCCCAGTCGTTGCCGGCCCCAAGCAGTGGTCTTCGCACATGTTCCAATTGCGGCTTCATTCCGTAAGCAGCTTGTCCACGGAGATCTTCGATCATTCTTCAAGGACTTTCGAGTTCCTCCGGACCCGGAATCACTGGCCCGTGCTCGTCCGTATCTTCTCTCGTATGGTCTCCCGCATTGTCCCCTGTATGGCCTCCCGTTGGGTCTCCCGCGTGTCCGCCCGTCTATTACCCTGCATGCTCTTCCGTCTTGTGGTTGTTTACCGTGCAGTGCAATGCTCTCTGTACTGGTTGATCATGATGTTGAGGGTCTTCTGGAGCCGGGATGGCATGTACCAGCAGGCGCTCTACTGGGGACGAACTTTATTTCGAGATGAGCGTGAGTAGTGCGCGTGGCCCCACGGGGGCAGGATCGCAATCAGACGTTGGATCAGTGTGGGATCGGGGAGGGCGTTTTCGAAGGATGCGAGGAGCGCGTGCGCGCGCGCGGAGCAGCGTGTGCTAGATCTGCCGTGCGCGGGCCCGCGTCGTCGAGGGCAATTTCGAAGCCTGCATCCTGGGCCTCCGAGTCGTAGGAGAATATTATTGTTACCCTCTGGGCCATATCGCGCGTTATGCCCCTCACCTTCTCCCCCCCCAGTATGTAACGCTCCCCCCGTCAGTGCGTCCTCGGCACTGCCGCAGTGCGTCTGGCACCGCAATCTGGGTGGGGGGCGCCACGTTATGCCCCCTCCCGTCCCCCAAATGTGTTTCAGTCCCAATGTTGGCCCCTCCTCCTGGGCAAAGGGGGGCGGCTCCAAGGTCACACAGATGAAGCCGGGCTTCATGAAGGGCTGGTTTTTGCTGGCCAAGGCCGGCAGCCAGGGAGACCCCTTCCCCGGCGTCGGCAGGCAAGGCAGGTAGGCTCAGCGGGCGGGCGGATCTGGAATCTTCCTCCTCCTCTTTTTCCTCCTCCTCATCCTCCTCCTTTTCTTCCACTTCCTCCTCCTCCTCCTCCTCCTCCTCCCCCTCCTCCTCCTCCTCCTCCTCCTCCTCCTCCTCCTCCTCCTCCTCCTTCCGTTGCCATTCTGGCTCAAGTTCTCTTGAGTGGGCAGCCCAGTTCGTGGGCCTTCCCTGATTGTCGTGATCAGGCGGACGCCTTTTCATTTTTCACCCTCGGCCCAAGAGCCACCACTTCCTGTCTCCGCCATATCCGCAGATATGGCGTCCATGCTCGGGCAAATGCAGCAGTCGCTCGAAGCCTCCCTGACGGCAAAGATAACAGCCTGACCGACCATATCACCGCCAGCATAGCAGCCTCGGTCGGGTCAGTTTAGAACACGATGAACTCCAAGTTCGCCGAGCAGGAGGCCAACCTCCACGCGCAGAGCCAGCACATCGCCGCCATTCACCAGAAGCTCAAGTCCCACCAGGACGCCATTGACGGGTTGCGGAGCGGTACATCGACGGCTCCTTCTACAGGTTCCAGCTCACATCGAGGATCAGCGTGGGCGGACCGCCTGGATGATTCCCGTGGCAAGGCGAGGAGGATCGGCTCCGACGCCAGTTCCAGCCCAGGCAGCTCCAAGGTCCTCCCATCGTACCAGCACGACACAGCGAGACGGCGGATCGGTACTTACCCGCGGCCGCTTCCTGCAAGCACGAGGTTCGCCCATTTTCAGACTTGGGAAGACCAGGTGATCAACTCAGTCATGCTCAACAATGTCACGCCTCAGTTTCATCGAATCAGTCAGAGCTTCAGTCTGACATTCTCCAGCGAGGTGCTTGCGAAGGAGTTCACGGATGCCTTCAACGCCGCCAATGTCTTGTGGATGGACCTTGCGCGGATGGAGTCCCACCAGCATCAAGGCCAGGACCGACCTCCCGAAGGACATGAGGGCCAAGCAGTGAGCGATGAGTAAGGTCAGGGATCTCATCATTGCCCTGTTCCAGAGCAGCCCGCGCTACACCACCGAGTCCAAGCCCCTCAGCAATGGCTTCAAGGGCGCAATCCATTGGTTGACAGGTGAAGGCGCATGGCCGCTAGTGACTTGCAACGAGATAAATCGCGCTGCGGGGACTCTCGACATCAATGAGGACACCTGCCGCCACTTCGGCATCGACGTGGAAAGGGCGCAGATCATCATGGAGGATGTCGAGATGCGCGCCCTCTACATTTAGGAAACACCCACGCCGCGCTCATCGCAAGAAGATGACGATGAAGATTTGCATTGGCCAGGCGAAGAAGAGGCAACCAGCTTCCCCCCGTCGGGGACAGACTCCGCACCTCCTCTCTGCCATCCTCCGCGCAGCGCAGCACCGCGGCACCGGCGCCCTTGTCTTCGCGAAGTTCCTTTTATATTGGGGGTGCAGTGGGACGCGCTGTTCTAGATGTCCCTAGACAGGCCAGTCGCCCGCATGTCATATCACAAGCGCTCCCCGTCTGCACCTGGCACACCCAGGCTCTTTTTCACTCGCCGTCCTCCTCCCCGTCTCAGCCCCGTAAGAAATCTAAGTCGTGGACTGGGCTTGCGCGGAAGGTAGACGCAATGCGTGCACAGGAGACTTTTGGTCAAGAAGGGGACTTGGAGACTGTTGTTCGGGGTTGTCAAGACTTCGAGGCTTTCGGTGATCGCATGGGGGAATGCTGGAAGGGGTCGCCATCCTGGCGAGAAAAAAATCGGATCCGCAACCTCGAGCGCGTTATCCCCAATGCAATTGTCCTAGGGGGCACCTTTGCTCGCCCCCTCCTTGGCCCTCGAGGTGCGACGCAGATCGCGGGAGTCCACTTAGATCCGAGCTGGTCCGAGCGGGACACCAGGTCTAAGTTGCACGGGCTCTCGCGCTCTCTGCTGCCACAGGCCCAGGCGCTGGGCATCATCGTGGGCGATTTCAACTTTTACGAGTACGGAGAATCCCGTTTCTATCTTCAACCTCCCGCCCCTCGGCCTGCGCCTTCCCGAATTGCCGCAGCATTCGATTATCTATTTATTTGCCATGCCGAAGTCGAACAGATAGCCTACACGCATCGAGCCAAAATGTGTAATACTGACACCCACGCTAGACATGATCGCATATGCACTACCATCGTTGTTCCCACCTTCCTCAACTACAGGCCGCAGTCAGGAGCATGCCGGGGGGTTACTGCGCGGCATGCGCCCTCCGACCGGGTGCCAGTTGTTCTGCCCATGATTGCCCCGCGGGCATCGCTTGGGGCCGGGCAAAATATCCCCGCCCGGGTAGCCGAGCACCCGCAGTTTAGCAGCTTCGTGGAAGATCTGATTGAAGCCGTTGGTCTTTCCCCCGGGCCTCCAGATCAGGCATCAGAAGTTAGATAGATATTCCACCTTGCTGCTGGGCACGTTCGCCGATGCGTCGAGATCGCAGGCGCTGCCGCCCCGGCCGGGAAGGCCGCCTGCGCGTTGGAGCTGACCAGAGCTGACCGCGCCCGCAGCCAGAGGCATGCTCTGATAGCTTACCAAGGGCATGGGAACATTTACGGTTTATCCCTGAGACAATGGGCCGGTTGGACCACGAGGTTTCATGATCATTTGTGGGATATAATGAGGGAGCAGTTTCAGGAGGAGGAGAAATTTCGAATTCCGGGTCCATTTCATATAATGAGGGAGCAGTTTCAGGAGAAGGAGAAATTTCGAATTCCGGGTCCATTTCTGCGCTCGCCAAGGAGATGGGTATCATTAGACTTCGCCGTCTTGTTGCAGCCTGGGCCTCTCGGAGGCCGAGAATGAAGCTCGCTGCAGTCAAAAGGCCCGACGGCCAGGTGTATACCGACGCCAATGAAGCGGCTGCCCTTCTTGCCGAGCACTAGGGGGAGGTATGCGGCGATTCCGAACTGGTTCACCCCCTTCAACATCATCCGCTTTATGCTTTTATTCAGGAGGTCGACGGGGAGGGGGGGGGCATCGAAGGTTTGATTGGATCATATCCGAGGAACAGTTTTATCGCTAGCTGTCCGCCTGCTTCACTTCTTCTACTTCTGCCGCAGGGGCTTCCGGCATTTTGGCGGGACATGTCATTGTATGTTATACTTGCGCAGTGGAGTTCGCTGGGGGTGTTCAGTGTCGGGTTTGGCTTGGGCGTTGATCTTTGATCCTGTGGTTCGCCTGCTTTCCGAGGCTGTGGAAGTGCGCCCCAGTGGGGGCGCCCCATGGTATGTAGGCGCATGCGCAGACGACGTTGGACTGCTTGTTCCCCAGATTCGCACGCAATCTCGCGTCATGCCACATTTCGCTGCAGTCAAAGAGCACGCTCTTTTCCAGCTGTAAGCTAACAGATGCTGTATTGTTCCCTTCTGGGATGCGTGCAGCCTGCTCTTCGTGTTAACGTCAAACAATGTTTGCAGGTGCCTCTGGATGCAGCTCGTTTGACGCGCGAGGCCCCACACCTCATCTTGGCATCCAGTTCGCTCCCGCGGCAGAGTTGGAATGCCAATGGGCCTCGGCAGGGCGCAGGTGGGGGCGGCGAGCTATCCTGCCCCCCTCCTCGCGCGCCCCCCCGCGCCTTCTCGCCTTCTAGCGCAACGCGTATGCAAGCAGCGCCTTGAGCTACCTGCCCCAGTTCCCCCACCCGCTCTGAATCCCGCGATCAACATGAAAAACTGAACGCGCGCCCCAAGAAGCTGCAGAGTGCGAGCAGCTGTTTGGTCATGGCTCGCGTGGCAGACCGATCTGAGACCTCTCGGGCATGTGAACGAGACCTTCCGATGCTGTCGAGACGCGAGGCTCGCGCTCTCCACAGGCCTTCGCCTCCCCCCGACTGGCTCCATCAGCCTGCCGGAGCTCCTCTCTCTCGGCCTCCGGCCCTCTGCCTCGCTCCCTCTCTCGTCCTGGCCCTCGCCGCCGGGTCCCGCCCGGCGCACGTGCTCCTCTCGCTGCTCCGGACTGGCAGCCCGCGCTCCTCGGTCTCCCAGTCGGCCGCAGGCGAGGCCCGTGGAAGCACCTCTCCCACTGCCGACTGGCTTGGCGTCGCTCGGACGTGTGCATTCTTTTTCGGCGTGGACCATTGAGGAGCATTTTTGATCATTTGGCGACAAATGCACGCGCGAAATCGAGAAATGCACGGGGAATGGACGTCCGAGCGATGGCGAGCTGGGCAGCAGACATTTGGTCTCCCGAGTTCTGGCGCACCGGCAGGGCCGTCGTTCCGTGCTGCCGCGCGCGGTCCAGGTCCGCACCCCCCCCCCCCGCCGCCCCTCTCTGTCCGAGGCTGGGGCAAGGCTGAGCGCGCGGGAAGGATCGAGGAGCGCGAGGCCCGAGGTGCAGGTCGACAAGCCAAGGTTCAGCGCGTTGTCGGCCGGCGTCTTCGAGAGCTGTTGTATCCAGATCGCCAGCATGTTTGTTGGCCGCAGGCTCAGGAAGTGGCACTTCCGTTGCCCGCCCGACCTCTCGGAGAGACGGGAAACAGCTCAAGGCCACCCCCTGCCCGTGCGCCCCAGCTGGCGCTGGGCTGTTCTGAAGGAGATGCCTGGAGGGCGGACCACCAGTGGGCGCATGCACGTGTCGCTGCGCCAGCGTAAGTGTATGTTTGGCTGCCTTCAGTGCCAGGACCAGATCTTCCATGCTGTTACGTGTCCTCGGCTCCGCCACCACGTCGCCCTCGGCTGGCGGCGGCTCGTCTGTCCCTCGGATCCTGCTTGCTGGCTCGGCCATGGGAGCGCGGGAGAGCATGGCGCGCCTGACTGCGAGAGATCTCGGCAGCAGGCTGTCGAGGCGACGGTGTTTTCCTTCCACATCTCTCACGATCTAAAAATGCTGCACCTCCAGGCAACTACCACGCATTACGAATCGGCCACGCGGGTCACAGGCGCCGCTCGGCCTGCGTTCCGCGCGCAGGTGGCACGAGAGCTCGCCTTCAGGGTACGGCTGCTCCTCCTTCTCTTCCTCTTCCTCCTCCTCCTCCTCCTCTTCCTTTTCCTCCTCCTCCTCCTCCTCCTCCTTTTCCTCCTCCTCCTCCTCCTCCTCCTCCTCCTCCGCGTGCCAGGGGACGGGGAAGGGGAAGCACACGAGGGGAGAGCCACGGGAGAGGGAGGTGATCTGCAAGCTTCCCCGTAGAGGCCCGGCGGCCCCTCGGTGCGGAGTCGTCGGCCCCCTGGGGGGCGCCTCTTCGGCTGCGTGCCGCGTGGGAAGAGGCGGTGCGACCCCGCCCGAGAGCGAAGGTCTCCGCACAAGGTGGGCGGCCAGGAGTGCATAGCCCCTCAGAGTTCCCGCAGGGCGATGCCTCGGTGCTTCGCTCGCGAGCACTCCAGCAGGCGCCCGAAAACTCCAGGAGCCCGATCCCGATCTCGATGCTCCTCCTCCTCCTCCTCCTCCTCCTTCTCCTCCTCCTCCTCCTCCTCCTCCTGCTCCTCCGACTCATCCCCGCTCCTCCTCCTCCTCCTCCTCCTTGTCCTCCTCGTCCTCCTCCTCCTCCTCCTCCTCCTCCTCCTCCTCCTCCTCCGCCTCCTCTTCCTCCCCCTCCTGGTGGTTTGGCCAGGCTGGGGAATTGCAGTCAGGAGCAGACGACGGCGGTGATGGACGATGCGGCTGATGGCGTTGATCCGGGCACTCTCGGCGTCGTGGCGCGCGGCGCTCGGCGGAGCCGGGCGTCCGCGAGGCGCGCGTCGGCGAGGCGCGGAGGGGGCCTCGAACTGCCGGTGGCGTGCCTTCGCAGAGCACGCAGCCCGCCGGGAGGCCAAGGGCGCGCGGCAGGCCGTCTGGCGGCTGCGTGCGGTGCCAGGTGGTCTTGTTAACTCGTGGGTTTTCTCCCCCAATCAGCGCTTGCACTGAAGGGGGTCCTGGCGGAGGTTGAGAGATTTGGCGACAGCTTCCCGCCGATTTTGGTGGCAGGCTGGGTTCCCGGGTTCCCGGTTTCGGGTTCCGCGGTTCCCGGGTTCTCTTGGTTCCGGGTTGATTTCGGTGGGTTTTGGGCTCCTGGGCTCCCGGGTTCCCGGTCGATCTCCCCAGCGAAAACCACCCACTGATTGGGGTTTTGTTTCTCTCTGGCGTAATGGATTTGAGATTCAAGACGTTTCAAAAAGGGCCTCGCTCTCGAGGGTCGAAGGAGTTGCCGCCCTCCTCCTCCTCCCCCTCCTCCCCCTCCTCCCCCTCCTCCCCCTCCGTCTCCTCCTCCTCCTCCTCCTCCTCCTCCTCCTCCTCCTCCTCCTCCTCCTCCTCCTCCTCCTCCTCCTCCTCCCCCTCCTCCTCCTCCTCCTCCTCCTCCTCTTCCTCCTCCTCCTCCTCCTCCTCCGCCTCCTCCTCCTCCTCGGCGGAGCGCGGCGGGAGGTCGGCGGAGGGCGGCGGGAGGAAGGGAGGCGGCGGTGGCTCGGCGGGCGGAGGTCGGCGGAGGGCCCGCGGGAGCCGGCGGGAGCAGAACGAATTCCCCTCCGGGAGAGGAGAGCATCTTTGTGTCGGGGTTTCCGTAGCCTGTTGGCTGGAAGGTGACGCACCCGCCTCTTGTGGGTGCTTTGCCCCGGTGCCCCCACCGGGGCCCCAGAGACGCCGCAGAACGACACGCCCATGGACTGTCGCCGGGTGCTCGCGCCCCCCCGCCAGGCCCTGGTGCGCCCCTCCAAGAGATGAGACATCTTTAGTTTCAGGGTTTCTGTAACCAGTCATTTGGGGAGCTGTCGATTTGGACAGCTGTGAGTTCGGTGAGCTGTTGAGCAGCAGCCCGCTTGTTGATCAACGGCTCCCGAAGACGTTGGAGCAGGTTCTGTCGTGTGGACCAACAGCTCATCTGTTGATCAATTATTCATTAGTTTATTAGTGCTGCTTCCTGTTGATCAACAGCTCATCTGTTGGTCGACAGCGGGAGATGTTCCTTGGTAGGTCTCAGCTCGAGGGCGTCCATGGTGAAACAGGTTTTCCCGGTTCGGCTTGTAAGTTGAGATTGAAAACCTCAGCATGGGCTTGGATTAACGGACCGGTTTATCCACGGACCCCCCCTGTGTGCCTCAGGTAGAGAGCATGCTGGTATTGAGGTCTTCGGGTGCTGCGAATAGAGTTCCCGAGAAGCGTTCCTGCGGGAGATTGTCGTCATCGAATTCTGCGACGCCAGCGGCCATCTGCGCTCTCATTTGAGAGAGTTGTAGCCAAGCCATTGCTTTGCAGCTCCAGCTGGAGGTGCAGTTTCTGCATCAGTAGGTGGTTGATCGTCGTGCTGGCCAGGCTCGGCTCGACACGAAGCTTTGGGCTCTGGATGGGCGCTGTTCCGCACGATCGGCAATATGTCGACAATGCTGGACCAGCCTTGCGTATGGAGCGCTCGTTCTGCCTCCTTGCGATTGGCTGCAATACCATCTCGTCTGCATCGTCATCATCAGTATCCTCAGCAATTTCATCATCGCATGGCGACTTTTATCACTCTTCAGAAGAATTGTGCAAGGTGTGGTTGTCGCGAGGAACCATAGCAAGGTTTTAGGCGGAGTGTTTCCAGCTGCCCTCGAGGCGCTGTGGAAGGAGGGCTCGCCTGTGCTGGCGCAGAGGGAGCTGGACAGGGCCCTCAGCATGATGCCCGATAACGCCGACCTGCTCGCACTGCAGGAGGACACTGCTCCCTCCCGCATCCCCTTCCCTCCATGTCCCCCCCTCCCACATCCCCTCGGTTTCCCCTTCGCTCGAGGCCCGCGCGGACCCTTTGGGTCGGCGCTGGCCCGCCCTGGCGGCGCCTGGCGCGCTCCGCGCGCCGCTTGGCATCGCTCGGACGGGTGCCTTGTTTTGAGTCGGGCCTGCCCCTCTCCAGGGGGACTGTTCAAAAATAGTCAAGACATAGTCGGGGGAAGATCTGGTTGGACCGTTTTGGGGCATTTATGTTGAGTATCTGTGAGGGTATGTTGAACGTTTCCTCCAAAATCCGCTTGTATGGGGACACGCCCGACCCAAGCATCGTTTCGCGGAGAGGACCATCGAGGAGCACCCCAGATCACCAGGCAGCAAGACTCGCGCACGAGACCGACGCAGCATGCACGGGGCATGGGCGCCCGAGCGATGGCAGAGGCCAGCGCCAGGGCGGCATGGCGTGCCGCGCCACAACCGAGCAATCCGCGCGGTCCTCCGAGAGACTGTGTTCATGCGAGTCCCTCCCCATCCTTCTCCTCCTCCTCCTCCTCCTTCTCCCCTCCTCCCCCTCCTCCTCCTCCTCCTACCCCTCCTCCTCCTACCCCTCCTCCTCCTCCTCCTCCTCCTCCTCCCCCTCCTCCTCCTCCTCCTCCTCCTCCTCCTCTCCCTCCGCCTCCTCCTCCGCCTCCGCCTCCTCCTCCTCCTCCTCCTCCTCCTCCTCCTCAGGGATCGCCTACAGAATTAGTTTACCTCAGAGTTGATTCCTAATCGAGTCTACGACGAAAACCTAGAATGCTCGCACATCTACTGGAACTTCTGCATACCTCCCTTGGGCTCAACGAGAAAACCGATTCTGGGGCAAATCAATGTGTAGTCGATCCCCTACTCGACTCATGCAGCTTCTGGCTCCTCTGCCTGCGCCCGTCCCGCTCCCGCTCACCCCGCCGGAGTGCCCCGCCCGGTCCGCGGCGCCCCCGCGAGGGGCGGGTGCGGCCCCAGGGGAGCGCACGGTTGGCTCAAGCCAGGCCCCTGGCGCCCTGCTTTGAAGTTTAGGTCGGGCGCGTCCCAAAATTCAAAATATAAGAAAAAATCTGAATACCCAACATATTCAAAATATTTAAGATACAAATTTCCAAATATTCAAAATATTCGAAATAACCAACATATTTTAAATATTCACAAATACCCAAAAAACAAATACCAAACAGGCGGATTTTGGACGAACTAAATTTTAAGACCCAAGATATATTCAAATACAGTCCAAAAACGCGTTCTTCGGGGCCGAGAGTGGCTGTATTCTTGGCCTGCTCCAGGACGACCACACTCTGGCCCAGCCGCGCGCCGCCGGGCTGCTAGGACCACGCGCAGCGCCCAGCGGGCCGACAGCCAGCGCCCCCGCACATGGCCACGGAAGCGACCCCGACTGGATGGAAGAGGCAAGGCAGGCCGCAGCCATCGCCAGGCGCGAAATCTACAGGCGCATGGACAGCATGCGGGACCCAGACTGGCCGGGCGACTGTACTGACCGAGCCCGGCTCGACCTGGATGACAGGTTGTACCGCCTGCCACGGTCCCGCCTTGTGTTTAACCGCATGCGCGCCCGAGGCGGCCTAGAGAGCTGGGGGTCCGTCGTCAAGCGTTTCCAGATCGAGGCTGGCTAGCACTTCGGCGAAGGCTGGGAGCGCGCAGTCGACAAGAGTGACAACAAGGGCGTTGGCAAAGGGCGATGCGACCCGCTTGCCAGCGAGGACTTTTGCCGATGGTTCATGGCTGATCTGTGGCATTGGAACTCCAGCATCAAGGAATACTGTTGGTGGGAAGGAAGGTATCCACGTGGACTGGGATCAGGTCTGGCGCAACCAGCAGGCCGGGAACGTGCACGGGCAAGAGACGCGGGAGCGCCAGGCCGCCGAGCAAGGCAAAGCGCGCGATAGAGGCGGCAAGCTTGGCATGCGCCGCTTTGACATGGCCTGAGACGACGCCCCCGGCGGCCGCCCTCGGGGCTAAACACCTGCTGCAGCCACCACCACCTGGCTGCACTCGGCACCTCTACGGAGCGTGCTGCCCGCGGGCACAGCGCCACTCCACACATGGCCCCCCTCCCTCCTCTCCTCTCCTCCTTGCGACGTACCTCCCGTTTGGGACGCGCGTCGCGCGCGCACCGTCCCCTTCACCACGTCGGTGCTTCCCTGCCGCACGCGCTGGACCGCCCAGTGGGTCGCCAAGCGTCGTTACCCGGCTCCTGCACTTCCCAGTGGTCCCCTCAGACGCCCCCTCGCGACGTAACTTCCGCGTGGGACGCGCGTCGCTCACTCCACATTCCCTGCGCTATTTCGGCGCTTCTCTGCTGCGCCCCGCTGTGCCGCCCACTGGGCCGCCCAGCGTCGTTGCCCGGCTTCCGCAACCTTCGGTGCTCCCCGCCGCCGCCCTCCGCGACGCACCTCCCGCGTGGGACGTTCGTCGGGCACGCGCTGTCCCCTGCGCCACTTCGGTATTGCCCTGCTGCACGCGCTGGGCGGCCTATTGGGTCGCCCAGCGTCGTTACCCGGCTTCTGCACCTCCCGGCGCTCCCCGCCGCCGCCCCCTCGCGACGTGCTTCCCGCGTGGGACGCGCGTCGCTCACTCCCTATTCCCTGCGCCAGGTAATTCGGCGCTTCTCTGCTGCACCCCGCTGCGCCGCCCTCCGCGACGTACCTCCCGCGTGGGACGCGCGTCGCTCGCTCGCTGTCCTCCGCGCCACTTCGGTGCTTCTCCGACGCTCCACGCTGGAACGCCCATTGGGTCGCCCAGCGTCGTTACCCGGCTTCTGCACCTCTCGGCGCTCCCCGCCGTCGCCCCCTCGCGACGCATTTTTCGCGCGGGACCCGCGTCGCTCACTTCCTGCCTCCTGCGCGATTTCGGCGCTCCTCTGCTACACCACGCTGTACCGCCCTCTGGGCCGCCCGGCATCGTTACCCGGCTTCTGCACCTTCGGTGCTCCCCGCCGCCGCCCTTCGCGACGTACCTCCCGTGCGGGGCGCGCGTCGCCCACTCACTGTCCCCTGCACCACTTCGCTGCTTCTCCATCGCACCACGCTGTGCCGCCCAGTGGGTCGCCCTGCGTTGCCACCTGGCTTCCGCACCCTTTGGTGCTCTCCTCCTTCCGCGGCGGCCCCGCGCCGCCCCCTCCCGTTGCGATGCCGTTCCGCCCCGCAGCCTGCGGGCGCCCAGGACGCTTTGCCGGCGGCCACCTGCCCCTCCCACCTCTGCCCCGTGGCCCCCTGGCGCGGCCTTGGGCGGTCGCCGCCACCCCCCTCTCTCTGCCAGCCATCTGGCTGCGGTGCCATTTCCGGCCGCCGCGCGTTTCCTCCCCCGCGTTGTTGTTCCGCCCCGCCGCCTGCGGGCGCCTGGGACGCTTCGCCCGCTGCCTCCCGCCCCACCTCTCCCCGCTCCCTGGCTACCTGGCCTCGGGCGGTCACGCCGCAGTATCCCTGTCACTGCCAGCCATCTGGCCGCTGCTCCCGCCCCCGCACGGCTCAGTGCTGTGCCTTCTCCTCGGTGCGTCGCGGTTCGTCGTTCGCGGTGTTCCACCGTGCTCTCCGCCAGCCCCAGCCGCTGGCTGCCGCTCCCCGCCACCCTTGCCACCGTGGTTTGCCACGGCCGCCCACCGCGCTCTGGCCCTGCGCGCCTGGCTGCTGCTGCCCCCCCGGCTGGTCATCGTCGAACTCTTCGGCGTCTGAGCGTCTCTTTTTCTGCTCGGCCGTCCCTCTTTGCTCGCCGGCCAATTCGCTAGTTAGTGTCCCTATCGAGCTGCTCGCTGGAGCGGAGTTCGCTGCTTCGCCGCTGGCGAACAAGTGGTGCTGGGTCCTCGGTTTGAATCAGCAGCGCCCCGCGTCCTCTCCCAGTCCTGCTCCCCCTCCTCCCTCGAGGCTGGCCTTGCCCTGCCGCGCCGCTGCCACCTTTTTGAAGCCTCATAGGAGCCCCACAGCAGGTCACCATGAAAACGTCCGCGTGCAGTCGTGGGTTTATTTCGCTCGCCCGGCCACGCTTTTCAAGCCCCACAGAAGCTCCACACAAGGCCCATACTAGAAAGTCCGCATGCACTCGTGGGTTCATGTCGTTCGCCCCTGCCACAGAAGGCGCATATGAAACAGTCCGCATGCAGTCGTTGGTTCGCTCATGTCGCACTCCCGTGCCACGCTTTTCAGGCCCTGTAAAGGTTCCACAGAAGACCCACACGACAAAATCCGCATGCAGTCGTGGGCTCATTTCGCTGGCCCCTGCCACGCTTCTCAAGCCCTGTAGGAGCTCCGCGGAGGGCCGACATGAATAATTCCGCATGCAGTTGCGGGTTTGTTTCGTGCGTTCACCCTGGGCACGCTTTTCATTCCCCAGAGGAGCCCCGCGGACGGCCCAAGTGGAAAAGTCCGCATGCAGTCGTGGGTTCATTTTTCTCGCCTGTGCCATGCTGGTCAGGCCCCATGGAAGTTCCACGGAAGGCCCAAACTGAACAAGTTCGCATGCACTCGCAGGCTGCATTCGTTCGGCCATGCCACGCCTTTCGAACCCATAGGAGCTCCAGAGAAGACCAATCTCAAACAGCTTGTATGCAATCGTGGGCTCAGCTCATCATTGCGCACGCCCTGTCCGCGCTCATTTCGCTGGCCCATGACATGTTTTTCCGTCCCTGCAGACCTATGTCTACGGGAAACAAAAGTGATATGAAACATAAGAACTCGGAGGTCCTCGCGGATTTCTCGGATCCGCGCTGGGGCCCCACTGGCGGCGCCTCCAGCGCCGCCGCTGGCGCGCTCCGCGCGCCAGGGAGGGGGGTCCAGCACGGATCAGATAAATTCGCGCGGACCTTCGAGTTGTTATGTTTATGTCACTTGATTCATCTGATCCAATATGAGGCTGAAGAGTCCGCTATAAGAACAGGTTCCTCAAACCATCTACTTCGTCTCGCACTCTTGAGCGATTTTCGGTTCAATGCCCCTTTCGACGTGTATGACGAACCTGATTAGATGTCCACAAAGTGCGACGGTATCACCATTTCCGGTCAAGAGAACGATTATCATAAACACATCGACGGTTTCGGATTTTTGAAAGGTGTTTTGAACCATGGGGTACGAACAACGGATCTTGAGAAAGCACGGTTGTTTGTGGTTTCGACGCGTATGGATTTTACAGTGGAACAGACGGTTTGAAGTCGCAAGGGGGATTGTGTATTTGGGATGTCTTCCAACACGCAAGCGACATGCTCAATGAGTCTATTTCTTGTCAACGGAATGAGGGGAAGGACCCCGCGGTCGTGCGCTCACATCAGGATTGCCTCAACCACACCGTTCAGTTTGAGAACCTCGTGAAATGTATTTCGATTTCGTTCGAGGAGGATAGCATGCGGCAGGAACGCCGCCGAATAGCAGGCACATACGTTTGTCAGAGGTGCGAGCCTATGCCAATGCAACCAACTTTTACTCCAACCGCGTCCATGCATCCACGGCGACCTGACTTTCGATCAAGGAGAGATGCATGCAAATGGTTCCCGCATCTTGTTTCAATCAACCTTACAATGTCTCATTCGCGGCGCTGGAAGTCAGTGCCCATCCTTGGCGCAAGCTCGATTTTGCCACCACGTTCGTGGCGACACTTGGGGATCCAGCCGCTTAAGTGACACCGTGCTCAGCGGCGCAGTGCCGATGTTCACCAACACAGCACAAGTTTAAATATTGCCTCCATCTGTACCATCGGAAAGCATCTCTGCACACGTCGATGTTTCCGACAGGCAGATATTCGAACTATCAGTGAAGAACAGCGTGCCGTTTTATGATCCATTGAAACAAAAAAGTTGACAACCACGCACATCATGTTGATTGGGAGACGCCCGCTCCTTTTGAGCAGTATATGGGGCTTTTTCGGCAGTGCTTTTAGTGATCTTCTCGGATCGCCAGAGACGCATCTGTTTTTTTCTCCACGGGCCGCGCGCACGCGGTTCTAGTTTCCGACATCCCAAATTCAACGACGAATGGTTGACTCGTTGTTGTGTCACGGTGCTTCCTCCGAGCACGTGCGTACGTACGTATGCATACATATGTGTATATATATATATATACATGGATTGGTACGGCTAAAGCACCCGCTTGTTGCATGATATGCGTACATGCATTGCCCCTACCTCCGCCCTCCTCATCCTTATTCGTCCTTCTTCCTCCTCCGCCCTCCTCATCCTTATTCGTCCTTCTCCCCCTCCGCCCCCCTCACCGTCGTCCTCTCAGCGCTGGTGCACAATGAATTCAGTTCGGCACGCATTTGGCGTGCCGTACTCTTCTCCGCAGGAGAACAGAAAGATGCTTCAGTACTCTGCGCTGGCAAGGACGTGCGATATAGCCATTTCCGCTGCCGCGTCCGTATCCATTCGACGACGTAGGCGCCACGAAAGTTAGCTTGGAGGTGTGCTCGAGCCAATCGAGCGCGAGCTCGAGCCACAATGGCTACGGAATACAGCCCCCCGATGTTTTCAATCTGCGAGCAGAGGGTTTCGAATCGAAAGTTGAAGTCTTCATATGTCTGTTGAACTCCCAAACTCGTGTCTGGCCTCTCTCGGGGCGCTCTTGGGGCAGTCTTGGGGCCATCTCGGGCCCCTGTTGGGGTCCTCAGGGGCCCTCAGGACGCCATCTTGAGCCAATTGGGCAAGAGAAGGCGAGATGGTAAAACACGTGAGTCGTGTGTTCCCTTCGGCTAGTTGTTGTTAAAAGGGTATTGGCCTCTTGTGGGCATCCTTGGGAAGTCCCATGGCCACTTGAGGCCGTCTTGGAGCACTCTTGGGGCCTCGTGGAGGCATGTTGGAGACCATCTTCAGCATCGGATTGATTCAGCTCTCGTGGAGGTCGTCTTGATGTTTCTGGGGCCATCTCGGAGCCATCTTGGGCCATCGTGAATGCTCTGACCGCTCGCGACCCCCCCGTCGAGATCCAGGGGGAGGAATGTGGAAGGGCAAACCCCTCCCCGAAGGAGAAGAATGGGGTTGGATGAGGGGGCCCTAAACCACCTACGCCTTAAAGGGATGGTGGAATTTCTGAGGCCTGAATCCCATCAGCCCTCTGGACGGCGTTACCTCCTCCATCATCCACCTTCTCCTCAGGGAAGGGGGTTTACCGTTCCCTTTTGCCCTTCCCCCTGTCCCCCTTGGGTCTGGATGGGGGGGTCGCGGGCGGTCTGAGCGTGAGTAATGGCCTCAGCGACGAGGCAGGTGGAGGAGGAGGAAGCAAGAGGAGGAGGAGGAGGAGGAGGAGGAGGAGGAGGAGGAGGAGGAGGAGGAGGAGGAGGAGGAGGAGGAGGAGAGGACGGATCATGTCGGGTTGTGATCACAGTGCTCTATTCAAAACGAAATCCAGCCAAGGGAGGGCTGGGAAACATAAGTCAGTGATTTTCCAATTGTTTTCAGCTAGTTTGGGCCCCCGGGGGCAGAAACGCCTCCGCCACACACCTCATGCCATCCCGGGGCAGCCGACGTTCTGTGTTCCTCTCGGGCCGGCCGGTGACCGCATGCGCCGCGAGCTCGCCATGTGCCACCGTCCGTTACCAGACATGTGACGTCTGGGCTTCTCAACACGGGGTCCCCGGAAGCCCCGACCCCTTCCCCCTGGACCGCCTTGGCAGCGCGAGCCGTTTCTGGACGGTCCCTGAGGCCCGGAAACGGCCAAACACCTCCCGTCGTGAGTTTCTCGCGTGGCGTGACGAACCAACACACACACCCATACCCATAGGGGGGTCGGAGAGGGCTATGGGTGCGTGTTGTCGGATGGGGGTCCCCGCTCGAACGGGAGCGTTCCCCAGGGTCCGACAACCCGCAGCCATGCCCATAGCCAGTCCTCCTCTCAACGACCCCCCATGGGTATGGGTGTGTGTGTGTGTGTGTGTTGCTCGTTCGTCATGGCGAGCACGTCTGGGCCCGCGCCTCCCCGACAGGACATCGCCCCCGACCTGGCCGCGTGCCGCGCCGAGGGCACCGAGCGGCTGCCCAGCCTGCCGCGGGGCCGCGGGGGCGCGAGCCGCAGCGTGTCGCCGGCCTGCACGCCGGTGCAGGGCAACTCGCGGGTGGCCACGCCGCCCCCGATCCACAAGAGACCGCCCGGGGCGCCGCAGGTGCCGGAGTAGGAGGAGGGGAGGAGGAGAGGAGGAGGAGGAGGAGGAGGAGGAGGAGGAGGAGGAGGAGGAGGAGGAGGAGGGAGGAGGAGGAGGAGGAGGGGAGGGGGAGGAGAGGAGGAGGAGGAGGAGGAGGAGGGAGGAGGAGGAGGAGGAGGAGGAGGAGAGGAGGAGGAGGAGGAGGAGGAGAGGGAGGAGGAGGAGGAGGAGGAGGGAGGAGGAGGAGGAGGAGGAGGAGGAGGAGGAGGAGGAGGAGGAGGAGGAGGAGGAGGAGGAAGCCCCAGACTTGTTCTCGGGACGAGCGAAATTGGTATAGAAAGAATGGGTACGATGCCCAACAGATGTTGCTTTTCATTCTGAACAGGACTCGCTGTCCGCGCCGCCGCGGACGCTGTTGTTTGAGGACAAAAACCGCCTGCCCAGCAGCAGCCGCTGTCGGTTTTGGACATCATTTGTTGTTGGGCATCATACACATGTTTGTTCGTACCAATTTCGGGCGTCCAACTGTTCGAGCCGTGAAAGACTCATGACGGGATGGTTCTTGCCCTTGTCGGGCTCCGGGTGCCCTCGACGGGCCCCAGGACCGTCAAAGAACAAGCCCTGGGCCCGGACCTCCTCGAGCCATCTGTTTGTTTGCGACGTTCGTTTAGCATAATGTTTCGTGTATTGGTTCGGCTGTTCTGCTCAAGTGTCATTGTCATGACTGCTGCTCGTTAACAGTGGCAAAGCTGAACAACGGCATGACAGCCATCTCATTCAGTTTCCACATGCTCCTAGCAATCCATGAAAACGCTTGGCAAATGTATGGCCAATCTTCACAGTTTTTGGCATGCCTTGAAAATTATGCAAGCTATCGGCAGCCGCTGACAGGCTTAAAATTCAACGCGTTTGCATGGACACTATACCAAGCCCTTAGCGGATGTCGGGAGACCCGCGCGCGGGCGCGGACGCGCGCATTGATAGTTTTGTATCATCCACGTTGAAGGCCTAGTGCTTGAGTGGAAGCGCGCGTAGTTACGCGCGCGCAATAAGACAAGCGCGTTGTTATACGATCTAGAATGTCATGTTGCGGGCCCCGAATGCAAGTCACACACTTGGTTTTCACCGTGCAGTTTTCGAGATGACAGATGTCACCCTTGGGTTTGTGTCTCTTGATTTTCAAATGGCGCCGCGCGTAATAGGAACAAGTTGTTCCTCCACAGCATATGAATTCTTGCTGATGCCCAGGTTACAAGTGTTGCAATTGGTGTTCACGCGTGGGGCATCGAGCCATCGAGGCTGAGCCCGTCTGCTCCCCCGCCCTCCTTGACAGCGGTGCGGCTTTAGGCGGTGCGCCCCCCGGTTGTGCCGAGCGGTCGACCAACATTTGTCCTACCCCGCCCAGCCCTCTCTCCTCCCATCTTCGTGTCCCTCCTCCCAGAGCGTACTCCTCTTCCTCCATGTCCCAGGCCTCTCCCTCCCCTGAGGGATTTGGGCGTTGCCATTCTGTCACACCCGGCGTTTTCGCCCAGTTTCGGGCCCGTGGACTGTCATATATCGATCCGTCTCGGACAACCCTGCAGAATTATAGGGGCCAGGGCTGCATATATTCACGGCGTCAGATTGCAGGTCCGTCCAATTGGTAAGGCTTCGGCTTGGTAAGGCTTCGGTTTGCGCTCCACGCCCCAGGGTTGATGTGTTGAGCTCATCCCCCACTCGGGGGAGACTGTTGAAGCCAGCTGGGACTACTCGGGGGCTTGTTGAGGCCAGCCGGGACTGTTCGCCGCAGGTGCCGGGGCAGTACAGGAAGGCCTCGCGGTCCCCAGTGCGGGGTGTCGCTGGCGAGCAGACGGCGCACTTCGGGGAGAACACCGCCTGCTTTGGGGACGAGACCGCCCACTTTGGTGCCGCTGGGAGGGGTGGCGGCAGGTCCGTCGTCCTTCTCCTCCGCCCATGTTGTTCTCGCCGCTTCGTCGTCGTTCGTTCTCCTCCTCCTCATTTTCCTCCTCCTCCTCCTCCTCCTCCTCCTCCTGCTCCCGTTCCTCCTTTGCGTCGTCTCACCTCTCATGTTTCTTTCTCCCTCCTCCCTCTTCCCCCCTGCTGCTGACCCTTCATTTTCTCCTGCCTCCTTCCGTCCTCATATTGCTGTTGTTGCGTCTTCACCTGAGCCTCAAGCCCTCCTCCTTTTGCTGCTGCGCTCATACTACGGGCGGAAGCCGGAGCGTTTGATGGCCCCACAGCTATGATGCAACAGCAGATCATCCTGGATGTCCGTGCCGACGGATCAGAGTTCGAATAACATACTTCTGCTCCTAAACTCCTCCCCCTTCTCCTCCTCCCTCCCTCCCTCCCCCCTTCTCCTCCTCCCCCTCCTCCTCCTCCTCCTCCCCTCCTCCTCCTCCTCCTCTCCCTTCCTCCTCGTCCTACCTCCTCCTGCCTAGCCCCTCCTTGCTACTCCTCCCCCTCTCATCCCCCTCCTCCCGCCTCCCCCCCCTCCTCCCCTCCCCCCCTCCCTCCTGCCTCCCCCCTCCTCCCGCCTCCCCCCCTCCTCCCTCCCCCCCTCCGCATCCCTGTCGCTGGCCCGCAGGCCCACGCGCGGAGGTGCACACCGCGACGGGATGTCTCGGCGGCCCGACGGCCAGCCGTCTCTCCACCGCAGCCCAGCGGATGCACGGCCTCCCTCGTCTTACGTCGGGCCTGTCCCCCTACAGGGGGGACCTTCGACGAAGAATAGAAAATACCCCCAAAAAATAGTCACAAAATCATCCAAACATAGCCTGGGGATTATTTTTTCAGTATGTTTCGCCTTTTTGGGGTATTATTTGGGTATGTTTGATTTTTCGTCGAAAATCCTCCTGTAGGGGGGACCCGCCCGACGTAACCCTCGTCCCCTCCTCCCCTCGCCCCGTCTCTCCTCCTCCCCCGCTCGGGGCCCCGAGGTCGGCGAGCCCGGTGCGCATGTCGGTGCCGCAGGCGCCGCCGCCTCGCAGCTCGGCGCCGCCGAGCTACGCGGCGTATGCGGCGCCGGCGGGAGAGGGCGTCCCTGGGGACAGCAACTCGGAGGAAGGGCTACGGTAGGAGTGGGTGCGTGTCGTGCCGACGCGGCAGCGACCCGAGCAGGCCCCAATGGCAAATGACTTTGCACAGGAATGTACTTAAGAGAACGGTTCACCGAAACGGCCTTGGCAGTCTGGGGGCCCGAAGGGTGTTCGGAACTGGTTCGAAAAGGGCTCGGGTCTGGTACAGAGAAAGGGATTTGGACCAGGCCCCCACCAGGGGAAACGAAAACGTTGAGACAACGCCACCATAATCGTAAAATACGCAGCGCCAGAATTTGTGAAACATGAAAAACGATAACGAGTTAACAGACGCTCCTGCCGCTTCCAGAGCCCAGTAGGGCAGCGACCCCGCCGCGGGCGTTCCAGGGTGAAAGGCGCCAGTGGCACAGACTCGGTCAATATAGAACGATTTGGCGACTGAAAAGCCGCTGGTCGTTCGAGATTGAACGATCCACGCGATGTCAGAAACCAGCGCCAGGGTCATCACTACACGAACCTGCCGTACCGATACTGCTGCCTGTCCTGGAGAGCCAGCCTCCAGGAGTGGTGGGGGAAGGAGGATGACGTGGAGGGAGGAGGAGGAGGAGGAGGAGGAGGAGGAGGAGGAGGAGGAGGAGGAGGAGGAGGAGGAGGGGGAGGAGGAGGAGGAGGAGGAGGAGGACCACGACCACGACCACGACCACGACCACGACAACGACGCCGTCGACGCCGACGCCGACGCCGACGCCGATCCCGACGCCGACGCCGCTGCCGCCGAAGACGACGACGAAGACGACGACGACGACGACGCCAACGACGACGACGACGACGACGACGACGACGACGACGACGACGACGACGACGACAGGAGTCAACCATCAAGGCCGTTGCAGATCTTTTGCTCTGGGAGCGTCTTGGAGGCCTCTCGCGGCCGCGCTGGAGGCCTTTTCTCTTGGGGATCTCTTGGGGCCCTCCAGGGCTCTCTTTGGGCCCTCTCGAAGTACGCCCCCTTGGTACGTACGCAGGTATAGGCGGGAGCGGAGCCGGGGACCTTGAAGTGTGCATGGTGTGCGTGTTCGGTGTGCCTGCTGTGCCTGGACGGTGTGCCTGCTGTGCGTGGTCGGTGTGCTTGGTCGGTGCCGGTTGTGCCCGCCCTCTTCGCTTCACTCCCCGCCTCCGGTGTTGTGCCTGGTGACCCTGGTGTGCCTCCAGTGTTGCGCTCGTTGTGCCTGGTGTGCCAGTGGTTTCTCGTATGCCCCGTTGTGCCTGCAGTGCATGTTGTGCCTGTTGTGCGTGGCTGGTGTGTCTGGGGTGCCAGGCCCGCGTCTTATCCCCATCCCACCTTGTTGTGCCCGTTGTGCCCGTTTTGCGTGGTCGTTGTGATTGTTGTGCCTGCTGTGCGTGGTCGTTGTGCCTGCAGTGCGTGTTTTGCCTGGTGTGCCTGTTGTGCCTGATCTGCGTGCCCGTTGTGCCTGCTATGCGTGCTGTTCGTGGTGGGTGCGCCTGTTGTGCCTGGTCGGTGTGCTAGGTGTGCCTGGTCGGTGTCCATGGTGTGCCTGGTCGGGCTGCCTGGTGTGCCGGGTCGGTGTGCCTACGTAGTGTGCCTGGTGGTTGTGCTTGGTATGCCCGGTGGTGTGCCTAGTGTGCTTCATCGATGTTCCTGGCACGTATGCTTGGTTGGTCTCCCTGGATTGCCTGGTCCGCGTGCCTGGTGGGCGGCCTGGTCATCATCAGCACCATCTACCTCGTCATCAAAAGCATCATCCATCATCCGATCACCATAACCCATCTCATCATCTCAAGACCTGCAGAAATGGTAAAGATGAGAACAGGAGGGGTAACCGACATGCGCATGAACATCTGTGTTCCCGCGGGAAGGCGCGGGAACGAACATGTTCACGAGCATGTTGAAGCATAGACCGTGACAGGTCCATCCTGGGACAGTTGGTTAGACGTCTATCGCAGGCAGTGAAGGCAAACGGAAAGGGAGCGGAATGAGACTAATAATGAATCAACATGAGAGAATGGGGGCGGGAATATTGTTCTCAGAGAGAGGATGAGGGCGAGGAAGAGGAGCAGGGGGTAGGGAGGACGGAAAATAGAGGGAGGAAGGAGGAGCCACGGAGGAGGGATGCACAGAGGAGGAAAGTAGGAGAGGGATTGAGAGAGGGAGAGAGGCAGGCTTGAGGGTGTCTGAGGGCGGAGGAGGGATGTCGCAGGGAGTGAGGGATGGATCAGGGGGATGGACAGACTGGAGAAGCACAGGTGGGTGGGCGAGGGAGGTAAGAGGGGAGGTCGACAAAGGGAGAAGGGGAGGTGGGCAGGAGGGAGGGAGGGAGGGGGCGGGAGGAGGAGGAGGATGAGGAGGAGGAGGAGGAGGAGGAGGAGGAGGAGGAGGAGGTGAAGGACGAGGAGGAGAGGCCCCCCCCCCCGGGCGCCGCCCGCCCCAGGCACGTTCGGGCCCAGTGGCGCGCCGATGCCCCCCTCGTATCACAGGCGCCCGGGCGACACCAGCCGTCCGCCCCGCGCCAGTGCTCGGCGTTCGTCGTTTCTCTTCGAGTTTCTGTTCGGGGGCCCCCAGACGGGGTGGTGACCACGCCGTGTGGTGAGTCGGTGGGGATTCGGGGTCGCCGCACGGTTTTGGGACTCGGGTCGTTCTCCGAGGACGTCTCGGGCGACCGGGGCCTCCGAGGTCCACCGTGCGGTGACGGACCGTGCGGTGAGGTCTTGGGGCATTTCGAGGTCACCGCACGGTCTGTCACCGCTCCAGTTTTTTTTTAGGGGCAACTTTCGAGGTTCCAGGGTTTCTCGACTACTCGAAAAAGGGACTCTTCGCCGGAGTGACCGGTGGTGCGGACCTATTGGGGTCCCCCGAGCGCCGGAGGCGAGGGGATAGTGCAGTCAACCCGCATAACCGCCTGCCTCAGATATTAAATCATACCCACAACCCCTGAGAGTTCAACATCCCTGGCCAATGCAGATTTGGTCGGGGAAGAGGGAGTTGCGAATCGAAGTTGCTATCTTCTTATGTTGAGTAGCAAGGTTCCCTCAGGATTCCGGAGGATTCCCTAAGGATACCTGTAGATGTCTCAGGATTCCTATGGATCTCATAAGGAGTCCTATGGATTTCCTAAGGAATCCGATGGATTGCCTAAGGAACTATGGATGTCCTCGGGGATCCGATGGATGTCCTCAGGAATCTTGTCGAATTTCTTTCGGAATCTCATGGGTTTTCGAAGGAATCTGGTGGATTTCCTCCGCAGAACCAGTGATATCCGAAGGAATTCCATTGCTGTCCTAAGGATTCCTATAGATGTCCGAAGGGATCCGATGGATTTCCGAAGGAATCCTATGGATATCCTGAGAAAGCGGGTGGATTTCCGAAGGATACTTATAGATGTCTGAAGGAATGCGACTGGCATTCTAAGGAATCTTATGGATGTCCGGCGGAATCTTATAGATATCCTAAGGCATCTCATGGATGTCTTGAGGAATCTGTTGGATTTCCGAAGGAATAGTTTGGAATTGTTTCGGAATCTTATGCGTTTCCAAGGAACCCGATGAACTTCCCATGAATCCCACGGATTTCCTACGAAATCGTACGGATGTCCTAAGGAAGCCTATGGATGTCCTAAGGAATCCAGTGGATGTCCTAAGGGGATGGATTTGCTAAGTGATACGATGGATGTCATAAGGATTCCTATGTATTCCCTCTGGGATTTGATAGGTTTCCGAAGGAATTCAATGGATTTCGTGAGAAACCCAAGTGGTGTCGTAAGGAATCCTGATGGCTTTCGTAGGGAATCAGGTGGGTGTCGTAAGGAACCTCATGGACTTCGCAAAGCACCCTAAGGATTTCCTGGGGAATCCAATGGATCTCCAAACGAGTCCAATGGATGTTCTAAGGAACCATGTGCATTTCCTAAGGAGTCCGATGGAATTGTTGCAGAATGTAGCGAATTTCCCAGGGAAGCCAATCAATAGGATTTCTTAGGACACCCACTAGATTCCCCACGAAATCCACGAGGATTCCTTCGGAAATGAAGGAGATTCATCCGGCAATCCACTTGGGAAATCAATGTGATCCCTTGGGAAATCCATCGGGGTCCTTCGGAATTGCATCGGCTTTCCGTGGAAAGCGAAAGGACTCCTTGGGACGTCCATAGTATCTCTTGGGAAATCTATCGGATTACATTGAACAGCATCGGGTTCCTGGGGAAATCATAGGATCTCTAAGCAATGCCAGAGACTTCCTTAGGAAGTCCACGGGATTCTTTCGGACATCCATGCGGCTCCTTTTGAAAAGCAAGGGGGTTCCTTAGGACATCCATCGGGTGCCTTAGAACATCTATGGGGATCCATAAGTATTCCAGAAGACTATTTCGGAAGTCCATCGGCTTCCTCAAGAACTCATTCGGATCCTTCCAGCAATTAATATGATGTTTGAGGGCATACCTTGGAATCTTTGAATACTTCAATAGGATGCATTAGGACATCCAGATCCTTCGGAAATCCATTGGACCCTTTTGGACATCAAGAGGATGCCTTGGGACATCCACTTGGTTCTTTCTAGGAAATCCGTGGGGTTCATTAGGGCATCCGTTCGCTTCCGTCTGGGAATCCATAGGATGCCTTTTGGAATCCATGGGGCTCCTGAGGGCATCCACAAGAGAACTTCGGACATCCATCGGATTCCTTTTGAACGCCATGGGGTCTTTTAGGCAATCCAGGTTTTTTTCCTGACATCCATACGGTCCCATCGGACATGTACTATTATCCGAAGGACAGCCTCCGGAACCCTTAGGACATTCACCGGATCCTTTAGGACATCCGTAGGTCTTGCGAAATCAGAAGGCCCCCCTGTGTAATCATAAGGGTTCCTTGGGATATTCATATGCTTCCAGAGGAAAACCATCGGATTCATCCGGGTATCCATAGGAACCCTTAAGGCATCGATCGGAAAATCTTTAAGGCATCCGATCGGTGCCTGTGCTGCTTGCAAAAACGCATGTTACCTTTAAAGCCCAGCCTGTCACATTTAATGTGCCTTGCCGTTTCCAGGCCAACATGTCGACTTTTCTATCTTTGAAAGCATCCGGAACATGCATGTTAACTTCAGAATCCAATCGGCCACAGTTGAGGGTTCACTTTAGTTCTCAAGCTAACATGACGATTTTCCATTGTGGGCAATGCAGATATCGCCACTCGCGCGCGCGGACGCGCGCGTGGCGAGTGTTGTATCGACCGCAATGGAAAAGTCGCCATCTTGGTTTGGAAACTAAAGTGAACCCTTAACTGTGATCCGCGGTATCTCGGGTGACCCGCCCGCGCGTTGGTCACCCGATCGCGCGCGCGCGGACGCAAGCGTTGCAAATGTTGCACGATCCACAATGGAAAAGTCGCCATGTCCGTCTGAGAACTAAAGTGAACCCTTAACGATGACAGCTTTCATTTCGAAGTTGATTTAAAAATCTGATCAAACAATTCTATCGGAGCCTTGAGGAATTCGCATGCGAATGTCCTCAGGATGTCGATGCGTTTCCGGTGGTATCCGATGCATTTCCTGAGACATCCTATTGATGCCCTAAGGAGTTCCAAGGATTCCGATGGCTTTCATCAGGAATCCCATCGATGTCGTGAGGAACCTGTAAATCTCAGAAGGAAGCCGATGGATGTCCTAAGGGTACTGATTGATTTCCAACGGGTCCCGAATGATTCCCAAAGGAATCCAATGGATGTCGTAGGGAGTCCTATGGATGTCCAATGCCTTCCCATGGGTGTCCAATTTCAAAATAAGGATTCCCCCTCGAATCGCATGGATTCCCTAAGGATTCCGATGGATTTCCTGAGGCACCCTGTGGAATTCCTATGGAACCCTATGGATGCCACAAGGAAACCCGTGGATTCCCAAAAGAACCCGATGGATTTGCAAAGGATTCCACAATTGTCAGTAGGAGCCCCAAGGATTCCCGAAGGAATGGGAATCCTATGGGAACCTTATGGATTTCCCACGAATTTCTGCAGATGTCCGAAGGAGTCTCTTGGATTTCGAAGGAATCCGATGGATTTCCTGGGGAACCAGAGGCTTCCCAAAGGAACCCACTTGATGCCCCAAGGAACCTTGTGGATACTCAATGGAATTATATTGAATTCCCTTGGGGCTCTTATGCATGGCCTGAGGAACCCTTATGGATGCTCAAAGGAATCCGATGGATGGACTTCTTTTGACACTCTACGGAATCGCATGAATGTCTTAAGGAATAGTATTCCTCCTCCGCTCTGCGAACACATCAAATTATTTCGTTTTGCAGCTAAAAATTGTAAGGTCCCGGATCTAAGCTTTTTGTTTGAAGAGTGGCGGTGGGTTTCCTCCTCTTCGTCCTCCTCCTCCTGTTGATGTCTTACAGAATCCCATGGATGCCCGATGGAATCCGATGGTATCCCTATGGAACCCGATGGATTGCCGAAGTATCCTACGGCTGTCCGAAAAAAAACCCACTGGATGTTCAAAGGAATCCTATGGATTCCCGGAGGAATCCGGTGGATTTCCTACAGCAACCTATAGCTTTCGGGAGGAAGTTGATAGGTTCCCTACGGAGGCCTATGGATGTCTTTAGGAATCCTCTGTTTGTCTTAAAGAATCCAATGGGTTCCCTTCGGAACCCTTTGGGTTTCGAAAGGAATCCTGGGCTTTTCCCCTTCCGATTTGTTGTCCTCCTCGCATATTCCCCTTGCGCTCCCGCCTTGTTTTTTTTGCGTTCCCGCCCCCGGTTTGCTTCATTATATATGGTTCAACCGCCGCAAAGGAGCCGATCATGAAAACAATTAACAAGAAATTTACGCTTAAACAACAAAGTTCCGAACTTAAGTGTTTTGGGGCACCTGGTCCTGGGGTTTCTCGTCCTCCTCCTCCTCCTTCCCATGGATTTCCCATGGAATCCCATGGGGTCCCTGAGGATTCCGATGGATTTTCTTCGGGATGTCTCGCATTGCCTTAGGAGTCCTATCGATTCCCCAAGTACGCCCATGTTTTTTTTTCCACGAAGGAAACCTATGGATGTCCCCCGGAATCTAATGGATACCGCAAGGAACCGGATGCATGCCCCACAGGAATCCTGCGCATGTTTTTTGGAATCCTATAGATGTCCTTCGGAATCCCTTGGGTTTTTTAAGGGCTGCCATGGATGTCCCAAGGAATCGTATGTATGTCCCTCGAAGTCGTGGATCTCCTCAGGATTCCAATCGGTTCCCTTGGGAATCGTAAGGCCAAGGGATGGTTCAATCGTCCGATCGATGTCCTCAGGAACCTCACGGATTTCTGAAGGAATCCTTTTGTGTATTTTCTTCAGGCGCCTTATGTATTACCACAGGACTCATATTCTTTCTTGTTCAGGGAACCCCATGGATGTCCCAAGGAATCCTATGGGTTGCCTAAGGGCTCATGTAGACTTAGGATTCCGATTCATATCCTAAGGAAGCCCATCGATTATTTAACGGATCGTGTGGAAATTTGAAGGAACGCGCAGGATTTCCGAAGGGGCCCTATGAATTTCCGGAAGGGGTCTCCTATGGATGGCTTGAGGAACCCGCGTGAATTCTTAGAGAACCCGACGATTGCCTAAGGAACCCGATGCCTTTTCCTAAGGGTTCCCAGGATCAGGTGGCTGTCCTGAGAGGTCCGAGGGATCTCCGATGGGATCTTATGGATCCCGAAGAAGTTCTATGGATGTCTTACGGAGCCCCATGGATTTCCAGAGGGATCCTCGAGCCTAACAGGCCACGGTCGATCAGGGCGACAAGTTCCCTGGGCCGACCGAGCCCGCCAAGCAGTGCGCGAACGCGGTTCCGAGCAGTTTTAAAAAGGGCGACGCCCTCGAGCTGGGCGCGGTGCGCGCGTTGCTCGGCGAGATCGAGGAGCGCGCGGGCGTCTCCGAGAACGTTCTGGCGGTCGAGCCCACGGCGGCCGCCGCCTGGGCTCGGGAGGGTCAGGGCGAGGACGAGCCCGCCGCCCAGCAGCCCGAGGAGCAGAAGCGCTGGGCCGAGAGAGCCGAGATGGCTGAGCACCTGCACATCGCGGTGCCCCCCAAGGCCCCCGCGCATTACACCTACCTCAGGGTGTCCAAGAAGGGGGCGGGCACGGCCGCAACGCCCTCATGCGGCCGTCTGGGAACGCCCAACAGGCCGCCGCGAGGGTCCTCCGAAAGCTCGGCGCCATCGGCCCTGGCGAGGAATGTACCGCGAACAGCAACGTGACGTTCCAGTCGGATGGCTGAACCTGCGGGCTCTGGGCGACGAGGTGGGTCGAGCGCGCCTCGCGCGAGATCCGGGGCGAAGGCCGCCACCCGCCCATCGGAATCAGCCAGGCGCGCGACCGATGCGACGAGTGGGCCCAGAAGCTGCAGGTCGCGAGCGACAACCAGTCCGCCGCGGCCAAGGCCGAGGCCAAGGCCAGGAGCAAGGGCATGGCCAAGCCGCCGATCGACCCGACCGCGGCAGAGCCCAATTGCGGCGCCCTGAGGCGGCGCGGGCTGCGACGTTAGCGCGCGCGGAATACCTCCCGCGCGAGGGCGGCCCCAAACGATGCCGAGCCTGCGCGGGCGAGTGGTTCGACGCGGTTCGCAAAGAGAGGCTTCTTGGCGCGGGCCGCGAAGGGCCCCGCGAACGCGGGGCAGCGCCAGAATAACAGTCTCGCCGAGCACCGGGGGCCGTGAGAGCGAGAATCATCGTCTTCATCCTCTTCATCGTCGTCACCTTCGTCATTATGCTTCATTTCTATACCCTTGGACCTCCGCAGGTATTCTATGACTTTCCTTTGGGATCCTGTGCGCTTCCTATGGGAACCGATGGGGTCCCGAAGGAATCCCATTGATTTCCCCGGGCTATCTGGCGACTGCCTGAGGACTCCAACGGGTTTTCGCAGGAGCCCAGCGGATTTCCAAAGGAAGCTTTCGGATGTCCTCAGGAGCCCGATGGCTTGCCAAGTGGATATTATGGATATCCGAAGGATTCCGATTGATACCCGATGGCGTTCTATGGATGTCTTAAATCATCATATGGGTACCCGAAGGAATCCCATACATTTCCGGAGGAACCGCATTGATTTCCAAAGGCATTCGATGGATGTCCAAACGATTCCTGTAGGTGCCCGACGGAATCTGATATATGTCCTAAAGCGTCCTATGCGTGTCCGAAAGGATCCTATGGCTATCCTTAGTAATTGCGTTCATGTCCTACGGAGCCCGATGGATGTCCAATGGGATGCTATGGGTTTCGACAGGCATCCCGCATATTTCCGACGGGGATCCCATGGGTGTTTTAAGACATCCGAGCGATTGCCTAAAGAATTTTGTGCGTGTCCTGAGGAATCCGATGGATTTCCGTAGGAGGCCAATGTGTTCCCTAAAGGGGCCTGATGGCTTTCCAAATGGTTCCTATAGAGTTCTTAAGGCTTCCCCATGGATGTCCCAAGACATCCAAGTGATTTCCATCCGAATCTCATGGGTTTGCTCCGGAATCCTATGTATTGCCGAAAGAATCCTGTGGATTCCCATCGGATTCCTATCGGTACCCTAAGGGATCCGTGTGAATTTCGTCGGGAATACGATGGGTTTCCATCGGAATGCTATGGGTTGCTTACAGAATCCGATGGATGTCCGACGGAATTCTCTGGATTCCCGAAGGGATCCGATGGAATGCCTGGGGGATCGTACGCGTTTCCTTTCTGGAGTCCGATGGGTTTCCTTCGGAATCCTGAGGATGTCGTAAGGAATCTGCAAGGTTTCCTAAGAAGTCCGTTGGATTTCCTCCAGAGTCCTATGGTTTTTCTTTTGGAATCCTAAGGATGTCCTACGGAATATGATGGATTGCCGATGGAATCCTACGGATATCCAAAATAATATGATGGAATTCCAAAGGATTCCTGAGGATGCCTGACGGATTTCTATACAGCGTCCAGGATCATTTGTTATCATCATCGTCGTCACCATATTCATCATTATGCTGCGACCTCCGGGAAACATGTATCATGCCCCCTCGACCCTGAGGTCCAGCGAGGGCTGCCGGAAAGGGACCCTTCAAGGGGCCCTTCAGGGCCCACAAGGGGGCCCTGAGGGCCCGCAAACGGCAGCTCCCTTCCCCCCCCACCGATCGCCCCCCAATTGCAAGCGAGGCCCAGCTCGAAACTCCCGAAAGCCTCGAGCCTCGATAGGAGATTCGCACCGTCGGAGATCCGCACTCCCTCGAGAAGGCATGACAGTGACCTTTCGCCAGAGCAACCTTTGGTGCGGGCCCAATGGGGCCCCCCGATGAGTGACCTTTCGCCGGAGCGACCGTTGGTGCAGGCCCAATGGGGTCACCCGATCCCTGAACGCGAAGCGGTAACAGCGGCCCCCGCGCGCTCAGGTCTGGCTTCTCCGCGTTTCCTTGTAAGCCGCGAACCGAAGGTCACTCTTGCCTGGGGACACTGTTGCGTGTAGACCCACTCCCTGGGCCGGAACACCGCCGAGAACCGAAGAAACGTCCGAATGTTTGGAAACTCGATGGGGAAACTCGCACTGTCGGAAATCTGTACCCCACACTATCCCCTTGTGTTTTTTTCATACCGTCGACCCCCAGAGGTCTGGACCCCTTCCTTGGGACTGGTCTTTGATCCTGAATCGTTTTTTGATGGCGGCCCCGAGGCCCGGAAAGGGCGATTTTTTCACAGCGCGAGGGGGTCGGTGCAGTGCTAGATACGACGTATCTGAACAATTGCAACATCGTAAAACATAACGCGCCGAGCTGTAGACCCTATCTCTTTACGTCAGTTTTCGAACTAGATCGATATGTGAGGGTCCCGGGGCCTGAAAAAACGAAAACGCCTGGCTCGAACAGAAATTATACGTCAGGATCTCAAGGAACCCGGAAGGCCAGAAGGCGTCCGAGAAGCCCCGCCCCTTTTTGAGCAGGCCCGCCACCGAACCGAACCGAGCCGAGTCGGGGGACTCGAGACGAGCCCTGCGCTTCCGCCTCGGTTTCGAGAAGAGGAGTACGAGGAGGAGGGGGCGGAGGAGGAGGAGGAGGAGGACGACGACGACGACAAGGTGGAGGAGGAGGAGGAGGAGGAGGAGGAGGGAGGAGGAGGAGGAGGAGGAGGAGGAGGAGGAGGAGGAGGAGGAGGAGGAGGAGGAGGAGGAGGAGGAGGGAGGAGGAGGAGGGAGGAGGAGGGAGGAGGAGGAGGAGGAGGAGGAGGAGGAGGAGGAGGAGGAGGAGGAAACGGAGGAGAAGGAGGAGGACGACAAGGTGGAGGAGGAGGAGTAGGAGGAGGAGGAGGAAGAGGAGGAGGAGGAGGAGAATGAGGAAGAGGGTACCCAGGGTCCCGGCCCCCGTTGCCCTTCCCCCTGTGTACGCCGCCGAGCCTGGCCCACCCACCAGAGGGCGGGAGACCTCAGGCCGCGTCGGGCCACTTTTGCGTGTAGGCGAGACCCCCCCGTGCAGCGCGCGGCGCGGGCCCGTGATAGCGGTCGACCGAGCCGCCGCCGCCGCCGCCGCAGTTGTGCTGCCCCCACCAGGAGGCCATGCGAACCCCACCCCGCCACCCCACGATTTCTAAGGGGGGAGGTGGGGTTCACCTCGTTCGGGACCTCCCGAGCAAAGCGAACCCTACCTCCACCCTTCGAATCTAGAAGTCGTGGTGGGGCGGCGGCGGGGTTCGCATGTGGCCTCCTGCCCACCCACAGGCCGGAGCCCGCGCCGCCCCCGCGCGGGGCGGAGCAGCCGGGGCCCCGGCAGAAGGCCTCCCTGGCGGGCATGGCGGCCGCCAGCCGGGCCGCCGCGCATCCGTGAGGGGAGCCGCGCCGCGGCGGCTCGCGGGGCGGCCGCTCGAGCAGTGGCTTCCAAGGTCCTCGATCCTCGCCCCTGGTCTTTCTCCTCCTTCTCCTCCTCCTCCTCCCCCCCCTTCCTGGTCCTCCTCCATGCCTTTTCCTTATACGTAACTTCTCCCTGTCGCACCCCGAGGCAAGTTTTTAGGGCGGGCCGGGCGTTTCGCTTGAGACTTCCTCACCATTTACAAAGCCGGGAAAATCATAACAACATCAACAAAACGATTATCGTGAATGATCTGCAGACGGCAACGCCCAAAGAGGACCTTTCAGTTATATTCGATTTTCAATGTTGGCAGCGTGCGCAAGCGTGCATCATGGGCCAGGTCATTGATATGCCACATTTCGGCTTGCGCGACCAGTGGCAACATTGGAAGGCGGACGCCACTCAACGCCCGGGTGCTATTCGAAGCTGCTCCTTCACAGGCCCGCTGGCGTGGGCGATTCCACGTACTGCCTTGCGGCTTCGTTCCCACCAGTCGGATGGCCAACATGCAACGCGCAATGCAGACGATACATTGTTCCGTAACGTTGACAGGCGGAGGTCATTTGATGCGACGGGCCCCGCCTGGTCCGATTCAGCAAACTTTCGGTTTCCATCCCTGTGCCACTTTTGTTATATTTTCCCCCGGGGATGTGTGGTTCGGAAGGCTTCAACACATGTACCACAGCTTCACCGATGGAGGGCGGGTGGATTTCAAAATGTGGCTCTCGCCAGAGCGCGGCGCACACTCGTTTGAAACATTGCAACCTTCTCATTCGGGCGGGGCGGGTCCCCAGGATCTTCCTTCGAGCAGTGGCGAATCGCCCCGGCTGGCCGATAGGCCCACTGAAGAATGTTCTAAGAACTTTGTGTGGTTTGCGCGAGATTTTCTTAGAATGGGGTCGGAACATACGGTCAGAACGTGCTTTGCTTACCCCGCTTTCGCTTCCAGGTTTTTTTTTTCGAGCAGTGGCGAAGCGTCCCAGCTAGCGTATAGGCGCACCAAAAAGTGTAATACGAACCTTTTTTGTTGTGGTTTGCGCGAGCAGTTCTTGAAGCATGTCTGGCCCAGATCGTACTGTGTTAATATATCGGTTTGATGTTATCATAACACTGTATTGTGTGTAGGGTTTGCTCCTGGTTCTAAGGCATTTCCGTGGTAGGCCCATTGGAATATTGGAACGGTCATTCCTTGCTAAATTTCAGGCCTCCCAGATTGGGTCGGAGTAGATGGGGTCGGAGGATCGCGCCGCATCCTCGATGCATCGCCGATACATCGGCGATGTGGTGCGATGTGGAGATCGATGTTCTCCACGCCATCGTCGCCCATTCATCGCCAACGTAGCCAACGCATTGCCGATGCATCGGCGATGCATCGGCGAGGAGGGATGTAGAGATAGAGTCCAAATCGTCAGTAAGGATGGGTCACCTTCCCGAGGGTACCCTTGCATCCGTGCCTCTTCGGTCCATTTGCTAACCCTTTTCGATTGCCCGCCCCGCTCGAGCAGCTTCGACATGGGCGCACGAGGGGTTTGCATACTTCCCGCACATCATTGCTATCAGTTTGGCTGTAGTTGGAGTCTTGGAAGAAGTCACGGCGGGAACTTTTTGGGGCTGTTATTTTCGGCGAGGGCCTCTGGGGCTGTCAAGAAACTAGTCGGGATGAAAAGAGCTTGTTCCGGGGAGATGGGTCGAGACTCTTGGGGGGGGTTGAAACAATCAGGGCATCGCATGCCCGGGCCCCCAGACCTCCCAGAGGGGAGGAACGGAGGAGGAGGAGGAGGAGGAGGAGGAGGAGAAGGAGGAGGAGAAGGAGAAGGAGAAGGAGGAGGAGGAGGAGGAGGAGGAGGAGGAGGCGGAAGAGGAGGTGGAGGAGGAGGAGGAGGAGCAGGAGGAGGAGGAAGGGGGGACCAGACCAGGCCAAACATGCATGAGCGCTGCTGCCACACACACCCTCCCGCGCCGAGCCCCCCCATACGCCCCCTACGCGCCCTCCGCTTCACTACAGGAGGCGCCCCTGTTAGAAGACAGTCGCAGCTAGGCCTGACATCTCTCCTGGCGCGCAAGCACTTGGCATCGCTCGGACGTGTGCATTTTTCTCTCTTCGGCGAGGACCATCGAGGAGCATCCTTGCTCATTTGGCGACAAAGCCGCGCACGAAACCGAAAAATTACTCCGACGGAAGAACCCCACATAAAAATCCTCTGGGCGAATCTGGAAAAAACCATCACCGTCGTCCTCGTGGTTGGTGAGGCGTCCTGGCTGTCTCTTCTGCGTATATTTCCTCTCGCCTTGGCGCGGGCCCCCCTTCCACTCCTTACGTTGTCCCCATCCTCGCCCCCCTGTTTGTTCCGCGCCCCGCCACCTCCTCCCCTTCCTGTTGCATGAGCGCGCATGTCGATGTTCCTCGGCGCCGTCGCCGCCACGGCCAGCACAGGCGCGTTCTCTACTGGTCACGTCGCGCAGCCGTTGGGACAACCCCGCGGGCCAGGCTGTCGGGACAACCCCGCGAGCCGTTGGCGCGCAAGACCAAGCCGTTGGGACAACCCCGCGGGCTTCGAGCGAGGCGCAGCCGCGCTCAGGCGGAAGGCAGCACGAAGCCCAGCTCTGCCGCGAGCTGCTTCGCCTCCGCCCTGGACAAAACCGTTCTCTTGTCGAACTCCAGGAGCGCCTTCCGCAGGGACGCCGGCGGCCCGCACTCCAGGAACTCTCGCGGCGGCGGCCGCAGGATCAGCATGTTCCGCATGCACGTGGCGCGGGAGAACATGACGTAGAGGTGCAGCCACCACTGCTCGTCCGACATGCCCGTGCGGCCAGCGTCCTCGTCTCTCGCGCAGTCGATGGTGACGCCCTTGCGCAGCGTCTGGCCCTGCGACAGCGTGGAGGTCAGGTAGGACGCGTGCGTCAGGGTGAACCCCGAGCGGCGCACGCTGTGCGCCCCCGAGCTCTGCCATGTGAACTCCCTTTCGCTGGGCCTGAACATCAGCAAGCTCCGCGCCCGCGCCTCGGCCTGGCCGTCGTCGTCGGCGCCTTCGGCGCCCTGTCGCAGCACCTCGGCGACCTGAGGAGCCCAAAAACTTCCTTGTTGCATCCAAAGTGTGGCCTGGGAACTGCGTTCTGGCAGCGCGAGAACCCAACATTGACGACAGTTACAGGTTTTGGATGACCTGCTCGGATTACCAACATGATCTGCGGGCCCCATAGGGAGGGGGCTCCCGCCTGAGACTTCCTCGCAGTTCACTCACAGACGAGGCTCCCGCCTGAGACTTCCTCCATATTCAGGCTTGAGGAGCCCAAAAGTGACGACAGTTACAGGGTTCCGATGACCCGCTCGGATTACCAACATGATCTGCGGGCCCCATAGGGAGGGGGCTCCCGCCTGAGACTTCTTCACAATTCACTCAAAGACGAGGCTCCCGCCAGAGACTTCCTCCAAATTCAGGCTTGACGAGCCCAAAAGTGACGACAGTTACAGGGTTCCGATGACCCGCTCGGATTACCAACATGATCTGCGGGCCCCATAGGGAGGGGGCTCCCGCCTGAGACTTCCTCGCATTCACTCACAGACGAGGCTCCCGCCTGAGACTTCCTCCATATTCAGCTTGAGGAGCCCAAAAGTGACGACAGTTACAGGGTTCCGATGACCCGCTCGGATTACCAACATGATCTGCGGGCCCCATAGGGAGGGGGCTCCCGCCTGAGACTTCTTCACAATTCACTCAAAGACGAGGCTCCCGCCAGAGACTTCCTCCAAATTCAGGCTTGACGAGCCCAAAAGTGACGACAGTTACAGGGTTCCGATGACCCGCTCGGATTACCAACATGATCTGCGGGCCCCATAGGGAGGGGGCTCCCGCCTGAGCCTTCCTCAGAATTCACTCACAGACGAGGCTCCCGCCTGAGACTTCCTCCATATTCAGGCTTGAGGAGCCCAAAAGTGACGACAGTTACAGGGTTCCGATGACCCGCTCGGATTACCAACGTAATCTGCGGGCCCCATAGGGAGGGAGCTCCCGCCTGAGACTTCCTCCCAATTCACTCACAGACGAGGCTCCCGCCTGAGACTTCCTCCATTTTCAGGCCTGGGGAGCCCAAAAGTGACGACAGTTACAGGGTTCCGATGACCCGCTCGGATTACCAACATGATCTGCGGGCCCCATAGGGAGGGGGCTCCCGCCTGAGACTTCCTCACACTTTACTCAACGATGATGAGGATGAGGATGATGAGTGGTGGTGAAGATGAGTGGTGAAGAGGATGATGATTGATTGTGGGTGGTGGTGGTGACGACGGAATTCTCATCCGCATGATGAGGCAGAAGAGGAGAGGGGGTGGGGTGAGTGTTCCTGCGCGGGGTGTGCAGAGAAAACAAGAACCCCACTTTGGATGTGGGGAAAAACACAGGGAATGGACGCCCGAGCGATGGCCAGAGCAGGGGCGCGAGAAGCAGGGATGCTGCAGGTTCGGCGAGGCGTCCAGCGAGAGCCCCCCCCCTCCGTGCGCAACGGTGCTGCGGCCGTGGTCCCGCGTTCCGCGGCGGTCCCGCGCTCGGCATCGTCCGTTCGGCATCGCGCCGCCATGGATCCGTGCAGAGCTGCGTGCGCTGAAGGTGCGGGTCGATCTGACTTCACGAGGATAAGGAGGAGGAGGACGAGGAGGAGGAGGAGGAGGATGAGGAGGAGGAGGACCAGGAGGAGGAGAAGGAGGAGGATGAGGAGGTGGAGGAGGAGGAGGACGAAACTGCTCTTGATGCCGCGAGAGCGCCTTGCCACCTCCTTCCGCTTCGCGGGCCTGGAGCATTTACAGTGATTCAGGGCACGCATCGGATAGCTGGCAATGAGCAGCCGAGGCCTCGTTTCTGAAAGAGGGCAGCTCTTCATCCTGTTAACCTTTGGACTGATCAAGGGATGCGCGCGGCGCTGAGGCTTGAGCCCTATTATGAAGACGCCCCACCATCCGTCCGTGAAGGTGTACCAAGCTGTTAAGGACACTGCGCGCGGCGCTAGGGCAAAAATACCGTTTTGGCAAAGGAACCGCCCACCACCCGTCAAGATAGTGCAATATGCTAAAAACCAACGCACGCAGAGTTAAGGCGATAACAGTTGTTGTTGAAAGCGATCCCCCTTCATCTTTGAAATTGTCGCAGACGTTTGAGGCCGATGCGCGCCGCGCTGAGGGGAGAGCCACATTTTGATAACAGCTCACATCCCCTCCATCACTGGCACTGCTTCAAAGCTTTCAGACTACTGTGCGCGGCGCTCAGGCGAGAGTCACATTTTGAACACGGCCCCCCTCTATTTGTGATAACGGTTGCGAGTGTTTCAGGCGAGCGCGCGTGGCATGGAGGCGAGAGCAACCTTTGGAGCAGGAGCTGCCCCCTATCCGTGACGCGCCTGCCAAGAGAGATGCGCGCGGCGCCAGGGCGAACGCCACGTTTTCGAAAGCGCGCCACGAGCCGCCGGTGAAGCTGCTGTCGGACGCGTGCGCGCGGCGCGAGGGCGAGGGGAGGGTGCTGCCGGAGAGAGCAGCCCGCCCTCCGTGGAGCTGCTGCGAGCTCCTCTGACGAATGTCCGCGGCGGTGCAGCCGGGGGTGCGCATCAAGAGGCCGTCTGCTTTTCGTCAGGGCACGGGTTTTTTCGCAGCCGCGCGCTGCGCGGTGACTTCCCGCAGCCGTTGCAGAGGCTGCCGCGTTCGGGGTGCTCGGGGTTTCCCCTCAGGTGCGCCTCGTGCACGGGTTTTCAAGGTTTGGTTTCTTGCGAGGGTTTCTTGCGGCCGCGCCACCATTGTAAGGCACAACCAGGAAACGCATTTCTGGAAACGACTCCTCTTCCATCATTGACCCTGCTGCACACTTGTACGACGACTACACGCGGCGCTTTAGGCGACATCCACGTTCGACAACTCACGCCCCCCTTCCTGGAACTGCTCCACACTTTGCGAACGAATGTGCGCGGTGCTGGAGTGTCATCAGCATTTTGAAAACGACCCCTTCCATCTGTGCAGCTGGCTTGCATAGCTTCAGGATCAGAAGTGACGAGAAGGTCTACGGCGAAATTCCTGGCCCATCTTATTGACACGTCTGGGGTTGCGACAGGGATGAGTGATTTATGGTGAGAGGTATGGGAGAGGAGCAAGAGGGGGAGAAGAGGGAGGAGGAGGAGGAGCAGGAGGAGAAGGAGGAGGAGGAGCGAGAAGATGGAGGGAGGGAGGAGAGAGGAGGTCGAGAGGAGGGGGGGGACAGGAGGAGGAGGGAGGAGGTCGAGAGGAGGGGGGGGACAGGAGGCGGGTGGGGTGAGGGGTGGGGTGGGAAGGGAGTGGAGCGAAGGAAGGCAGCAGCAGAGACCGGCAGGGAACGCGGAACTGGGAGCAGAGGAGGGAGGATTTAGGGCGTAGCCGGGAGGAGGGGCTGTCTCCAGCGGCGGCCCAAGCAGCGCATCAGCAGCAGTCTTGCATGAGGGGCTCCGCACCGTCACCGTTGCCTTTGCAGCTCTGGGAGGGGAGGCTTATTGCAAAGGCCTTGCGGCCGGCGTCGCCGACCCTGAAGGGGGGACGACGACGACGACGACGACGACGACGACGACGACGACGACGACGACGCCGTCGTCGCCGTCTCCGACGACGACAACGACGACATCGACGACGACGACAAGGAGAGCGGGAGATCCGAGGCTCCCCCATTTGGCGACGCCCTACAGCTGAGGCCCACGCAGCGCAGCAGCAGCAGAAGCAGCCTTGTACAGGGGGCTCCGCACCGTCTTCGTTGCCCCTCTGCAGCTCTGGGAGGGGAGGCGGTGGGAGGAGAGCGGGCGGGGGTTCGGCCACGCGCGAGGAGGGCAAAACAAAGAAACACAGATCCCCACCTCCTCCTCCTCCTCCTCCTCCTCTTCCTCCTCCTCCTCCTCCTCCTCCGCCTCCTCCTCCTCCTCCTCCGCCTCCTCCTCCTCCTCCTCTTTCCTCCTCCTCCTCCTCCTCCGCCTCCTCCTCCGCCTCCTCCTCCTCCGCCTCCTCCTCCTCTTCCTCCTCCTCCTCCTCCTCTCCTCCGCCTCCGCCTCCGCCTCCTCTCCTCCTCCTCCTCCTCCTCCTCCTCCTCCTCCTCCTCCTCCTCCTCCTCCTCCTCCGCCTCCTCCTCCTCCTCCGCCTCCTCCTCCTCCGCCTCCTCCTCAGGAGACCGGGCGGGGAAGAGGCTCTCCCCGGGGGAGCCCCGCGCTCCCTCGCCTCGGCCCGCGACGGTGCGAAAGGCCGCCTGCCCCGGCGGAGAGCTGCTTTCTCCCGGGAGGCCTCCCTCGCCTCGGCCTCGCCGGCGCCCCCTCGAGTCAGGAGGGAAAAAAACACACACAGGCACAATTAATCGTCGATCCCCAGGAAAGTGGGGGGGAGAACAAAAACCCAGCAAATATAGATAACAAGTTCGGACTCCGGTCATTTGTGTGTATTGATTTGTGTGTCCCAGGGCCCCTTCACCCTCGGTCCTCGCCGCGGCTCTCGTCGTCTCCGCCCCCGCCGCGGGGGCTGGAGATCCACTGGAGTCGCAGGCCCAGAGGTTGACACCAACACCGAGATCGGCGGTGTGCCTCCACCGGGGGAAGAAGATCCCGGCCTCGGCGATGGTGGTCATACTCTGGCCTCCAGGGTGACCGGGCCATTACCACCCACACCGAAATGCAGGAGCATCCTCCCCCTGTGGAGGCAACCCTCTGCGCTGGTGCCGGTGACCATTTCCGGGCCTCCAATGGAGATCCGAGGCTCCGAAGAAATTCCGGAGCAGCCGTTTCTGTTGCCGCTCGCGGCTGCTGGGGGCCCTCGACGTGCCCCAGGATCGTAAGAGAAACTGCTTGGGAGGAACGAACGGCCCTGAGGAAGTGATCTAGACCTCTGGGGGCCCACGCATCGAAAAACATGGTGCGGTCGGATGTCTGGGAAGGGAGGGAGAGGGAGGGAGGGGAAAGACAGAGAGAGAAAGAGAGAGAGAAAAAGAAAAAGACCCAAACCCCCGACGTCGTGATTCTGTTCGCATAGTCGACCCCCAGAGGTCTGGACCTCTTCTCCGGGACCTTTTTTTCCGTCCTGAGTCGGTTTTTGACGGTCCCGAGGCCTTGCGAGGTCCCCCAAAGGCCGAAAGCAGCGAAAAACCTCCCGCCGTGATTTCTTCACAGCGCGAGGAGGTCTGGGGAAGTGCCCCCCCCTCCCCCTGCAAGCCTCGCCCTCTCCTCCCCCCCCTCGCGGTGACGGCCGCGACGGCGCGGGCCGCCCCGGCCGCTTTTCCCCGCCGGGCCGCGGCCGGCCGCCCTGCGCGCGGCCCCATGGGGGGCCCCCGCTCTAGAATGGAGTCGGGCCCGTCCCTCTACAGGTGACGAACGAACAGCACACACCCATACCCATAAGGGCGGTCGTTGGGAGGAGGACTCGCTATGGGTATAGGTGCGGGTTGTCGGACCCTGGGGAACGCTCCCGTTCGAGCGGGGACCCCCATCCGACAACACGTACCCATAGAGCCCTCTCCGACCCCCCTATGGGTATGGGTGTGTGTTGTTGGTTCGTCTACAGGAGACTGTTTTTGTTCAGGGGCCGGCGAGAGCCCGAGTTATCCGGCTTGCCCCCCCCCCCATATGCAGGGCTGGCCACAGCGCGAAGGTTAGATTATCGGCCGGCCCCCTCCTCCCCTCCCCCCCTGGATAACCCGAGTTATCGCCGATTCAAAAAAATTGCCTCCAGGAGGAACATTACAAAAGTTGTCAAAAAATAGCCTGGGGATACTGTTTGATAATGTTTGGCTATTTTGTTGCATCTTTGGAGTATTCTTACTTGCTGTTCGCTCAAAATCCGCCTGCAGAGGCGGACACGCCCGACCTAAATCTAGAATCGGCGGCGAGCGAGGAGGGAAGTGAGAAGGAGAAGGCCTTCTCAGAAGGCGACGGGACTCCCCAGAAGACCTCGCGCCTCCTGAGAAGCTTTCTGCGCCTCCCTCCGGGGGGGGGGGGGGGCTCAGCGCATACTTCTCAGAAGGCTGGCCCGGGGGACTTCCGAGCCGATCTGAGAAGGCCTCCTCCCTCTCGCTTCCCCCCGGGCCCGCCACCGATAGCAGGCTCCCGCCGGCCTGCGCGGCCGCCGACCGGCCCCCGCCGATAGGGCGAGCCAGCCAGGGGGGGGGCCCGGCCGAGGCCGCGGCTGCTGTCCACACTCGGCAGGGCGGCCCTGCCTGCAGAGACAAGGTTCGGGGGAGCTCGGGAGGGAGGGGGACACTTATTCAGACCTCCTCGCTTGCCGGTTTGAAGCATATCCCTATCCCTATGTTTGACATCACCTCACCTCGATGCCGATCTTATGTAAGGATTCCCTCAGTTTCTGAGGGCCTATCCCTAAGATTGTCCTCGCTTTTTGCTCGCCCATCTTAGGGATAGGGATAAGTTCCAGCCCTCCTCGCGCTGTGAACAAAGTCACGACGCGGGGGGGTCTTCGCTACTTTCGGCCTCCATGGGGGTCCTCGCCGGGCCTCGGGGCCGTCCAACACCGACTCGGGACGGAAAGCGGGTCCCGGGGAAGGGGACCTCTGGGGGTCGACGTTGCGAAAAAAGCACGACGTCGGGGGTTTGGGTCTTTCTCTTTTTTTGTTCTCTCTCTCTCTCTCTATGTCTTTCCCCTCCCTCCCTCTCCCTCCCTTCCCAGACATCTGGCCGCACAACGTTTTTCGATGCGTGGGTCCCCAGAGGTCTAGACCACTTCCCCAGGGCCGTTCGTTCCTCCTGAGCAGTTTCTCTTACGATCCTGGGGCACGTCGACTTCGGGGGTTGGGGTTTCACCACTTCGCATGCTGGGGGTGCCGCTGGGTGGACCCCCTTCCCCGGGGCCTGGTATATAGGCGAGGAGCATGCAGCTCTGGTGTGGAGCTCCAGGCGGCGGGCGCTCGGCCTCGGGGAAGGGCAGCTTGCGGGCACTGCTCGCGACGGGAGCCTGCGCGCGGCGGCCCAGGTGGGCGCGCGCCCCGACAGAGGGGTGTCGTTGAGCGGTGCGGCAGGAAGGATGGCAGGGAGAGGAGGGAGGGCGAGGATCGTATCGGATCGACCCGGCAGGAGGGAGCGTCGAGGACCACAGCGCCGCCTGGGGCTTCCCTCGGGTGCCACCAGACTGGCGAGCATGAGCTTTCAGAAATCAGTTCGAGCAGTACTTACATCCCGCCCTGCCCAGCGGCCAGAGAAAAACACCGCGGCCCGAGCCATCCACTTTGGCCGCGGACTCAAGATTTGAGACCCCTTGAAGATGTGAAGCAAAGCTTTTCAGCTCGTACTGCTTCATACTCTCAAGTGTTCATCGCCACCCCTCAATTCTAGGGCGACTGCTTGTGCCGTACATTGTTCGGCCAGGGTCCGGTCCCCATAGAAGGACGAAATCACCAGAGGGGGTGCGCGAGGAAGGGGCAGGGCGGATACCGATGGGTGCAACCGATGACTAGCAGCAGCCTGAACCTGAGCGCTACATGTTGTCTGAGGACAGAAGGGGGAGGCTGGAAAAATCGGCGTTGGGAATCGCTGCGGACTGAAGGTGGAGGGACTATGAGGGTAGAGTGGTATCGTCGTCGATTCGCTGACGAGTCCCTTTTCGCCTATTCACCTTCGCTCGCGATGCTTTTCGAGGAGTCGAACAGCAGATTCCTCGCGGCTCTCTGTGTCCGGAAACGTGTCGGATCCCACCATCCTTTCTGAAAGCCACTGCGCAATCGCGGCGGATTGGCCATCATGATGTCTGGCAGGCCTGCACACAGCAGGCCATATGCTGGCACCCCCGCCGTCCCTTTCAGAAACCGATGCCGACTAATCGCGGTGTGCCCGCGCATGACCCACGATTTTGTCGCAAAGTCCACTTGACATTGGTTTTTGACAGGAGTGGCCAGGGGGGGCTCATTGACCTGGGTTGGTCGCCGGTCGGTTTGGAAAGGGGGTGCATCTTATTTTTGAACAATGATCATGTTTCCAGTGAAAACGCCGCAAGTTGTCTCGCTCACTCCCACCCGCTCGCCCTCTACATGAAGTAACACCCGAAAATTAGGCGGGGGCCGCCATCGACGACCATCGGGAGCCAGGTGCGCGAAGCCCGCGAGGTGCACCGCACATGCCAGGTGCGCCACGCGCACCAGCTTCACCACACTGGGCATTGTGCCGACCCCCTCATCATCCCTGTCAAAAACCAACTCAAAGTGACGGCGGGTTTTCGAATTTTGTGTGCTGTGTGCGGGCACAGCGCCCGCAATCGCTTTGCACCTGTTTTTGTCAGCCAGGGTGGGCCGGCACGCAGCAGGCAATGATACCCGCCCCCCCGCCGTCGCTGTCACAAGCCAGTGCAGAGTGGTCGCGCGCAGGATCCAGATTCTGGTGCGAAGTGTACACGTTGTTCATTTCTAATTCGTGGAAAGTTCTTTGATTTTTTTTGGGGGGCAAAATCCTTTCATTTCGGCCTCCTCCTGGCCACTGGGGGGCCAGGAACAATGAGAACTGAGCGCAATTAGCAATGAGCACGATTAGAACTGAACGACGCGTACTTTGTTTTGCTTTTTGCAAGAGATGGTTTTGGGGCGTCGGCGGCGCGCGCAGCAGGCAGCATGCCGCCACCCGCCCGCCGCACCTGTCAAGAGCGCGCGCAAAGGGATCGCGGGGCGTCTGCGCGTGATCCAGAGGGCGGTGCAACGCGCCCTTTGTAACCTCTAGAAGTCTATAGTTTTGGGCCCCCCCCCTGGAGCTCTCGGCGGTGAATAAACTGTTTCTCCCTCCTCCCTCCCTCCTCCTCCTCCTCCTCCTCCTCCTCCTCCTCCTCCTTCGCCTCATAGCGTTACTCCTCCTCCTCCTCCTCCTCCACCTCCTCCTCTTGCAAGGGATGGTGAGGGGTGGCGGCATTGGACCGGGTTTGTCGCCGGTCGGGTGGGAGAGGGGGTGTACATCAATGAGGGGCAGTGAGGAACGATGAGCCACTCCCCGAAGGGGAAGGATCGGGGTTGCAAGAGAAAGCGCTCTAGACCACCTATTCCCTGTGCTCCGAGGTCGGCACAATTTTAAGCCTTCCATTCGTTCGCGTCGGCCTCTTCCTCTTCCTTCCTGTCCTTCCTTCTCCTTCTCCTTCTCATCATCATCACCACCATCACCATCATCACCATAATTATTGTAATCGTCATAATCGCCCTACCCTTTCCTCGTGCTCATCTTGGTCATCCTGCTCATGCTACTGCCGTTCTTGCCGCCGCTGGTCCTCCTGCTGCTCGTCCTCTTATTCCTCGCCTGCCTCCACCTCCTCGCTGTTCTCCTGACCTTGCCATTTCGGGAGGCGACGAAGGGGAGCGCGGGAGGATCAGGACGAGGAGGGTGAGCAGGAGAAGGAGGAGGTCGTGGATGCCTCCTCTGTGGGGTGCGGTCTGCGCGATGGCAGCGTCTCAGTGTCTCAGCGTGCGGTCTGCTGTTTCTCTTGGTGTCCCTAGCTCATCCCAATTTGTCGGCCTGCCCCGTCGGTCCTCTGATGGTGCACCAAGACAGTCGGCGATGTTCGAGCCAGTCGGATTGTGTGTGAGTTTGTGTGTGTATGTGTTTGTGTGTGCGTGCGTATGTGTGTGGTGGGGGGGCGGACCTGTCAGCGGCGTGGGCATGGGCAGCTGTTCCTCCTGGTGGAACGTGCCGTCACATGACATCTAAGGCTGGGCTTTGCGTCGATCCGTAGTCGTCGGTTCGGCCTTAAGGCTCCTACGGATCCACAGCACTGCAAGCATCCACGTGACACTGTATCTTGCTTACGTATCATTATGGCAGTTTCTGCCGGCATCCGCATCATGTTCATGTTGCACGTGCTACTTGCCCCTGCCAGCTGTGTCCAGAGGTTTGCCAGTGCAAGCGAGTCGTTTGCCGATGGTGGTAAGTCTGATGGTCGGACGGGCGCGACACTTGATGATCATTCGGGCAGCAGGTTCGACGACAAGTTCGAATTTGATGCCAAAGTGGGCGCTAATCTTGACTCTGGTAAGTCCCAGAGCCGCGTCACGGTTTATGGTACGGAGCAATGGCTCGCCATTGGCAAAATGAACAAGCTGGGTGTGACCAAGTACACGGCCAACACCATCGCGAAGAAGAAAAGAGACGACGGCAATTTCTTCTGGGCCGATTCTGTCAACCGCGAGGGGAGGGCCGTCTACCATGGCGCGAAGGACCTCACAGAGTCCGTCTCGTGGGGCTGGCACCACCCGAGCAGCCTATACGGAACCATCCCTGTGGGCAGCCCCCTGATTGACGACGATATGAACATCTACCTCGCCTCCGACGATGCGATCCGGAAGTTCGACGTCAACGGATCCATCTCGGGTGTTGCCAGAAGTGCCCCTGGCCCAAAGTGCCCCTAGGATTCCCAGGGAGGCCCCAGCGGCCTCCAGAGCACCCAAAAACCCCCAGGGCCTCCGGAATGGAGCGAAAAGCTGCGGGGCACCTTTGGCCAGGGGCACTTCTGGCAACACCCGGCCATCCTGTGGAGCTACGCTCCCCGAGGCCAGCTCGCGGCGGCGCCCGCCTTGTCGACCGGCTGCGCCCCGCGCCAGTCGGCCAGCATGGTGTTCGACATCAGCGCCGAGGAGGAGTCGGTCCTCTTCCTCCTCCTCCTCCTCCTCCTCCTCCTCCCCCTCCTCCTCTCCCTCCTCCTCCTCCTCGTCCCCCTCCTCCTCCTCCTCCTCCTCCTCCTCCTCCTCCTCCTCCTCCCCATGCCCCTCCTGCTCTTTCCTTCCTCCTCCTCCTCCTCCTCCTCTTCCTCCTCCTCCTCCTCCTCCTCCTCCTCCTCCTCCTCCTCCTCCTCGTCTTGCTAGAAGTGCCCCTCGCCCCAGGTGCCCCCCAGGATTTCCAAGGAGGCCCCACGGCCTCGAGAGCAACCCTCACGAGGCCCAGAGGGCCCCAGGGGCTCCAACGTGGAGCGGGGCACCTATTGGGCCAGGGGCACTTCTAGTAGCACCCGAAGGAGGAGGCGCTGCGGCCAGACTGGCTCAAGGGGAGCGGGTCCGACACGGAGCACTCTGTACAGTTCTTCAAGGACTTCAGGGTCGGCGACCTTGTGAAGGTGAAGGCCGGGGCGAGCTACCGGGCAGACGGCAGTCGGGAGGGAAAGAAACACACAGAGCAAATTAATCGACTCCCAGGAAAATATGGGAAAATATGGGAAGTGGGGGGAAAACGAAAACGCAGAAAATAAGGAAGGAGAATATGGGAATCCTGGGATTTGTGTGTGTATTTATTTGTGTGTCCCTGGGCCCCTTCAGGCAGGGAGCTCTACACGGCCGGCGATCAGGGGCGGATCTCCGGTGTCGTTCCAGGCGGCGACGGCAAGCACGGCAGCGCGGTGATCGAGTGGGTGCGCACTGGGCGCAAGAGCGCGGTGCAGTTCGACGCCATACAGAACCATTTTGCGCGCGTAGAGCAGAAGGTGGCCACATGCACCCCAATGCTGGTCGGGAGCACCACCTCTGGGTATGTGTTCGCCATCGAGCTGTCTACTGGGTACGAGGTGTGGGCACTGCAGGGCTCGTCTACGATCGCGGGCGTCAAGGGGGCTTTGGCTTCCAAGAACGGAATCGTAGTGGTCGCGACCAACCGCTGCACTGACCGGTACTGTTACAGGTATCGCAACCAGACCAACGTCCTCATGCCGGGCAACACGGTGGTGCGGGGCCTGAATCCCGCAAACGGCGTCGAGGTCTGGAATTTCGTGCCCGAAGCGCCCGTGTGGAACATGAACCCAGTCTGGGGCCCAGATGACACAGTGATTTTCAACGACCAAGAGGGCAGCGTGTACTGCCTGACACTCTCGACCGGAAGCCAGGTATGGAAGGGCGACGGCAAGCTTGGGACATACACCGAAGCAGCCGCTGTATACGACGCGGTCAACAACGTGGTGGTCGCCCTCGGCATGCTCCAATACGATGCTTTTACGCCGCATCGAGCACATAATAATCCTGTGGGATGCAATCCTCATGTAGCGCCTGGCATCCTTCCCAGGTGCGGGAACGCGCCATTCAAGCAAGGCTTCGTCCGTGGTTACAACGGCACTTCTGGCCGGCTCCAATGGGAGAAATCGATGCCGCATCCGCCGGCCAGCGCAGTTGTTGGCCGACCAATGGGTTTGAATTCACAAGTGGTGCTCACCTTGGGCCATAATTGCGCACGCGGCTCCCCTACTAAAATCCTTCTCCTGGATCCTCTCACCGGAGGCTCCTACTCGGTCGATGGCCCGACGCTGTGGAGTGGGATGTGTGCCGGGGACAAGGAAGGAGGCGACATCCGCAGGGCCATGGGCGGCCGTGCCGCGTGCAATCCAGGCAGCTGGTCCGCACCGGTTGTCGATGAGGATGGTGACGTGTACGTTGGTAACCAGGTCGGCGTGTATCAGAGGTGGGGCTCGCCGACCAGGACGGGGACGGGGCGCAGGGACTTCCAGTTGCTCTCAAGCCTGGTGACCGGTGTGGCCTTCCAGGACGGGGCCACGGCGCTCGCCGATGGCCTCATGGCTGTGGCCACATGCACCTCTCTCATCGTCTTCCAGACGGCGAACTTCTCAGAGCAGTTTGCGAACACGACCTGGAGCTTCCCGCAGCACGGCTACGCAGCGGACTTCAACGAGTCGTCGGCGGCCTACACGCGATAACTCGGCGGCGCCTTGCCATACTCCTCAGGACCATGCTGCGTGCCAGACGGTGCGGCTTCGGCAGCAGAGGCTCCATTGCAGGCTTTCAGCGCAGGTTGTCGGCTCTTTTGACCCTCGACACGCCGCATCGCTTCGGTGACAAAAAGCCAGCACAACCTACTGCCGGACAAGGGGCGCCCTCATCCAGTCATGCAATGGGTTTGCCTGGGTCGGCGACACGCTGCCTGGAGGCCCCTGCGGATCCCTTTGGCGACCTCCCAGAGACCGTTGAGGAGGGGGATCTAGACTAGAGTAGTGGGTCCAGTCTAGGTGCAGATGGGTCGACGGTGAGAGTTGCCATCGCTCATTGCTCGTGTACTCGCGCGTGCAATCGTGCGCAATTGTTCAGAGTGGCGGAAGCTATTGCACGTGCAGCATATGTTGCATATGATAAGAGCTACACAGTTGCATCCACGCGCGACTATTGCATCTAGCGCGCAAGCTATTGCATCCACACGCCAACTACTGCAGGTGCTATTGCGCCTCTCCCGCGACCCATCTGCGTCAGACCCACTACTCCGGCTCAAAGCGGAGGAGATATCGCCTTCCGGCCAGGCACACACCCGGTCTGGAGCGGTACCCCCCCTTTTGTCCGGAACAGGGCTTCAACGCGCATCAGCGTAAACGCCTCAAACGTGTTTATCTCCTCTGTTGTTCCTGTACCTGCCAGTTGCATTGTTGACCTGAGCGAATGTTGGTTGACGATGCCCCAGCACCCACGTTGTTTCTTTTGCCTATTGCGTGGAACGCTGGCTTGCCATCACCGCTTCAGCGTTGGCCACGTTCTTACAGTGATCACGCCTCAGCGTTGGCTGGAAACCTAGGCCAGCCTAACCCAATCTGGTCCTCTCGCCTTGGCGCAGTGCTCAGTCTCAGCTCGGAGTAGGCATTCCAAGCCCACAGTCGCATGATCATTTCCGCGCCAGACACGCTTGTGTCTAGTATAGCGCCAAGGCGGAGCCGTCGTAATATTTCTACATCGACTGTCTCCTCCTGCCGCTTTCACACTTCGCTTCTATCCCCAGCCCGTTCCAGACGCGGACGGTCTTCGTGCCTATACCCGCGAACTGAACATATGGCTATTTCCACCCTGGTGCTGGCCACATGAGTGAAGGTAGCAATCAGGGTTTATATCGCGGTCGAGACCTCGATAGAGGGAGATATGGCTAGAGCTCTAGGTTTGGATGAGTTCGGCACTGGCATGACAGCCGCAATCACGCCAATAATCGTGCCACCGTCTGATCGTGCGCACAGCATAGCACAACTAAGCACGTGCAAGCAATCACGCAAGCAAGTGCCAGTGCCAGCAAGCAAGGACAACGATTGACTAAAACTGCTCAGGCGCCTGCGATCCTTCGAACGCCTTCACACGTCCAGCAGGGTCGCCGACGGGACCTCGTGGGAGCCGACGGGCCGGAAGCTCAGGGACAGCGGAGGGCCGCACGAGACACGGGTAGTTGGCCTTCGGGGGGCCCCCTCGTCGCCACGGCCGGACGCAGCGAGGACAGCTGGTGCGTGTGGACCCCCGTGAGGGGTCTGGGGACCGGCTTGGAGCTCCCAGCGTCTCCAGCCGCCCTGCTCCGACAGGGGGCCTCGCCCGCGCCCTCGAGCAGCAGCAGTCCCCCGGGGACGGGGGCCGCCCTCTCGGCGGGGATCGCCTGCCCGTGGGGCGCCGACCGGCCCGCGGACCTGGGACCCCGTGGCCCCCGGGGCACGGCGCAGCCGGGCCCTGGCGCACTCCCCCGTGCAGCTCGCCCCGCGGAGCGGAGCACGGTGCACGCAGAGCTCCCGAGTGGTCCAGCGGGCGGCTGGCGAGCACGCACGGCAGCAGCCAGGAGGAGGCGGGAGAGGGGGGATCGAACGGAGGGTGCGGAGCGATGGCAAGAAGAGGAAGAAGCGAAGCGAAGCGGAGCGAAAGTCCGACGGTCGAGCACCATTCGACCTCTCGTCCCGCTCACGGGAAGGACTGGCAAACGAGTGAGGTATATCAGGCGGTGGGCATGTGGGCGTAGGGCCAGCACACCTTCCCGGATCCCCCCCTTGCTTCTGGCATGGGAAGTCCTGCTCCAGACCTGTTTTGGACTTTCCTCCAGGAGATTGTGGGATAACAACAAGTGCCCGCCAACCTATCCCAAGACAGCTCTCCGAAGACTCCGAGGAAGCTTGTCAAGAGAGCCCAACAGATCCCAAAGCTGCAGACCCCCAGAGGCCACAAGAGGGCCCCCAAAGGCCCTCCCCCCTGCCCAGGAGGCATGCTCTCTGACATGTCCAGGATTCCTGATGCTCAATGCCAAGGAGGCTACGCCGTGACCATAGAGCGCACGTAGACGTCGTAAGTGGCTCTGACGAGGGCCCCAAGATGGCCCCGGAACGCCCCAAGAGGGGCCCCAAGAGGACCGAAGAGTACCTCAGGAGGGCCCCGAGACGGCCCACGAGAGACCAAGACGGCCCAAGAGTGCCTTCAGACGTTTGAACAAATTTCCACGAAGGCCACGGGAAAGCCAACGAACGCCCCAAAAGGGCCCCGAGATGGCCCAGAGGACCCAAGATGTCATCATGTCGCGTTTGGGTATTTTGCACGGAAGCGACACGGCATGACACGGGCTTTCGCTTCCCATCTCGTGCTTTGCTCCAGAGAAGTCCTATTCATCTTTCCGATCGGTGGCCATCTCAGAAATCTCCTGGCCCCTGGCCATGCTGTGGAGATTCTGGCCACGACCGCATTTCAGAATATTGGACAATTCCCGAGGCCGCCTTTGAACTTCGTCAGCGATCAGGGCACTCTTGGGTCGATCTGGAGGCGTCTTGGAGGCATCTTCTGGGGCCAGACAGATGAGATACTCCAAATCCTTTATTAATCGACCCCCCCTAAAAAACTAGACCCCCCTCCAAATGCGTCCTAATATTCCGGACCCCCCTCTTCGACGGGGCGCCTTGATAAACCAGACCCCCATACGCTTCCATCAAAAGAAAACGCCCTAATAAACCGGACCCCCCGAGTTTCAAAAAAGACGCCCAAAAAAAACGGACCCGAGGGGACGACCAGGAAGGTATTTGGAGTACTCGCACGGCGGCTGGAGCTGAGTTGTATGTTGAGAGGCGTTGGAGCGGAACGCGCCCCCCCATAGCATGGCCTGCCTACGCCGCCTTGTACCGAAGACGGGGGCTGCAGATCCGAAGGCGTCTCCTGCGAGTAACCGCGGCCCGTTGCGATGGGCCTGTTTTCCACCACTACCACCATAAGTCGGAGGGGGAGGGGGTCCTCCTCCTCCTCCTCCTCATCATCATCATCATCATCATCCTCCACCTCCTCCCCCCTGCGACTTCCGGTGGTGATGGTGGAAAACAGGCCCATCATCTTGCTCTTCTCGGGCCCGCCCCGGCCGCTGCGGATATGCATCGGGGTTGATGGAACATTCGGGGGTACCTTTCAGTCACTGTTGGGCCTGTGGCCCCTCTGGGCAGCCCCGAGGACCCTCCGAGGCAACTTCCGGGGTCCACAAGGCTGTCCTGACGGCCTCGGGGGGCAATCTTTTAGCGGGCGGGGGTCTCGGGAACTCTGAGAGCAGCGTGGGCCATCTCGGGAGCACTCGGGCCATCGTAACAACCTTTTGAGGCGCTGTTGGGCCACAAGAGCCTCTCGGGTATTTCCTGGGCCCTCTTGGTCGCCTGGTGGGTAATCTTGGGGCTCTGAGGGGCGTCTTGAGCCGTCTCAGGGCCGTCTTCTATGCGGCCCTCTGGGGCGACAGTTGCAGCCATCTCAGGTGCTTCATGACACTTCTTTGAGCTGCAACTGAAGGGGTCCTAGCGGATGTTGAAAGAGTAAGCGAATGTTCGGTGCCGATTTCGGTGGGCGGCTTTGGTTCCCGGGGTTCCCAGGTTCCTGGTTTTCGCTTCCGGCGTTCCTGGCAGTTGGGTTCCTGGTTCCGGGGTTCCTGGCAGCGTCAGGTCCTAGGGTTGTGTAAGGATTGAGTATTGGCCAAGTGCCCCAGGAACTTGATAGTTAGTAAAAAGTAGAGGGGTCAGCGAATTGCGATCAGAGTTGACCACAGAAAGTGGATAGTATTTATATACATATATACATATATATATATATATATATGTATGGGAGAGAGAGAGAGAGTACCAGGTATCCGAATTTTGCAACCGCGGTCAGAATGAGTAGTACAGACCCGAGAGTGCAGAGCAGGGCGGAGCGGGGAGAGCAGGGAGTAATTGTTCAACAAAGAAGTGCGCAGTTCATTTGAAGGCAACCGTAAACAGCGTAGAGTGAGAGAGAGAGAGGGACAGAGAAGAGAGCCGCATGCGAGTGCAACCACTGGGACCTTCGATGAAGCTCCCTATGGGGCCCCGGAGCGCTGTACTGGGTGGGAGAGCCGCATACGAGTTCCACCATCGGGATCTTCGGTGGAGCTCCCTATGGTGCCACGGAACGCTGTACTGTGTGGGTGAGCCGAATGCGAGTTCCACCACCACTGGGACCTTGGTAGAGCTCCCCATGGGGCCCCGAAGCGCTGTACTGGGTGGGGGAGTCGCATGCGAGTTCTACCATTGGGACCTTCGGTGGAGCTCCCTATGGGGCCACGAAGTGCTGTCGGAGGGGGGGAGCCACATACGGGTTCCACCACAGACTTTCGGTGGAGCTCCCTATGGGGCCCCGAAGCGCTGTACTGGGTGGGGGAGCCGCATGCGAGTTCCATCACTGGTATCTTCGGTGGAGCTCCCTATGGGGCCACGAAACGCTGTACTGTGTGGGTGAGCCGAATGCGAGTTCCACCACGACTGGGGCCTTGGTAGAGCTCCCCATGGGGCCCCGAAGCGCTGTACTGGGTGGGAGAGCTGCATGCGAATTCTACCATCGGGACCTTCGGTGGAGCTCCCTATGGGGCCACGAAACGTTGTACTGGGCGGGGGAACCGCATGCGGGTTCCACCACTGGGACCTTCGGTGGAGCTCCCCTGGGTGCGGAGGGCAGAAGCAGGGAGGGGGAGGAGAGGAGAGGAGACGAGGAACGCGGGGCGCTTTTTTTCAAAACGAGGACCCAACACCACAGGATGGTTGGGAAAAACCACGTAGCTCCAGTTCGGGACCACCATGTTAGATACGCACAGATCATCTGGGTGGTCGGGGACACGTGAAAACACGTGAGCAACCGAAAAATCACCACGGTTATTACACATCTGGTGTTGATGTATTGGTATTGTCTGACTCCAGTACCCTCGTGTTCTTCGTGTGTGTTGGATGTTCTTGTGCATTCTGGGGGAGGGCTCTCTCGAACGTTCTTCGGTCAGTTTGGCCGTCGGAGGGTCTCATGTTCTTGAGGGGTGTTCTTCTGTCTTGGGTCCGGCTGTGGAAGTTGTGGCTGAACCCTGCGATGACAGGTGCACGGGCGTGCTCCCTTGACGCAGGATCTCCGTGCCTCTCTGGCAGGTCCGGCTGCGTGCCAAGTCCGTCGAGGACCTGCGCCCCTGGCTGGAGGCGCCCCGGCGCGACGAAGCCCGCGCGAGGCAGGGCGGTGCAGAGGGGTGCGGACAGTCGACGGAGGGAGCACGACCAGGATGTTACGGGGACCGCGACAGTCGACGGAGGGGTGCAGAGGGGACCACGACCAGGATGTCACGGCATCTTGTCAACGGCGGTCTCGGTCACGGGCCATGCTGGCCCTCGCCGACTCGCGAGGGTGATCCACGAGTCGGCGCCGAGCAAGATGGACGGAGACCAGGATGGACACCGCGGTTCCAGCGTCCAGTCTTGGTCGCTGTCCCGCTTCCTTCCCCTGCAAACAGGGAGTTCGTCTGCCATGATGTTTCACCCTCTGGCGCGTCGGTGCCAACCGTACGCGTGGGGGGGGGGGGAGCCCTGGACGCCGCTCCCACATGCCTGAGGTCGCGCGCATACTCTGGCGATTGCAGCGCACTCCTGCCCCGACGTGCCCCACCCCGCCCGTGCGTTCCTGCTACCCGCCCCCCCCTCCCCTGCGTAATGGCCGTAGTGGCCCCTCCACGTCCTCCTCCTCCTTCTCCTCCTCCTCCTCCTCCTCCTCCTCCTCCTCCTCCTCCTTCCTCCCTCCTCCTCCTCTCCTCCCTCCCCTCCTCCTCCTCCTCCTCCTCCTCCTCCTCCTCCCCCTCCTCTCCTCCTCCTCCTCCTCCTCCTCCTCCTCCTCCTCCTCCTCCTCCTCCTCCTCCTCCTCTTCCTCCTCCTCCTCTCCTCCTCCTCCTCCTCCTCCTCCTCCTCCTCCTCCTCCTCCTCCTCCCCGTCCGAAGCAGCGCCGCGTGGATCTGCTCCAGAGCCGCTGCGCCCTCGGAGCCCCCCGGGGCCTCCGAGGCGTCGCTGCCGCGTCGCACCCCCGACGGCCTCGCCCTCCGCCGCCGGGCCGGGCCCCTCTCCGGCTCCTCGGCCGTCGGGCCCTCTGGGAGGCGGCCGGGGACCCCGCGCGGGGACGGCTGGGAGCCGGCAGCACCGGCCGAGACGGTGGGGCTATGATTATGTCGGGCGTGTCCCCCTACAGGGGAATCTTCGACGAAAAATAATAAATACCCCAAAATACCCCCCCCCCAAAAAAAAGGTAAACAATACTCAAAAAATACTCCCCAGACTATTCTTGCACCATGTTTTGATTATTTTGGCATGTTTTGATTACTTGGGGGGTATCTCTTATTTTTCATCGAAAATCCCCCTGTGGGGGGACAGGCCCGACTTCAGGCTATGACAGTAAAAAAAACGCGGTGCGTTGCACTGTCGGAGCGTGGCCCTCGTGTGAGCGCGCGCGTGGCGCGGCTCGCAGCACGGGTTCTGGCCTCGGGGGGCGCGGATCCGGCGCGGGTTTGCCCGGGAGTCTGGCCGGCTTTGGGAGTGTGAGCGTTCTCGCGGGCCTGGAGGGTGACACCAACACCAATATCGGCGGCGTGCCGCCACCGAGGGAAGAAAGATCCCGATCTCGGTGATGGTGGTAGTCTTCTGGCCTCCAGGGTGGCCGAGATAGTACCACTACCACCAACGACGAAATCCAGGAGCCTCTTCCCCCTGTGGAGGCAACCCCGTGTGTCCGTGTTGGTGCCCCTTTCCAGGCCTCCTGAGTTTGGCATAACTGTACAAAGGGTTCTGGCCCTGGGAGCGCGGATCTGGCGTACAGTCAACCCGCACAGTAAGGTTGAGCGGCTTCCCAAGGGCACCCTTGCATCCTTCCCCTTCGGCCCATCCCTGGCCTCTTTCGCTGGACGCGCCCCGCTCGCAAAAAAAAGAGTGTCGACATGGCCTTCCAAGGCCCCTGCATCCTTGCCCCGCATCCTTACTGTATGGGTTGACTGTACTCGGGCCAGACGCAAGGGGTGGATTGGGAAAGGGGGGGTTACGAAATTCGCTGCATGCAGCTGGTTTCGGCCCCACCGAGGGGCCCAGTCCTCGATACCCTGTCGCCTCCGGCGCCGGGAGGCGCCAGGAAAATCGGCTACGTGAGCCGATTCTCAGACCTCCCCTTTGCTATCCCCCCCTTTCGCCTGACCCGATGTACGCTTCAAAGGAGCTCGGACGTCAGGCTGTCGGCGTCATCTGCGGCGGGAGCCGGCAGCGGGAGCGCGCAGTCTGGCGCAGCGGACTCCGGAATGCCGGCCTCGGGAGCGCGACCCGCGCGGCAGGGGGCAGGCACGACGCCGGCCTCGGGAGCGCGAGGTCCTAGCATACGTCGCTGGGGGCTCTGGCTCCGGGGACGCACGTCCAGCGCACACATGGCTCATCTTTCATGTTTCGAGGGTTCTTTGATTTTCTGGGGGGCCAGGATCCTGTCATCTCTGGTTGCTCTACCCGGTGCCTCTTCCTGGCCACTAGGGCGCCAGGAACAACCAGAAACGAGCACAGTTAGAAATGATCACGGTCAGAACTGAACGGCGTGTAGCGTACTTGAAGAAAAGGGATTCGGGCCTCGGGAGCGCGAAGCTGGTGTGACCTAGACCTGATTCTGGCGTCGGGGGCGTGGACCCCGCGTACCATCGCGCGGACAGCAACAGTTCACAGCAGGAAGCAGAAAGTCAAACTGTTTCACTGGAGCAGGTTGAAAGAAAGCCTCCGCTACGCAGCCTGGTGGCCCCACGATGGGGCCGGCGGATGTGTATGAGTCCCAGGTAGATCATCGATCAAGCTCTAGCCATATTTGGGTTCTGGCGCAAGCTACAGCGCAGCCCGTAAACTCTGTGGCGCGATTTCTGGCGTAACCCATCGCGAAACCCGCTGCGGAGCCCGAGGCGCAACCTCCCGTTCAACGTCTGGCCCAGTGTTTGGCGCAACCCCAATTTCTAGGCATCCCAGATGGGGTCCGATTACATGGGGTCGGAGGATCGCGCCGCATCGCCGACGCATCACCGACGCATCGCCGATGCACCGCCGACGACGCCGGTGCATCACCGATGCATCGCAAATGCATCGGCGATCCGTCGCGATCCTCCGACGACATGTACTCGGACCCCATCTGGGAGTCCCGGGAGACCTTTCCTAAGCGTTTCCCAATACCTCGCCCTGGAAGCTATCCAGAAGGTCCTTCGGAAGCTCTCTCCTGGAGCTCCCGGGCTCCTTCCAGGGGCCCTCGCGCGCTCTTTCTGGCGCCCTGCTATCCGGGCTGGGGACCTCACGAGGCATCGGACCCCCTGTGGGACGCCCCCACAGTCGCAGCCTACTCCAGATTTCGTAATAAAAGGGAGGGGGTCTGGACCCTCCAAGACAAGCCATTTCAGACCTCCCCCGTGGGAGAACCCTCCAAAACACCGTCCCCAGACCCCCCAGGCCCTCCAAGATAGCCTGGAAGAGACCCCCCCCGAAATGAGATCCCCCTCCCTTTATTACGAAATCTGGAGTATGGTGGCACAGCTTCTGACGCAGCGTGCGGCGCGGCCTGTGGCGCAACCAGTGGCGCACCAGCGCCGGCGGAGCGCAGAGCAGCCCGCCCTCACGGCTGCGGCCGGGCTCCGCCTGAGCTGTGCTCTCGCCGTGCGGGCCGGCGGGGCGGTGGGCCCCAACGGCGGGCCTTCCTGCGGATCGAGGTGCCGCTCACGTATAGGGGGCCCAAAAATATACACCACCACCACCTCCCTCCCCCCCTCCCTCTCGCTGGACAGAGGAGAGAGGAGGAATCGACGTGGTGGTGGTGTATATTCTTTGGGCCCCCAACGTACTGAGCAGCTTGAAGCAGACTCGCGGTTCTCTGCCTCTGCGTGAGATTGTTTGTTGTACCCATTGGCGCGTAGCGGTCGTTGTCCGCCCCGCCCCCCTGGCGGGTGTGTGTGGCGATCGCAGCGCACCCTCGCCCCGACGTGCCCTTTCCTGGGCCCCCCCCCCCACCTCCCTGGATAATGACCGATGTTTTTTCCAGAAATACTTGAAAGACTAGTCTCCTACTCCTTCTCCGATCTGGCGCTGGCTCGCACGTCACCCCCCCCCCGCGACCCGCCCGAAACCCATTAGCGACCCACCCGCGACTCACCCTGCGATCCACCCGTGACTCCCCCGCAATCCCCCCCCCGCGACCCCCCCCCGCGAACCAGCAGCTACCCACCCGCGACCCACACCCACCCGCGACTCACCCGCGACCCACCCGCGACCCACCCCGCGACCCGCGCACATTGCTTTAACGAAAAATCGGCGCCTGCGGCGGGTCCCTTGCATAATTTGTAAGAATTCAGCGCCTACGGCGGGCTTGGAGCCTCGCAGACTGCAGACGCCCCCGCCGCCCCCTCGCTCTTGTTTGCAACTGTGGGGTGCTACGCAGCGTGGCCTTCGGCCCCCGCTGACAAGGACCAGCCTCTGCCTGGCGCGCACGTCGCAGCGTGGCCTCTTGCCGCGGAGGATCCTGCAGAGTACGCCCCGTGGGCACGAGGGCTCGGGCCTCCGCTGGGGTCGACCGGCCCGCACCCCTGTCGCGCAGGCCTGGAGGCCTGCGGGCGGCGTGCGCACGCGACGGTCCGTCTCCGCGGCCCGAGGGGCCCTACCCCGCGAGCACAGCCCGACGGAGTCACAGCCCATCCCACGCTATTGGCCGTCGCGTAGTGCGGGGGCGATCGTGGAGGGGGGAGAGAGAGAGGTGCGCACTTCTCGGGCCACAGAGGCCACCTCTGGGTCCCTGGAGGGCCAGTTTTTTGGGGGCCCTGCAGGGTTCCTTCCCTGCAGCCCTCGCTGCTCCCCCCCTCCCCCACGCAGCGATCGTCCCCCCTGTGGAGCGACGCCCAGCGCCACCACCACGTCCTCTGGCCCCTCCCTGCCCGTGTTCTCTCCCCGCCCTCTCGGCCTCGATGCCCGCGCCCTCGCCCTCGCCCCTCTTCCACCACGACTCCCCCCCTTTGGCGGCGCCGCCCCCCGCCGCCTTGCACCTCCGAGCCGGGGTGGCGCCGCGCCCGCGCGGCGCCAGGGGCTGGTTGTATCGCTCCCCCACTTCGGGGAAACGCAAGACTCAAGCAGTGGCGAAGCGTCCTGGGCTCGCCAATAGGCCCACCAACGAATGTTTTTCAGAACCGTCTGTGGTCTGCACGAAATGTGTTTAGAACATGTCTGGCTGAGACGGTCTTGTTGCAACACGTCGGGTTTCTGTTCTAAGAACATTGCTTTTCTTCGAACCGATTTGGGTTCTAAGAGCATGCCGTGGTAGGCCTATAGGATTGCCAGGGCGGTCGGTCCCTGCTTAGAATGGCATCGCTCGGACTCCTGCATCCTTTCTCGGCGAGGACGATCAAGCAGCATCTTGGATCACCCTTTGAATAGAGAACACGCACGAAGCCGAGACGTGCACGACGGACGTCCGAGCGATGGCGCGAGGACCCGAGTAGGCCAGAACTCGGGTTTGCCGACGTTTTTTGACGAGTGCGTCCTGGATTTTGGCGGTCTAGTTTTCTTGGGATGTTTGCAGCGGGAGCTCGCGCCACATCTCAGACTGGGCCTCGTCATTTTCATGATGGCCCCGTCAGGCCAACCCGCGTCCCCCGAACCCGAGTCTTGCGCCTCCCTCCCCCTCCCGCCGAGCGTGTTGCTGCGCGATCGCGATCGGCCGCCACCGATCGACGACCGAACAGGTCTGGCACCCGATGATCAGGGTCTGCCGGCCCCTCTCCCCGCGTCTCGCCCTCTTGCACGGCACTGCTGCGCTGTCGGCTGCAGCTGGACCGCGAGTGCTCAGAGCGTCCCTAGCTTTGGAGGGGGTCCTGGTGTGCTCTTCTCATTTGGGCTCTCGACCTTGGAGGGTTCTTCGTCTGCGGAGTCCCCGTGGTGCTCCGGGCCTTCGGCGGAGGGGCTCATGCTTCTGACCCACGCTATTGGCTGCCACGTTTCGACTGGACCTCTGACGCCACTCTGCTCCGCCTCCCCGTGTAGTCTCGGTGGGCCACCGAGCCACGCCTGGGCGCTCTCGGGGAAGCCTGTGTAAGAGCGATCGAGAGAGAAGGAGAGAGAGAGAGAGAGATTGACAGAGAGATAGAGAGAGAGAGAGAGGGTGCGAGAGAGCGAGAGAGCGAGAGAGCGGTGCAAGCGAGGTGGTAACCTTTTGCTGAGCGCGTCCCGCCTGTGTGTCTTGAGGACCACTGGCCATAACCCATCTGCGCGTTTCCCTGGAAGAAGCGCTTGCGACAGCAGGCTGCCGTCGCAGGGTTATGGACAGTTTCGGTGACGAGTGGACCTGACCGTTCTGTCCGCCAAATTCGGTGCCTTTCCATCGAGCTGGAACTGTGGGCCATGCGCTTTCCTCTCCTAGTCGCCGACTTTGCATCGATCATGCCTGCACCTGTCCCTTCATGCTTCCTTCCTGTGTCTCCATCCTTCTGCCCATCCTCGCCCGCATTGTTGGGGTGACCTGGTGCCCTTTGGCCGATTCCAGTGGCAGCAATGTTCTACCCCGAGCCTACGAGGTCTGCCATAATTCATTTATTGAACCAGTGGAATTCCAAGCTCAGTCGGAACGTGCTTTCTCGGTCCAATGTTTGCCGATTCATCTCTGGATTGAGAGCTGGAGCCCGAGGCCCTGCGCCCTGGATGCTCTACACAGGAGTCCATCCAGGAGGTGGTAACCGACGTGTGTCTGCAGGCTGCTTGGGGCCGCACGTTCCTCGCAGCATCCACTTGTCAATGTCATTTCAAGGTTCAAGAGCGATGACCATTTCTGCTGCTCCGCTGTTGCTACATGCTGCCCTTGCACACTCGCGATTCACATTCCTTGCAGTTTCATGTGCCCATTGTTTTTCGGAACAGCGTGAGAGGCTGAGTGCTGCGAGCTTTTGTTTCCATGGAGCACCACGGCCAAACCTAGAATGACTGAGCCGATTGAGGTGGACACCATCTTCGGCGTGCCCAAGCTGCGCGAGCCAGATCCTGAGCAGACCTGCGCTTATTTCATGCGAGCCAGGTGGCATGCCTAGTAGAACTGGGAGTGAGCCATATGTAAGGCGGGCTTCCAAAGATTCCAACGGCCGAGCCGAGCCCAGTTTCTTTGTCGGCCCGACCCGGAGTCCGAATAAGAGCCGCGGCGCCCCGCACTGCCACACTGGCGAATAGCCCGGCGTGAGACGCCACTGTTTTCCGTCCATGCCGCTTGTTTGAGGGGGACGATAGATCTCCAAAGGTGTCCGCATTCATTGTGCAACGGCGCGCGCGTATCCAGGCTGTAGCTCGTCGCTCTTGATTCGGGGAAAGAGAAGCGGCACCATGACCACCAGAGGTGCCACCTCCAGCGAGGAGGTCCACTATGCCTCCCCGGGTTGGGCACAGAGGATGTCTCAAGCGGGGACGGGGACCACACCCTTGGGAGGACCCTCCCTTGGCGCCTCGCTCTGGTGGTGTCGTGTCTCCTGGTTCCTGTGTGATGCAACAGGGTTCTAGCGACCAGCCCAAGCGGACTCTTGCACTGGCACGTATGATCAGGCGGTGGCCGTCACCTTCGCGAAGCTCCGGCACGGGTATGCAGGGGCCTTGCAATCATAAAGAAATGGGACCCTTGGTTTTACGTCTTACCGTAGGCGCAGCGGCATGGTTTTGCCCTGTAGCACCGGGGACCAACCTAACAAGCAGACAGGCGCAAACGCAAGCAGGGCGGCCTGCGCGAGTGCGAACAAGCTTGCATGTAAGCACGCACGCAAGCAAGCAATGAAGTAACAGAACAAGGGGCATGACATCACGAATGCAAGCATGCAGTCAAGCACGTGTGCAATCACGAAAGTCATGACCAATCAATTAGGCATCGAAGTTTGGCGCTGATGCTGATGATGACCATCCGGGTCCACACACAGGCATTCACAGTAGGGTGCGCACACAGAAGCATGCGCACACCGCACACGCATCGCGTGCACATCGTATGCGCAAACGCCTATCACGGCGCTCGGGCGTGCGCACGCGCAAGCGCACGTGCAGACGCACACGCGCACGCTCAGCTCCGCCAGCAGCCCGCTGCGCAACAGCGCGGCCGAGCCCGGTGCCACGCAGCATCTGCAGTGATCGCTCGCTGCCGGCGAGCAGGGGCGGACGCGGATGGGAGCGGCGCGGAGCGCGCTGGGCTTCGGCATCCTCCCCGCGCTCGGTCGAGCGGGGGAGGCCGCCCCCGCCTTTCGCCGAGGGTCCAGGCGGTCGCAGCTCTGCGCGAGGCGGGCGCGGCAGCCAGGCAGCAGCCCGCGATGGGCCTCATCTTCGGCGCAGCTCGCTTCCGGCGGGAGCCAGCGGCAGTCTTCCGAATCCCTCATTCATCGTCCCCCGGGTCAGGCTTTTTGAGGCGCCTCTTTTGTAACTGGTGGGGTCCGGTTCATTAGGGCGCTATCTTTGGATTGGAGCCTGGGGGGTCAGGTTTATCAAGGCGCCCCGTCGAAGAGGGTGGTCCGGAATATGAGGTCGCATTTGGAGGGGGGTCCGGTTTTTTAGGGGGGGGGCGATTCATAAGGGATTTGGAGTAAGTGGCGGCGGGGCCGCCAGCGGAAGATCGGCGGACGGCGGTGGAAGCAAAAGCGAGACTTCAGCTTGTTTGGTGTCAGGGTTTCCGCAGTCGGCCAGGTTGGGAAGGATTCCAACGAAACATCCATCCCACCAGCGCTGCTCCTGGCAATTGGGAATTGCTCGCGCACTTCCGTCGCCAGCCCCACCAAATGGCGACGCATGGAAGGGTCATTGGATTTCGACCGCAGTTGCGCGCATGGAAGGGCCGGGATGGAAGGGCCAACGGACCCAAGACGATCGCGCGCGTCCGCATTTCTCCGTATAGTGTAGAGAAATGCGCCCCTAGAAATAGACTTCCTAAACCTTGTCGCATATGTTGTCTTGCACCGCTGGTGATGCACACAGTTTTACCGATCTGGTACCCATTGTCTGGACCAGAGTTGTCATACTTAGACAGGGCGACAGATTTCGCCATTGACGTGCGAGAACTGCGAACCGCGGTACTTGGTCTCGCAATCCCGCCCTCGTATAAGGTTAACACGGGCGGGCCTTGGCCTTCCTTGCGGCACGCAAGAAACCCATGCCGATCGCAACGTCCAATACGTAGGTCAAATTGTGCTGTGATAGTTCCAGTGCAGTCGTTAGTCATTTGTTGCATCCAGGCCGTGCAGACAGGGTTTTGTGTTTGGTTGGACCCGCTCGCGCGATTGATCGCAGCTGGCCGCTCATCGCATTCGATATGGTTTGTTCGCCGCCGAGCATTGACATGTTGTCGCGATAGCCTGCAGAAGGCAGCAATTTAAAACGGAAAGGGACTTTTGCATATGAGTCGGCACGTCATGAGCAGAAGGAAGAAAGGATGATGAGGATAAGGTTGGTTCAGTTTGGGTGGCCCAGATCGCACCGGGGACTCGAATTGTGTAAGTGTTCGTGATTGGGTGGCTTGGACTGGGCATATTCCCCTTTGTCTGTCCTCCGAATCCGCCGCATCCCTTCGCAAAGCGGGACTTCTTTTTGTTCCGTCCTGTATCAACCGAAGTGTTTGGGGCTGGCCAGCCTGGACCGATTCCGTGGCAGAGAATGTGTGTCGTCATGCCAGGCGTTTCTACGTTCGCGCTTCTTCTACAGGATATGCATGTTCCGAAGAGAGAGGTGGGCGGCAAGTTAAAATCAGAGTGAGGGGGCCAAACGGTCATTCATTGTCCCTGGGTGCGTGGCTGAAGTAGGGATCCGTGGTGAGGATTATCTTTGTTGCTTTGTTGTTGTTTGTTTGTTGTCGTTGTCCCACCCGCGACCCACCCGCGACCCAACCCGCGACCCACCCCGCGACCCAACCCGCGACCCAACCCGCGACGCACCCCGCGACCCATCGGCGACCCAACCCGCGACCCACCCCCGACCCACCACGCGACCCACCTGCGACCCACCCGCGACCCACCTGCGACCCACCCTGCGACCCACCCCGCGACCCACCCGCAAGCCACCCGGCGACCCATCCGCGACCGAACCCGCGACCCACTTGCGACCCACCCGCGACGCACCCCGCGACCCAAAAGCGACCCACCCGCGACCCATTTGCGACCCACCCGCGACCCACCCGCGACCTACCCACATTGGTTTAACAAGAGGCACGCGTGCCAAGGATCATACAATCACCGATGTGGGACACTGGGGGGTGGAGGTGGCGCCAACTTGTGGCAGTTCACGGAAAGCGCGCCACTGCTGCGACACGCTGAGCCATGGCGTGGAGAAATTGTGTGCTATTGGCGTCTCTGTGACTCTTCGGGGCCATGTTGCAATCGGGCGTCTCTGGGGCTTATTGGGGGTCTCGTGTGGGCCCGTCTGGGGCTCTTTTGGGCCGTCTTCGGGCAATCTTCAGCTGCCCTGGGGCCTTCTTGGCCCATCGTGGGGACTCGGGGGGGGCCCGGGGGACGGCCGGAGGGGGGCACGGCCGGTGGGTCGGAGCAAGCAGGCGGGGGGGGCCACGGGGCGGAAGGGGCGGGACAGACGGGGGGGCACGGTCGGTCGGTTGGTCGGAATGATCAAACGGGTGCCACGGGGCGGGGGGGGCACGGTCGGTCCGGTTGGTCGGTCGAAGAAGCACACGGGGGCCACGGGGAAGGGGGACGGGAGAGCACAAATGGGCAAGGGGGGCACGGTCGGTCGGTCGGTCGGAAGAAGCAGACGGGGGCCACGGGGAAGGGGGACGGGAGAGCACAACTGGGCAAGGGGGGCACGGTCGGTCGGTCGGTCGGAACAAGCAGGCGGGAGCCACGGGGCGGAGGGGAGCGGAGGGGGAAGGGGGACGGGAGTGCACGCATGGGCAAGGGGGGCACGGTCGGTCGGTCGGTCGGTCGGTCGGAATATGCAGACGGGGGCCACGGGGCGGGTGGGGGGCACGGTCGGTCGGTCGGTCGGGTCGGGGGGGCGGACGGGAAAGCGCGCATAGGCAAGGGGGGCACGGTCGGTCGGTCGGTCGGTCGGAATACGCAGACGGGGGCCACGGGGCGAAATGGTGGGGGGCACGGTCGGCCGGTCGGTCGGAATACGCAGACGGCCGCCACGGGGATGGGGGGGCACGGACGGTCGGTCGGAATGATTAACGGACGGCCGCCACGGGGCGGAGGACGGGGGGCGTCGTCGGTCGGTCGAACAGAAGTAGACGGGGGCCCCGGGCGGGGCGCGGGGGACCAGGGGGACGGGAGGCACGGTCGGGCAGGGGGGGGGGCACGGTCGGTCGGTCGTTCGGAATCAGCAGACGGGCGGCCAAGGGGCGGAGGGGGGGGGTGCACGGCCAGCCGGTCGGGACAAGCAGACGGGGACCACGGGGTGGAGGGGGGGGGGCACGGCCGGTCGGTTCGGCGGAATTAAGCAGACGGGGGCCACGGGGCGGATGGGCGTGGGGGGGAACAGGGGGACGGAAGGGCACGGTCAGGCGGGGGGGGCACGGTCGTCGGTCGGTCGGAATTAGCAGATGGGGGCTACGGGGTGGAGGGGGGGGGCACGGTCGGTCGGTCGGTTAGGCAGACGGGGTCCACGGGGCGTTGGGGCGCGGGGGGGGGGGCAGGTGTACAGGAGGGCGCGGTCGGGCAGGGGGGGCACGGTCGGTCGGTCGCGGTCTGAAGAAGCAGTCGTGGGCCACGGGGTGGAGGGGGGAGGGGGGAGCACGGTCGCTCGGTCGTTCGGGATATGCACACGGGGGCTATGGGGCGGAGGGGCGCGGGGGGGGAGCAGGGGGACGGGAGGCACGGTCGAGCAGAAGGGGGGGGGGGACGGTCGGTCGGTGGGTGGGAATAAACGGGGGGACGCGGGGCGGAAAGGGGGGAGAGGGCACGGTCGGTCGGTCGGTCGGAATACGCAGACAGGGGCCACGGGGCGGAGGGGGGGGGGGCACGGTCGGTTGGTCGGTCGGAACAAACAGACGGGGGCTACAGGGCGGAGGGGCGCGTGGGGGCGCTGGGGGACGGGAGGGCACGGTCGGGCACGGGGAGGGGCCACGGTCGGTCGGTCGGAATCAGCAGACGGCAGCCACGGGGCGGAGGGGGGGAGGGGGGCACGGTCGGTCGGTCGGTCGGTCGGAGCAGGGGCCATGGGGCGGAGGGCGTTGGGGGGGGGGTCGGGATGGCACGGTCGGGCAGGTGGGGCACGGTCGGTCGGTCGGTCGCAAAAGGGGCCACGGGGCGGAGAGGGGGATGGCACGGTCGGTCGGTCGGCCGGAATCAGCAGACGGGGGCCACGGGACGGAGGGGCGCGGGGTGGAACGGGGGGGGGCGGCAGGGCATTGTCGGGCAAAGGGGGGAGGGGGCACGGTCGGTCGGCCGGTCGTAATCAGCAGACGGCAGCGGGGCGGACGGGGGAGGGCACGGTCGGTCGGACGGTCGGAATAAACTGACGGGGGCCACGGGGCGGAGGTGGGCACGGTCGGTCGGTCGGTCGGCCGGAATATTCAAGCAGACGGGGGCCACGGGGCGGAGGGGGGCAGGCGAGTGGGGGGCACGGTAGGTCGGTCGGTCGGTCGGAATAAGCAGACGGGGGCCACGAGGCGGAGGGGTGCGGGGCAGGCGCAGCACACGGGGGCGGCACGCACCCAGGCCACACCCTAGCTTGTATCCCAGCACGCGAAGCCATCACGTATCCCAGCACGTATCCCAGCACACGGAGGCAGCACACAGCTTTGCACACGTCCCAGCACACGGAGGCAGCACACGTCCCAGCACACATCCCAGTCCAGTGCACATCCCAGGCACGGTCGGTAGGTTGGTCGGAATAGTGCAGTGCGAGCTCACACCAGCAGGTCTGATAACGAAAACAATCGGCGCATGCGGCGGGCTCGTTTGATAATTTGTACAATGTTGACGCCTGCGGCGGGCTTCTCCAGAGTCTCGTAAACTGCCGACGTCACCACCGCCCCCCTCACTCTTATCCGAAGCTGCGGGGTGCTACGTATGTGTTCGGTGGGTTTCAGCGGGACAAGTCAATTGGCTTTGAATATGTTCTCCAGGAATTGATCAACCTTTTTTGCTGGAGCTTGTCAAGACAGTATTGGTGTGCCTTCTGGAGCTAGTTGGGCAGCGCACGTATGATGGTATATCTGAGTGCAGCGAAGATCATTGGCGAGCACGCTCGTCAGAGTGTTTACTCTGCCATGTTCGTGATTGCGTCACCCAGGTGGATGGGCGAGACCATGGAGATTCGCGCAAAAAGTTGTCATCCTGAGCCTGGGAGCACCCCTTACGTGGACAACGGGAGTAGCACTCGCAATGGCATTCAGATGGCTTGTGCTAGCATTGCGGCGGGATTGATCAGCGGCGGTGTTGGCAACAGCAGTGCGAGCCACCGCAGTGGTGGGACGCATATGGGCAGTCTTCCAGGCATGCTGGAGCTCTGTTGAGGGAGTCTGGGAGAGCATTGTGTGCAAACGGATTTGAGGGTGTTTGGGAAAATAGTGCGTTCAACAGTGGTGGGTGCAGCAGCGTGGGTGGGGATGACCGCACTTTGAGATGCAGCGACCCGCTCATGAGCCAGCGGAGGAGGCGGACGTGATTGAGCCAGGGTAAACCCAGCACGCCCTCACGCCCCTGTCCCGCCCCCATTGCTCTCATATATCAGCGCAGGTCTTCCTTTCACTGCGGTGAACGCCTCGCTGGAGAGGCGAGGACCCCAGGGGCCTGCATGGTGAGAGCCCCGTGGGAATAAGGCGCGCTTCAGCGGCCCATCTGAGATTCGACCGCACGGTGCCGCAAGGTACACTGAATTTGAGATGGGCGCCAGCTGGAATTTCGATCGACTGGGGTCACATAGGGGATGCCGTGGTCCACAGCTTGTGGGGGACGCGCCAATTTCGGCCCGACCGACCTGGGGGCCCCGTAGCGACCACAAACCCTCGTTTTTCCATTCGTCGCCTCTACGAACAGCGCCGACGTCGAGAGTCGATCTCCGCGCGCACGCGGTCACGCCTCCACTCCGAGCAGTCATGCCGTAGGAGCGCAGGCGCCCGTGCGAGGAGGGGCACGGATGCTGAGACCATGCCGCCCCTCTGCCGAGCAGCTGCTCGCTCTCGTGAGCTCTTCTTCTGCGTCGTGGGGAGCCGGCCGAGCTCACGAAGCGTTCCACCGGCAGGTGCAGGCGGGTGCCTCGCGCGCGCCCGCATGTCTTGGCTGGCGCTCCCGTGCTCTCGGCCACCGGGCGCCCCGCGGGCATGCCCACGTGCGGTGGTTGGCGTTTCCAGATGTTCGGCCCGTGCGCGCCTCGTGCCTCGTGGGTGCCCGCGTGCGCGGCCAGCGTTTCCAGTCTTTCGGTTGGTGAGCGCCCGTGTGCGCTTCGTGGGCACCGAGTGGATCGCACCACGTACATATCACCATGCACAGATTGCAGATTGCACCAGACAGGCTTCACGACACAGGCCACGCTGCATGTGTATATCGCAGCCGGCACCCTTGGAGGCCGGTTGGGCCGTCTGGGGGCCATCTTGAGCGTCTTGGAGCGATCGTTCGGCGACCCAGGGCTTTCATGGACCGTCTGAGGATTTTTTGGGACCCACGTTGGCCCGTTCTGGAAACGTCTTGGGGACCTCTTGGGCCGTTTTGCGGCCCTCTTGGGGCGTCTTGGGGCCTTCACGCGACAAACCGCGACGGGTTCCAGGGTGCACGCGGGAAGCCCCAGGAGAATTCACAATCTGGGCTCAGGGCTCTTAACGAGACTCCGCAGGAGTTAGGATTGAGTCTTGGAGAATCAGGCAAAGGGTCAGAGGACACGCCCACTCCGTGCCCAGAGGCGCGGTGGCAGATACTTATATAAATCAGTGTATGTGTATATAGATAGACCTATAAATATATGTATGTGTGTGTGTGCGTGTGCGTCTGAATTTGTCACTGTGTGTATGTTACTTGTTGTTGTGTGAGTGTGTGTGTGTTGTGTGTTTGTGTGTATGTGTCAACACGTTTCGCTTCTAGCGCCTCGCTGGAAGCCTCTTTGGACACCTCCGGGATCGCGGTTCTTTCTGGGGCTCGTTGGGTGGTCGTTGGATGGTCACGCGGTCTCGTGCCTCTGTTTCAGGGCGCTCTATGGCCGTGTTGGAACCGTCTGGAAGCGGAGAGGTGCGCGATCTGAAGCTTCGAATCTTCGGAAGCAAATGCAGTGAGGTTTCGCGTGTCTTCCAATCTCGTTCGCCTCCGGGGGCCACGCCGGAATCCTCTTTGGACGCTTCCGGGCGGCGTCTCGCGGCGGAATCTGGGGCCTCGACGGGCCGTGTGTGGACGATCTTGGCGCGTCCCTCAGGGGGGATATTCCAAAGTAGTAAAAAATAGTCGCGTGGGGCTACTTTTTCTGCATTTTTGAGATTATTTCATATATGCTCTGACTATGTGTTATTTTCCGCCCCAAAAAATCCACCTGTAGGGGGGACATGCCCGACCTGACTGTAGCCGTGTTGGGACGGTGTTTCGACTCTCTTAAAGAGTCGTTTGGAGACCGTGAAGGGCCGGAGGGCAACATCGGAGAGGACGATTTCCGAACGATGCGTTTGAGCAGGGGGGGCGGGAAGTGGACGCCCCTAGCAACGCTACAGAAACCTCACTAGACAACAGAGGAGTGTTCTCATACGCCCAAGCCTGCCTACGCGACGGTGGCGGATTCATCGGAAACGCAGACGGCCTGAGGACTGTTCGATGAGGGTGACGATGACGATACGACATTGGTGATGATGATGGTGATGAAACTGATGATGATGATGAAACTGATGATGAAACTGATGATGAAACTGATGATGATGATGATGATGATGATGATGATGATGATGACGAAGACGATGACGATGACGATGATGGTGAAGAAGAATAAGATGATGATGATGATGATGATGATGATGATGATGATGATGATGATGATGATAATGATGACGGCAAGCACGATGGTTCGGGCGAGAGAGATGATGCTGATGATACTGATGATGCTGCTGATGATGATACTGATGGGGATGCGTATGCTGCTCATTCAGTTGTGACGATGCCGATGATGATGATGATGCTGCTGATGATGATGATGATGATGATGATGATGATGATGATGATGATGAAGAGCAGGATGATGTTGACGACGTCAGTGATGATAGTAGCTGGATGAGGATCAGGACGGGGGCGATGGTGATGATGACGATGTTGAGGAGGAGGAGGATGTTGATGATAATGGTTATGATAATGCTGATGCTGATCATGATGATGACGATGGTGGCGATGATGATGATGATTCTGATTACGCTGCTACTGATGCTGTTGATGCTGCTGATGCTGATGCTTATGATGATGCTGATGATAATGAGAGTGATGTTGAGGATGAGGAATATCATGATGATGATGATGATGATGATGATGATGATGATGCTGATGCTGATGCTGATGCTGATGCTGATTATGACGACGCTTGTGGTTATGCTGATGCTGGTGATTGGGATGATGCTGCTGATGATGATGGCGATTATGATCATGATGGTCATGATGTTCATCATGGTGGTGATGATGGTGATGGCGAAGAAGAGTATGAAGATTATGTTGATGATGATGATAATGATGATGATGTTGCTGATGATGTTGATGATTATGATGATTATGATGATGATGATGATGATGATGATGATGATGATGATGATGATGATGATGATGATGATGATGATGCTGCTGCTGATGATGATGATGATGATGATGATGATGATGAAACTGATGATGATGGTGATGACGACGATGATGATGATGATGATGATGATGATGATGATGATGATGATGATGATGATGATGATGATGAAAAGCTTGAGGATGAGGAGGATGAGGTGGAGCAGGAGGAGGAGGAGGAGGAGGAGGAGGAGGAGGAGGAGGAGGGCGGGTATGGCCAAGTTTGCACAAGTGCCCGATGCGCGCGCACGGTGCAGGATATTGTCCATCAGCCGGAGGAAGGGAGGCCGGAATGGAGGGAGGTGATTCTTGGCTCCGGATCCGTGGCTTTGACAGCGTTTCGCCTTCGTTCGTCCTGACTCCTCACTCGTGTGTCATCTTACTGTCCCCCCCATTACAGTCAACCCGCATGGCAAGGATGGGCAACCTTCCCAAGGGTCCCTTGCATCCGTGCCTCCTCGGTCCATCCTTGGCCACTTTCGTTGGCCCCGCCCTGCTCGGCAAGCTTAAAAGTGGCCTTCCAAGGCCCTTGCATACTTATCGTGCTTCCTTCTTATACGGTTTGACTGTATCCTCCCTCCTCTCTTCTCCTCTCCTCTCCTCTCCTCTCCTCTCCTCTCCTCCCTTCCTCGCTCCTCCCAGGGGGGGGAGGCAGGCACAGAGCGGTGTGTCCTGCCACCCCCTGGCAGTGGCGGCGGCAATGGCGCGGCAGTCCAAAAGTGGCTTCCTCAGGCTCCTCGCGTGGCGGTCATTCTCCGGTCGGGACCTGTTTCGCCTCGATCTGCCCGATCGTGGCGCGGCCCTGCCTCCGGCAAAACTCCCGTGCAGGCATCTCTTCGGATGGATCGACGCGCCACAGGTCAACATCTGTTCCTCCTCCTCTTCCTCATTAGCCACCACGCCTCCTCCTCCTCCTCCTCCTCCTCCTCCTCCTAATTCGCCCCCGCTCCTTCTCCTCCTCTTCCTCCTCTTCCTCCTCCTCCTCCTCCTCCTCCTCCTCCTCCTCCTCCTCCTCCTCCTCGTTAGCCATTCGCCCCCGACGCCCCGCCCCCCACCGCGGCCGCGGCCGCGGCTCCGAGGAGAACGTCACGGTCAAACAGCAGGTGCCGCTGAGGTGCTCCCCGGGGGCTCAGGCCGCGCCCCCCCCTGCGCGCAAGCCGAGGCTGCCCGCCTGCTCTTGCAGCCCCGTGGTTCCATTGATGGGCCTGTTTTCCACCACCACCACCATAAGTTGGAGGGGGGAAGGAGCTGGAGGACAAAGGGGGATGAGGAGGAGGAGGAGGAGGAGGACCCCCTCCCCCTCCAACTTATGGTGGTGGTGGTGGTGGAAAGCAGGCCCATCACTTGCAGCCCCGGGGTTCCATGCGCCCTCTCGAAAACCACATAAACATAAACTTGTGGCGCTCCACGGATTTCTTAGATCTGCGCCTGGGCCCCCCGGCGGCGCCTCCGGCGCCGCCCCTGGCGCGCTCCCCGCGCCAGGGAGGGGGGTCCGGGGAGGATCCAGGAAGTCCCGCGCGGAGCGCACAAAGTTTATGTTTCTGTGACTGTTTCTTTTTCTATCCATGCTCCATCGGCCCAGGAGGGAGGGTGGGGAGGATGGGGAGGATGGGGAGCGGGCGACACGGAGGGAGGGTAGGCCGCGCAAGCGTCCCAGGAGAAGGACGTCGAGGGCATGGGGGAGGAGGAAAGGTGCTTGTGGGCCCGCCTGAGGTGCGCATGATGGTTGAAATAACCTCGACTCATCGCGGTGGGGTCTTTGGTACCGAGATGTTGTTCTTGATGGCCCGCCCAAGGTGCCTTCGCGCTCCTGCCCCAGTTGCACTGGTTTTCATTTGGGGAGAAAGCAACGCTCTCTGTCACGCGTTCGTCGGTGTGCATGCCCACACCTGGCCCCCCAACGATAGCAGTATCAACAGCGCCCCCGTCCGCTCCCATTTCGTTGCTGCTTCCCAGCCCTCCTGCTCTGTTGAGTCCTCGTTTTCTCGCTGCAGCGCCTCGAGCCCACTGCTCACCGAGCGCATTCCACCACTCGCGCGAAGTGCCTCTTCGCAAACGTCAGAGCAACATATGTTTGCCTCGGCGCAATGGATCGTAAATCCCCCGCGCCCCTTCACGAAGCAAGATCAGATATTCGCATTGGGGCACTTGTACCGCCGTGTCGCTGCGGGGAGGAAGGAGAACAGTCTGCTCTCCTTCCTCCGTTCTTCCCTCCTCCTCCTCCCTTTTTTGTCGCGGGACCTGGTCGACGGGGTGGCGATGTGGTGCAGCGCGGTGGGGGCCTGCGTGCAGGCAAGGACACCACTCACCGCAAGGCCAAGCCGCAGAGGGTTGTGGAGAAGGAGCCGCCTGCGCCGCGGGCCGTTCTGCGCCACGCTCTTCGCGAGGGCGACGGCGGGCCCTGGTGCGCGAGGTGCAGGCTGCTGCGGCCTCAGGCCGAGGAGTGCAGCGGCAGCGCGGTGTCGAGCATGCTGGGCGCCAACCGCGAGCGCCTGGCCAGTGGCGAGGCCCACGCACCGGCGGAGAGCCACGTGCAGCGGGCGGAGGTGGTCTGCCTGGTGTGCGGCGCGACCGCAGCGTTGAGGGCGGATGAGGAGGAGGAGGAGGAGGAGGAGGAGGAGGAGGAGGAGGAGGAATGAGTTCCGCCGTCCATGCGTGCCGGTCGCGTCGGCCAAGGGCAGGTGCGTCCTCTCCGGGCTCGGTCGCAGGCGCATGCCGTGCGTGGCAGCGCCCGACGCGGTGCCGGTCCAGCGGGTGGGCCCGCCGTCTGCCGCACGGCCGCGGGGCCGCCGTGCGGCCGCGAGAGGCCGCGGGGCCGCCGGCGGGGCCCGCGCGCCGGAGGGGCCGCCGGCGCTGGTGCGGGGCGCGGGCTCCCCGTCGAGGGCGCCAGCCTTCGGAGGGAGCCGTCCGTTACCAGCCTTGAACGTATCCCTACCCCGAAGAATGACACGCCAAAAGGCGATGACAGTCTCAGGGATCCGCCGCCAAAAAATAAGGGAATCCCTGAGATTGGCATCGTGACGAGGAGGTGCCCAGCACAGGGATAGGGATAGGTTCCAGGCTGGTAAGTCCGCCTCCCTCGTGGTGTCGCGTGCGTCCTCATCCTGTTCTTCCCAGGCCTCGGCCACCGCCCATCGCGCAGGGCCCGTGGAGCCATGGCGGGCCGTGGTCTCGAGGAGAGGCCCGGAGGGGAGGTGCAGGTGAAGCAGCCAGTGTGGCAGCAGCTGGGCCCTCTTGCCGATCATGCTATGCTGGTCGATGCTCTCATCGCTGTGGCCTTTTCGTCTTCTCCGTCCCTCCTCAATGCCTCCCTCATCGCTCCTCCCTCCTCGCCCCTCCTTCTCACTCACCCATCCCACGCTCCTGCTTCCCCTTCCCCCTGCCGCGGTGGCGACGGGGACCATCCCGCGAGGTGGCTTCTTCTTCTTCGTCTTCTTCTTATTATTATTATTATTCTCCTTGTTCTTATCATTCTTCTTCTTCTTCTTCTTCTTCTCCGCCGTCCCCCTGCCTGGCTCTCTCCCCATGCCTCCTTCCACCCGGATCCTCGCCTCCGCCTCCGCCCTCTCCCCTCCGTCGTTGCGCGCAGTCCAGGGTCCCTGCCCAGGCTCCAGGTCCCTGCTTTCCCCGATCTCCGAGCTCCCAGAGTTCTCGAGGTGTCCTTTGCCGTGCGCTCGCTTTGTTTCTTGTCACTGGAATACTCTGCGTTGAGTTGCACTTCGTTGCACTGGCGTTGCCTTCCTGCTACATTCCAATGCCGCGAATTGCTTTGCCACTGTCACTGCAATGCAAAGCGTTCCTTGCTCCTCGTTGCGCCGATGTGCATTGCGTTTCACGCTTCACTGCGTTGCGTTGGTTTGTATTGAAATCGACTGCGGACATCCTTGTCGGTTATACAGCTATGCTCGGTCCGCGTTTTCATTGCTTCTTCAATTTGTGATCAAGCCATTTGCGAGGACGCACGCGTGTGTAGCCGTGAGCATTTCTAGGGTTGGGGCTTGCTGAATCCTGAACGCGCGAAGCGCGCATTTGGGACAAGAACCTCGCGCAGAGCCACGCAGGGCGCGTGCTGGCAGCAGCAGCATGAGAGAGCATTGATGGTCGGCCAGGTCCGAGTCTCGCTCGCGCGGCGGATCTCCTGTCCGCGTCCGCGCTGCGACACTGGTCTGCTTGATCGCACGAGCCCGGTCTCGAGCGTGCTTTTGGCCGCCGAGGTCATCATCTTGACGCTCTTCCGGCTCGCCGACGCCGAGGAGAAGATCGGCGAATGCAGGCAGGGCGTGCCAGCGTGCCGCCATGGGAGTATGGTTGCGGAAGCTGCCCCCCTCCTCCAGCCTGTGTATCGCATCGTGGGAGTGTGTTTTACGTTGCATCTTCGGGGGACCTCGTTCTTCCCCAAACTTTGTGTCTTTTCTTACGCCCCACGCGGGCTCGATGCGCACTCGACGTGGAGTTGGCGTGGAGACGACGCGGATTCGACGTGGGTTCGACGCGGATTCGACGAGTCCGACATGGATTCGACACGGCTTCGACGCGGGGAGGGGCGCGACGGGACAGACAGGTTCCCCGAACATGCAACATAACGTTGGCGTGTGTTGTTGGCTGCGTCCCCGCTTTAGCTCTGCTGGTGGGCAAGCCCCAGCTAGAACCTGCTTGAAAGTTCATAAGTGCGCAGCCTCTGTGACATCGGTCCGACCAGGGAGAGGCGGAAGGGGAGTAGGAGGCGGCGGAAGGGGTAGTAGGAGGAAGTGGAGTAGGAGGAGGAGGGGAGGAGAAAGAGGAAGGCGGCGGCGGAAGGGGAGCAGGAGGAGGCGGGGAGGAGGAAGGGGGGGAGCAGATGAGGAGGAGGGGGGAAGGGGGAGGGGGGGGGGGGGCGGGGCGAAGGTGGGGATGAGGGATAGGGGAGGATGAGGGGGGGAGCGGGAGAAGGAGGACCAGGAGGACGTCCTCGCTGGGCGCCGCTTTTGGTTGGAGCGCCCCATCTGTTTGTGCCGAGGGAGCGGCCGCGGCCTGCGCAGCCCAGAGCAAGACGCTCAGGCTTCGCTCTGTGCGGACCCCAAGAAGATACACCACCACCACCCACCACCACCACCACCACCACCACCACCACCACCACCACCACCACCACCACCACCACCACCACCACCACCACCACCACCACCACCACCACCACCACCACCACCACCACCACCACCTCCACTCCTCCTCCCTCCTCTGCTTTCCTTCTCCCCTCCTCACTCCTGGGAGAGGGAGGAGGCGAGGGAGATGGTGGTGGTGGTGTATATTTTGTGTCCCCGTACTCTGGAGCTTCAGTGTTCGACAGTGTTCGATACATCCGATTGGGTTGACTGTGAACGCGGGTGCACTAAGCTCTTGCCCTTCATCGAGCTTCTATGGGTCGACGAACGCGTTCCACTACTCGCACAGTGACTACTCGCAAACGGCCGGGATCCGCCAGGGGGGATCTACGAGAAATGACATCGAAGCAGACATGTTTTTTTCTGACGTTTGCGAGCAGTGGAACGCGCTCGGGGCATTGGGTTGGACACGAGATGGCATGAGGCGGTGACGCCAATCAGCGCCAGAGAGGCGGCCCTCCGCCGCTCCATACCACCAGTGTCAGCCCCACGGTTGTGTTCTCGGCCAATGGGTTTTGATGTCCGGGCAGGGCGCCTGAACCGTACTAGATGCGATGCACACCCAAGGGGGCAGAGGAGACGCCTGAAACCCCAGGGTTTGCGCGCTCGGTCCCTCCCGAGAACGGTGCGCGTTCTCTCCCTCGGAGAAGCCCTGCAGAGATCTCGAGGGACTCCAGGTGATGCCACGAGCCGCAGCATGCGAGCACAAGGATGTCTTACTACAGCTGCTCCCGTGACACAGTCTGACCCCCCTGCCGCCGCCCCCCGCCGCCCCCCCCCCCCCCCTTACAGCTTACTCCTCCTTCCGCATCGTAAATCTGTCTGTGAAACACTGTGGCACTGCCAGTGTTTCTCTATCGCAGAGCATGGGTGGCTCGCCGTGTTGAACAGATCTATTTGCCTGTTCGCGCCCTTGCACAATCCATGCACTCACTCAGCATCAAGCTGGATTGTTCTCACGGCGATTCGGTGGTGAGCCACTTGCTGGACGCAAGCCTCAAAGACATTAGTGCCGCCCTGATCCCTCCTCATCACTCGTTCTTCTCCGCCAGAGTCGTGCAGCGACGAGGAAGGACGGCGCAAGCGACAGATATCGCAGACGGAGTTTTGCTTGGCATCTGAGGATGGGTGGGTAGCGCAGGCTCGACATCAATGACCCATCCAACCTGGAGGTGCGGATGCACCAGCTCCAAGATAAGCAGGGCCGCTCTATGAGCACCGCGATCAGGATGCGGCTCAAGCTGTTTGTCAAGGAGGGGCGAGGGGTCAGCACTCTCGTGCTACGGATATGAGCATATGAGCATGTCGTGGACAGCGACTGGATAACACACAACGGAGAACACGCGGCACCCAGTGGAAGTTGCCACACAAGTCTTGCGATGCCGTTTGAGTGTGTCGTTCGGCCCAGTCCTCGACACATCTCGCCCAACTGCTCCAGGGGCTCCGCACGGCCCACGTGGCATCCCGGGTTCCGGGAAACAGTAACGCCGCTGTCCATGCTTCTGAGTGGGGTCAATGCCGTTTTTCTTTTAGAGTTTTTCCACCCAAGGTGGCCTCACGGGCACTCCTTCCCAGGCCCTGCTGGAGTCATCCTGAGTTGAAAAGCTTGTGAATTCAAGGACCCATAAAAAACACACGTGTGTTCGTTATATCTTGGCTCAGAGACCTTGTTGGTCGGCCCCAGCGGCCCCAGTGCACTTTCTCGGAACCTCGTTAGCATCTTGGCGCCCTCCTGATCTTCATGGGCTCGACTGCAAGGCTCAACAGGGTTGTCGAGGAGATCTAGAGGGCAATCAAGGACGACCAGAGTGTCCAGGACGTGTGGGGGGATCCGTGCTTTTGGGGGGTCGCTGTCTGGTATTCGAAATGCGTCAGTGGCACATGTGCCGGGGATCCGCTGGTGTGAATGTTTTCTTCCGACCCTGCGTTGCGGAACGCTTCCAGCCACCAGACTTCCAAAATGTCAACCGCCGCCAGTTTTCTGTGCTGCGAATCGCTTCTGGGTGCGCCGACTGTGCGCGGGGGAGGGGTGGTGTGGCTGCGGGGAGGGGTGGAGGACGCGGTGCTACACGCCGTGCGTGTGGAACGAGAGCGTCGCGGCAGAGTGGGCGCGGGGCTGCGGGCTGCTGGTGGGAGGGCGGGCTTCCTGGCTGTAACGCAAGGCGGGGCTGCGGCGCGGCGCCGCACCGTGCCTACGATATCGAACCTCGGGGCGGAGGGGGGCGCGGGGCCTCTCAGGCAGGCGTTGCGGGGCTGGCCGGCTGCTGCGGAGAGACGTGCGGCGTGGCTCGCGTCTCGGGTCTGCGGGCCCTCGAGAGGTCGGGGGCGGTCCGGGCGCGGGGCTGCTGGGGAAGAGGGCGGGCCTGGCTGGCTCCGGCGGCGAGCGGTCCTGCCGTGCGCTGCAGCGCCGTGCGTGCGAGCGAGGCGAGGTGGGGAGGATCGGGGCCCGAGCTCGCCGGCCGCGGCAGGGAGCGGGGCGGCGGGGCGGTGCGTCGCACCGCGCGTGCGGCACTGGCAGGGTCGGGTTGCCGGCTGCTGCGGCGGGGTGCCGGTGCGGAGGGGGGGGCGCGGTGTCGGGCCGTGCGTGCGGAAGAAGAAGGCGTCGGATGTCTAGAGAAGCAGTGCGTACACAAGGGTTCTCTTTTAGCTCGCTGGGGGGCAGCGAACGCGATCTGTCTGTGTTTCTGGGGCGACGGAGGAGGAGGTAATGCTCGTAGCGTAAGAGCAAGCCTTAGCAGCCCAATCGTTGGTAAGAGCAAACCTACGGTCCGAACTTGTCGCGAATGGGTGTCGTAAGGATTGTTATTGACGGATCAAGCGCGCCGGCTGAGCGTATTGGGATCTGGCCCTGGAAACAACGCTGCCCCCCAAGCGACCTCCAAGGCGTCTCCCCCATTGGGCCCACCTGCGTTCTAGGCCTTGGGATCGGAGTAGATGGGGTCGGAGGGTCGCGCCGCATCGCCGATGCATCGGCGATGCATCGACCATGAGTTTCGATGAGGGGCACAATTTTCTCCACACCGAAGTCGCCGATGCATCGCCGACGCCACCAGCGCATCGCCGATGCATCGGCGATGCATCGGCGATGCATCGCCGTTGTATCGGCGATGCGGCGAGAACCTCCGACCCCATCTACTCGGACCCGGTCTCCATCCAGAAGGCCTCTAAGAAAATTAATGCGTACGCAAGGTGCCCCCCCATTTGGCACACCTACGTGTCAAGCTCATCACATTAATCTTTCGCACATGCAACTGACAACCAAGCACAACTACAATCAAGACCTCCTATTCTCAAAAACAATTAGGCACCGAACAGTAGTATGGCTACCTTCTCTGGCTGGCGTGGCCTGTGTAATGATCTAGCAACGTACCGCCTTGTTGCGTAAACGGGTTGCTTCGCTGTCTCACATTATGCTCGTCTCTACCGCCACGCTGTGATGCACGACGGTGATACCGCACGGTCGCATATGACGACATCGCGCGGCTATCATACTTGAGGGGGTCGCCACGATGTTGACGCAGTCAAGGCAACAGCTTGTGCTTGGCGTTTATCCTTTGGCATGGCGTACGCAAAGGTAATACATTCCCAGAGCGTGAGCGTAATGCGGCGCCAACGGCGGATGCAAGAACCCACAGACAGGAGCATCACACATCACATAACATCGTGCATACACACATGGCCAACACGAGCCGTACACATGCACCTTTACACATGTATATATGTACACATGCATTATCAGAACAGCATCTCTATTCGAGTGCAGACGCATACATGTTTTCACACCGAAGCTCTCAAACAGCTGGCAGGTATCCCAGGTTCTTGACGTTCGCTGGCAAAGAGCAACCAGAGAGCTCACACGTTGAGAACGACCATGTATACATAAGCGCACGCAGTGATGCATCATTACATTCTTTGGAATCAAGCGCAAACAATCAACCCTCAAAGCAAACGCATCGGACAGACACGACATATCAGCACGAATAGCATACGCAACGAACAGTTCCAGAAGCTCGACATCAAGGATATATATATATATATATAATGATACTGGAGAAAAATCCCAATCAGGGCTATAGGTCTAGGGGGCTATAGGGCTGTAGCGCTATTGAGCTATAGGGCTATAGAGCTATAGGGCTATGGAGTTGTAGGGCTATAGGGCTATTGGGCTATTGGGCTATAGGGCACCCCCGGGCACCCCCAGGCACCCCCGGGCACGCCCGGGCACCCAGGGCACCCGGGCACCCGCGGGCACCCTCGGGCACCCGGGCACCCGGGCGTGTGAAAATTGCCGCGAAAATCGGCGGCAAACCTAACCTAACCTTATGAATCATGAGCTATAGGGCTATAGAACTATAGGTCTATAGAGTTGTAGGGCTATAGGGCTATTGAGCTATTGGGCTATAGGGCTATAGGGCTATAGAGCACCCCCGGGCACCCCCAGGCACCCCCGGGCACGCCCGGGCACCCGGGCACCAGGGCACCCGGGCACCAGGGCACCCCCAGGCACGCCCGGGCACCCGCGGGCACCCGGGCACCCCCGGGCACCCCCGGGCACTCCCGGGCACCCCCGGGCACCCGGGCACCTGGGCGTGCCGCGAAAATCGGCGACGAGCCTAACCTAACCATATGAATCCGCTAGGACCCCTACAGAGGCAAGCTCTGATTGGGGAACATAGTTTCACGGGGGGGGAGCAGCTCGAAGCATAACATGCCGATACGAGCAAGACCTGGTTAGTTCAAAGAAGCAGTGCACCCTATCAAGGGGCCTTTGGCCCACCCCACCACCGCGCCTAGGTTGTATGTAGGTCAGAGGCCCCCTTGATGCGGATCTATTGGGAGGCCTCGCGGATGCCCCTTGGAGGCGGTTTTGGGAGGGTCCTGGAGCGTCTTGGGGACCTCTTGGGGTCAGATTAGGGTCTTTTGGGGGCCTCTTGTGGCCTCTTGGGCGCACCTCGAAATCTTGCGGAGGGATCTTGGGGCCATCTTTGGGCGGAAGCCTCAAAATGTCAGTATGTGTTCCCCATTTGGGTCTCCTCTTGGGCCGCCTTGGGGGCCTCTTGGGCCCCTTTCGAGCTCTCGGGCCGTTTTTGGGTGAACTTGGGCACCTCTTGGGTCGCCCTGGACTCTCGGAAGACCGGAGAGGCGGTGATGCGAAAACCAGACTGCATCTCATAGAGGTTAACGATTTGGGCTTCTTGGCCCGCCCTCGAGGGCCTCCAAGACGGCCCAAGAGTGCTCCCGGACTGTCCTGGGGGCCATCTGAACGCACGTCGGATATGCGTGTCCCGGACAATGCGCTCCTGGCCTCTCGAAACATCACGCGGGGGCCCCCAAGAGCGCCCGAGATCGCCCGGAATCCCACCAGCCCTCTGGGCGTCGGTGGTTTAGGGAGATTATTCTTCCACCCCTCCTTCTTCCCCTTCGGGGAGGGGTTTACCCCTCCCCCTACCCCCTCCCCATGGACCTGGAGGGGGGGGGTCGCGAGTCGTCAGGGCGTCCAAAACGGCCTCGGCGAGGAAGCCAAAATCACTGATTCTACTGAAGTTTTGCCCCCATTTTGGCCTCCTGTTTGAAGCACCCCTCTTGTTTGACCCATCTCCTCCAAGATGGCCCCAAGAAACGCCCAGGAGGCTCCAAGAGGTCCCAAGATGGCCCCAAGATGGCCCCAAGAGGCCCCCCCCCAAGAGGCCCGAAGAGACCCCCCAGAGGCACCCAAGATGCTCCAAGAGGCCTCGGCGAGCATGCCAAAACGGCCTCGGCGAGGAAGCCAAAATCATTAGTTCTACTATGTTGTTGGCCCCATTTTGGCATCCTGGGGGGACGCTAATTAATGCTCCCCTCTTGTTTGATCGATCTCCTCCAAGATGGCCCCAAGAAGCGCCCAGGAGGCCCCAGGATGGCCCCAAGATGGCCCCAAGAGGCCCCCAAGAGGCCCCCAGGAGGCCCCCAAGAGACCCTTAAGAGGCCCCAAGAGACCCCCCAAGAGACCCCCCAGAGGCACCCAAGATGCTCCAAGAGGCCTCGGCGAGAATGCCAAATCATTGATTTCACGAAGGTTTTAACCACAGGTTGGCCTCTTGGGGGGGAGCACTGATTAAGATGACTCCAAGAGCGCCTGGGAGAGCCCAAGATGATCTCCAAGATGGCTCAAGATATCACAAGATGTCTCATAATGGCTTCCTCTGTGTGCTGCCCACTCCCCTGATCCAGGCAATTCCTCTAGGCATCGTTTCTGGATGGGCTGGTGGGGGATCCGCGAAGCGTCAACAATTCAGGTCTGTGGGCCCATTATAATAGATAATGTACAGAGCTCATTGCAGAGAACTCGAAGGGACCTGAGGACACTCCGACTCGTGCCTCAGGGCATTGTGGCGGATACATTCCTGGAGTCGCTTTTGCTCGAGCGCATGACCATGAGATTATTGCGCGCGGTGGCGGCACATTTCACGGAATGGGAGTTACCACGCTATTAATTCTAGTTCTCACGCCACATGGCTGCCTTCTCTGCATCTGCATATTTTCCACCTCCGACCTGAGTCCTCACTCCACGTCTATGACAGTTTCCTCCTTTCTGCGTTGTCTCATTTTTTTCCCGTCGCTAGTCTTTATCATCGTGTTCCCCACCCGACGAGTTGGGGTTGCTGGATCATGAGAGCAGACCTTCCGACCCGCCCACCCTACCTACTGGAGCCGCCAGATCCCCAGGACCACTGGTGGTCCTGCGATGATCCCGCGGGGATTCTTCTGCGGGCTGCCTCAGACCGCGGCCGCCAGATCCCCACGGTGGTCCCGTGGTGGTCCAGCGGGGATCTTTTGGTGGGCCGCCACGTACCGCGCCCGCCAGATCCCGAGGACCACAGGTGCCCTCGCGGGGGCCCCTCCTGTGAGCCTTCACATCACAAAGCAGAGCCGCACATAATTGAACATAATGTTGCCAACAAGCGTAGAACGTAACATTGTACACCAAACACCAGCAAGTACTTGATACTAGAGCATCACAGTCAACGAAACAATGTTATCGAGGGGCATGCTTGAGAAAGAAGAAGCACGGCATATGAACACATTGTATGAGCATATCTCTGCCACATTCACCCTCGCAGAATCGAACAGAACATTCGAGAACATGGACAGGTCGGGGAACCATGCTCCCGACCCGTGGCACCCACCCTGCATACCTCGGCCGCCATTCCTGAGGACCTCTGGTGGTCCCTGAGTGGCCCGCCTCGCGCCCTGGACCAGCTGCCTGGCCTCACGCCGTCACGTCGTCCAGGCGTCGCGACGGCACGTCGCTACCGCTGCAGGGCAGGACCATTACTCCGGGACTGAGCATAGCGTTGTAAGCTTGCTTACTAATTTCGGGACTGAGCATAGCGTTGTGAGCGTTGTAAGATTACCAGAATTCGATATCATCGTTCAGGTTTCTTACACACAGAACACGGCGTAACTGATCTCACACGAGTGATGTATGCAGAAGGGAATCGAGGAGACGCACACAGCATGGTATATCGGAATGGTGTATGGCAGCCTGGCGTATCATACAAGCTAGTAAACGATGGGAAGCCTCAGAACTAGACGATAGCGTATGGGAACACATACCAGCACCACATAGCATACCATCGCATGCCAGATTGTTGTATTGCAGAAATAGAAACCATGTGTTATACCTTCAGAGGCTATATCATAAGGCCTCTTAGCCGAATATGATGTCACAGTGGCGTCTACCATAATAGACTATATGCGGCCATATGTTTCTCCGCCACCATTTGCTCTTTCCGCTTCCTCTGCCGTATATTGCGCGCATCGTTTCAGTAGGCGCGCGCATCGTTTCAGTAGGCCCCGCGCATCTTTTGGGGGCACACGACGTAGTTTTGGAAGATCGTTCGAAGCAACATAACGTTCCTTGTCTTTATTATTCTTTCTCCAGCTCATCCTCGTTCTCGTCCTTGTCTACCTCGTCCAATGTTCTTCTCCTCGTCCTTGCCCTAGCCCTCTCTTCCCTCCGTGTCCTTTCCTTGCCACCTTTTTTTGGTTAGAGTGCGGCCTCCGGAAATGTTTGGACAGGAAGTAGACGTGGCAGCGGATGCAGCTGCAGTGCGGGCCAGTACCAGGGCCAGCACCAGGACCAGATAGATGGCTTTGCTTTCGTTTTTCCGACATGACCGTCCTTGACCGTTCTTCATGTCGCCCTCGCCGTTGCACCAAAGTAGATGCCAGTTTGACCTCCACGTTCGCGAATAGCTAGCAAGGGGCTCATCGGTATCAATGTCCACATATTGGGCCATGTCGTGTTCCATGAGTGCCCGCTCCCTCTTCCCCTCTCGTTCGCGCGTGCTGTGGCTTCAGCCATTCAACAGATGGAGGAGCAGGACGATTGATGGAGGGAGGGAGGGAAGAGGGAGGGAGGGAGGCACTGGAGGAGCAGGGGAGGCTGGGATTTGTTTGAGATGAAGCGAAGGTGATTTCGGGCCTTTTTGAGCAACCGCGCAATAATGGACCCCCTGCATGTCAAATGTATGGGCAATGTTTGACAGTACCACTGTGTTCGTTTGCATGTCTGTGTTGCCGCGAGTGCTGCTGCAGTTTTAGCGGCACGTGTTAACGTCCTGTGCGTTGTTGTACAGATGCCGGTTCCCGTCGCGAGGAGGCATGCCTTTCCCTTTGGCGGAACTAGTTGAAACGTGCACCGCGCGAGAACACGGTCTGCACGTCGGAACGAAGAGAACATGCGGGAGAGCGCATCGCCATACCAGGTATGAGGCGTGCGGTTGGCTCCGTGCCAGTTTGGTCAAGCGTCTCGTTGGTGGTGCATCGAGTCCGTTCAACGCGGTCGTGTTCTCAGGGCAGCGCGGGAGCCAGCGCTTCAGAGGAGGCTCGCGAAGCTTTGAGAGAGTAGAAGCAAAGAAGGGAAGAGGCCATGCCAGGTATGATACAGTGCGTAGGGGCAGCGGGCAGCCACAACCAAGCAAGGTAATGACAGAGGTATGGTTCAGATTTGGCATTGCATCCAAAAGTAGGCAGAGCAGGACAACTACATTCAAAACAACGGGTCATCGTATTGTGGGCCATTTGAGGTTGGGTACGATCGGGTTCGCTTTGGGATTGCACGGGAAGGTGGTGTCAATAATATTTATAGCATGACATTCGGACAAGCGAGTTCAGTTTAGCCAGACAACCCAGTATGGATAACCCAGGGCAATGTGTTGGTGAGGAGCTAAATTTTGAGGGGCACGCTTCGTAATGCCACGCATGGACATATCATGCAGCGGCGGAGAGAGCTACGCGAATCGGTATATTCGACCCCAAGTGAAGTCATGCCAAGCCACCAAGTGGATCTAATTATACGGCAGTGCGCGACACGATCAGAAAAGGGGCGTATATGTACAGGGACGTATAAAGTTAAGATGGCATGATGCGTCCTGCAATACCCCACCTTGCACGGGGGCAGGAGTATTGCTTGGCCTGGAAGCTCCACTGCAGCATTGCAACTAACACCTGAAATTCCGGAGGTATGTCAGCCCTCGACATGTGGGTTCGTTGAGTTGGCGCTTGCACCGTGCATTGAATGCATTGTGACCATGTGTTCATGACATGTGTGTTGCCTTCGGATGTTCGCGACTCCGCGTGCGAACCAGGGAATTCCAAAAACCCACCCGAGGAACCTGAAATGGGAGGAAACACTCAAGACAAAATGAGCCAGGTGATTTTCCCGTTCGTGTTTGACGTGCCTACTCCCTCTGCAGGATTTCCTGGCTCGTGCCTCGTATTTCTTGGCTCGCATTTCGCTGATGCCCCGTGCTCACTGTGAGCGCACACGCGGCCCCGTTGCCGCGACAAGCGTTATCAGATCCCCCCGCAGGACATCGCAGGCCAAGCAGCCGCGGGTCACGTACAGCGGGACCGGCCTCGGCAAGGGAGGGTTTGGTCAGGGTCCCGTAAGAGGGGACCCTCTATAAACCATGGCAGCGGCGCGCCCGAGAGCAAGCGGCAGCCCTGGGTCGAAGCACCCTCTGTTCTCAAAAATCTCTCCGGGAGGAATGCTCCGAGTCCTGACTGGCAATGTCCTGGTCTGGGGGCCCAGATTTGCGTGTGGGTGCGTGCCCTGCATTCGTTGGTCAGCGTGGGGAGGTCCACCCCCCGACGGAGGTGGCCCTCGCCTCGTCGGGCCACGCCTCGCCGTCGTGTGCTGGAGCACCTCCGGCGCCCAGCTGGCTGTGCACAGCGGGGCCTTCCCCTCATGGCCCCAACATCGCAGAGCGGATTCGTTCGGATAACAATAGGATAGGCCAAGAATGTCCTGGAGAATTTCGTCGTGGATTTCGACGTGAATTTCGTGCGGATTTGTTTTGGCCAGGAATGAAGACCAAAGAGAGTTCGTGCAAAATTCACTTCGTTTTTCGGTCGCCGTTTCGGGCAAAAGTCCACGCAGAAGTCCACGCAGAAATCCACTGCAGCACGACTGCAAGGCAGGTGCAATGAACAGTCAACCCGCACAGTGAGGATAGGCATCCTTCCCAAGGGTACCCTTGCATACTTGCCCCTTCGGCCCATCCTTAGCAACTTTCGCTGGCCAGCCTCGTTCGAGACACGTTAAGCTTGTATCCTTACCGCGCATCTTCGCAATACGGGCTGCCACGGAACTCGGAGTAGGCAGAGGAATCAGTTGTGGAGAGAGAGAGAGAGAGAGAGAGAGACAGAGAGAGCGAGAGAAGTACGATGTGAGGGAGGTGATGGCGCCCAGAATCCAATCCAGCTGACGAGTTCGAGGACGCGAAAGGTTTTGACCACGTGGACCCCGAACGGTAGGGTGCTTTACGCACGACGTGCAAGGTGTGAGAGTGGCAGGAACAGTACAGGCCTTGGGGCACCAGGCGCAGTGCAGCAACCAGAGAGCGCGGCACTTGCCATATGCCTCTTGCGACAGGGCACCAGGCATACAGCACAATTCAGGAGCCAACTAGTATGCATCGACCATAGGGCGCCCGTGTGCACCAACCAGACAGAGTGCACCGAGCACAGGGCACCACAGGGCACCAGCCATGGCATCGCCACGACGAGAGGTTGCGGTCACCTGGGCCATACGGCACCGCCCACGGGGCACCCCAGGGCACGAAGCACTGTGCACCGGACGGTGACCAGGGGCTCGCAGCGACGAGAGCCAGCGGGACTCAGGACCACCGAGCACCAACCATGGCGCACCTACCAGAGGACACCAGACACGGCACCAGCCATGGGACGCAGGCTGCGACCAGGACATCGCACCTACAAAAGCCAGCGGGATCCAGGACCATAGAGCACCGACCATGGCGCACCTTCCAGAGGACACCATACTCGGCACCAGCCATAGGACACATGCTGCGACCGGGACATCGCACCTACAAACGCCAGCGGGATCCAGGACCATCGAGCACCAACACTGGCGCAGCTACCAGAAGGCACCGTATACCTCAACAGCCACAGGGCACCACGCGGCGACTGGGACATCGCACCTACAAACGCCAGCGGGACCCAGGACCATCGAGCACCAACACTGGCGCAGCTACCAGAAGGCACCGTAAACCTCAACAGCCACGGGGCACCACGCGGCGACCAGGACATCGCAAGAAGAGCCAGCGGAACCCAGGACCACCGAGCACCACTTCACCATGGCGCACCTACCAAAGGACACCATACACGGCACCAGCCGCAATGCACCAGGCGGCGGTGAAGAAATCCCAGCAACGGGAGCAACGTCGTTCTGCCATGAGCAAGAGCATTGGACTGCCAGCAACGTTGTGCACGGAGGAGGAGGATAAGGAGGAGAAGCTTCTTGATAAAGTCCACTTCGGTCCGCTTGATTGGGCTCGATGTCCATTCTGGTCGGACCGATCCAGTTCGGTTTTGATAATCTGAAGATCCGATGTGGCCCAATGTTTGCACGCCGCCGTTGTGCATCCTGGCGCGGCCGATTCGGCTCGACTCCGACTCCGTGCCGATGCGGCCTCTCTGAGACATGGCCGCGCGGAGGCGGCTAAGGCAGGGAAGATCCGGCTTGTGTCTCGACCTGACCCGCTTGATTTGCGCCAGATAGGCTACGGAGGAGTTGGAGGCGAAGGAGGAGGAGGAGGAGGAGGAGGAGGAGGAGGAGGAGGGTGTACACGGTCGATCGCCATCCAATAGCACGAGCGAGAGAGAGAGAGATAGAAATAGAGAGAGAGAGAGAGTGGTGGATGAGGGGCACGTAGGGGATGGCAAGGAGGAAAAGCTGGTAGATGAACAGGGGGAGGAGGCGGAGCTTCCAAAACGGAGCAGGAGCAGGGTGATGGAGAACGGAGTCGTACAGCGACAGCGGCAGCTGCAGAGGGGATGTAAGCAGCAGCAGCAGCAGCAGCAGCAGCAGCAGCAGCAGCAGCCCCAGACCCAAGACACCATGATATTTGTATTACGTCGACCCCCAGTGGCATCGACCCATTCTCTCGGACCGGCTTTTCATCCTGAACCGTTTTATGACGGTCCCGGGGCCCAGTAAGGGCCCCCGGAGTACACACCAGAGAAAAATTGTTCGGCCAGATGTTTGTCACGACCCGAGTCGGCATCGCCCAAACACGCTTGTACTATCTGTACGGCGGCCCCCCAGGGGCCACGCGCGCATGGAAATCTTCCAGCACATGCTCGTCGGCGGGCGCTTTCTGGCCACACCGCTCCGGCAGCGATGTGCCGCAAGACACTCAGAACGGCGGCGCTGCATGTTCGGCTCGGGCGTGCGCCTCTTGGGGGGGGGGATCGCAGATTATTGGTATGTCCTTCTGCGTCCAGCGAGGAACAAGTCCGCGCGGGTCGAGCTCCCTTACGAGCCGCCCCCTCGCGGTCGTTCCTCTTCGCGGCCTGAGCTGCTGGTCGCCGGGGGGGGGCGGGGCGCCGCCCTTCGTGTCGCCCCGGTCTCCCTCCATCCTCCCCCTCCTCCCTCCTCCCCCTCCTGCTGCGCCCTATTCCCCCTGCTCCCTCCTCCTTCCTGCTTCCTCCTCCTTCCTCCTCCCACTCCTCCTCCTCCTCCTCCCACTCCTCCTCCTCCTCCTCCTCCTCCTCCTCCTCCTCCTCCTCCTCCTCCTCCTCCTCCTCCTCCTCCTCATCCACCCCCTCCTCTGCCTGCTACTCTTCCTCCTCCTTCTCCTCCTCCTCTCTCTCCTCCTCCTCCTCCTCCTCCTCCTCCTCCTCCTCCTCCTCCTCCTCCTCCCTCCTCCTCCTCTCTCCTCCCCCTCCCTCCCTCCCTCCCTCCTCCCCCTCCCTCCCTCCCTCCCTCCTCCTCCTCCTCCTCCTCCTCCTTCTTCTCGTCCTCCTCCTCCTCCTCCTCCTCCTCCTCCTCCTCCTCCTCCTCCGCATCTGGAGGGCCCGTCATGGGGGTCCTTGTTCGACTGTTGAGTCAGGCCCACACCAGGGGCAGAGCTTGCTGCCGTCCTGGCGTTGATTACACCAGGGGTAGTGGTGCTGTGTCGTCCTGGCGTCGCCTTTGTGTTGTGTGTTTCGTGTGCGCGCTTGCACGTGTGTCAGGCTCCCCAGGTGTGGGAGAAGGTGCGCTGCACGTGTGATATGTTCTGGGTTTCACTGGGCTTGGCACGGGGGTGGTGCTTCGCCCTGACTGTTGCCCTGCCCGGTCATCGCTTTAAGGCTCTGCCGCTGGTAGCCTTTGCACCCTGCGTTGGAGCTGGAGACGGTGGGTCCTTGATCGCTCCGCCCAGTTGGCCACGGGCCGCATTTGGAGGGCCCATCACGGGTGCACTGGCTCGGCGGTTTGAGTTTGGCCCACACCAGGGGCGTAGTTGGCCACCGTCCTGGCGTTTCAGTACACCAGGGGTAGGCCAGCTGCGTCGTCCTGGCGTCGCCTCGTGTTTCGATTGTTCGTGTCGTTTACGTCACTTGCACGTGTGTCAGGCACCCCAGCTGTGGGGGAAGATGCGCAGCACGAGTGTTTTCGTTTTGGCTCAGGCCTGGCACGGAGGCGTCCCGCCTTGACCGTTGCCTTGTCTGCCGACCCCCGCCCGTCGGAGCGGGGGGGCAGCCCATATGGGCGCAATGCCGCCCAGGAGGCCTGCCGGTGCGCGTCAGCACGCCTACCCTCGAAGAGGGAGGTGCCCCACGTCCGCCGCAGCTTTTCGTGGTCCGATGCTTCGGACTTTGAGGTGCCCCTCGGGCCCACCCCACGGGCGCCTCGGCCTCGACCTCTCTCATTGGTCTTGGCCTAGGGGGGCGGGCGGTTAGCCACAGGGGATCCTCCCCGTTGTGGGAAATCGCCCCGTGGCTGTCGCGCCCACCCTCCTCTTCTCTTTTTTCGCACTGCTTGCTGGCCTGCCTTCAACCAGGCCAGAAAGCAGGGGGCGACGGCGGATCCGTCGTCTGTTGGGCACGGTTGATGTCAAATCCTCCCCCTCCTCCTCCACCCCCTCCTCTGCCTCCTCCTCTTCCTCCTCCTCCCCCTCCTCCTCCTCCTCCTCCTCCTCCTCCTCCTCCTCCTCCTCCTCCCCCTCCTCCTCCTCCTCCTCCTCCTCCTCCTCCTCCTCTTCCTCCTCCTCTCCTCCTCCTCCTCCTCCTCCTCCTCCTCTTTCTCCTCCTCATCATCCCCATCTTCCTCCTCCCCTCCTCGTCCTCCTCCTCTTCCTCCTCCTCCTCCTCCTCCTCCTCCTCCTCCTCCTCCTCCTCCCCCTCTTCCTCCTCCTCCTCCTCCTCCTCCTCCTCCTCGTCCTCCTCCTTCACTTGCTCGCACTCCTCCTCCTCTTCCTCCTCTTCCTCCTCCTCTCCCTTCTCCTGATCCTTCTCCTCGTCCTCCTTCGTTTTGTCCTGGCCGCGCGGTGTGGCAACGGGCCGCGATCAGATCGCCGTCGGTGCATAGCCTCGGCGTCGGCTCCTCCGCACCCTCTCCACCTCCTCCTCCTCCTCCTCCTCCTCCTCCTCCTCCTCCTGCTCCTTGTCTTCTCCACTCGCCTCTGGTAGTGGGCTGGGGGAGCTCCCGCCAGCCCCCTGATGTTTCTTGGAAGCTACGGCGTCGGTGTTTGCTTCCTGTTCTTCGCGGTCCTGTTCGTAGGACCTGCGGCGGCCGTCCCTGCCTCTGTGGCCAGTTGTTTGACCTCGGGCGGCTTTGCGCTAAGTCTCGAGTCCTCTAGCATTCTCCTCTGACGCACGAAACGCAGCTTGAGAGCTGGTGGTGTGCAAGCGTCATCGTCGCTGTCACGGCCGACGCTCGAGGGCCCTCCACCTTGGGCCGCGTCTCCCGCTTCTCTGCACGACCTGATGGCTGCGCTCTTCAGGTGAGGAAGTGCGTGCGGGCGTGCCCCCCCCGCGGCCCGCTCACGGCCGACATGACTGCATCCAATGGATGCGTGCCTCGAGGAGGCTGCCCTGGCTTGAGCTCGTTCCAGGCTGCCCCCGCCCCCAAGCTGTTCGGGTGCTGGACGGGACATGCCGCATTGTTGGAGGCGCAGCGGCGTGTCCCAGCAGCTTGCTCAGTTTGGTTGCCGCGATGCCCAGAGACTTGGCAACGCCTGCGGCGGACTACCAGTAGAGGGAGCCCGCGGCGCTGAGCCAAGCCAGCTCGTCGAGTTGTCGTCTTCGCTGGCTCACGACGGTCTGTTCGTGCTGGCGAGATTGCGCACATCGTGTAGCTGGCTCGGCACGCCCGACCACTTTGACCACGACGGCCCTCGGCGCGGGCTTTTGGCTTGGCGTGTCGTTCCGCCAGTTTTGCTGGTCTCCAGGCGTCAACGTCAACGTCCCGAGCCTTTGCCAACCTCCCGCCCCGCGAGGCGGAGCGACACGCTATCCGCATCGAGGCATAGCCTGTTGCCAGGGCCTCCACCGCGACACGCGAAACAAAAGTTCCGGACGGCACCACCCTCTGGAAGGGCTTTGCGAGGCCTCGCAGGAGCATGCCCGGATGGGGCTAGGAGGAGGACACATCCGTTACAGAGCATTCCGGAACGCTCTCAGAGCGTCCCGAACGCTCTGAGAAGGCCGCAGCGCCCGATAAATCCTTCAGAGCCGCTGGATCTCATATATTCTCGACTTATCCTCACCCGATGTTATCCTCGTCCTGGTTTCGTCTTACAGGCGTTTCGAGGTGGTCCGCCCGAAGCGCTGGGGAAGCAGGACTGTTGCCCTGGTGGCGCACGTGTTGGTCGTTGTGAACCACCCTTGCGGGGGCGCGAGGTCGCGCCAGGGTACGGGATTCTTGTACGCAAGCGCTTCCCGCTCATGCGCTAGGGGCTCCTGTCGTTGGACATGACTTCCTCGTCGGACGCCCTGCTCCCGCCAGACGCCCTGCTCCCGGCGGCGTCCTCCTCGGAACAAACTGCGGAACCTTAGTGGGCCTCGGAAGCGACAGGGCTGTTTTTCCAAGGTTTTGTGTGTGGCAGTGTTGTGCTCCATTTCTGAGCCGTACGCGGCACAAACAACCGGTGCCTTTTTTGGTCCAGAAGCGGTGCCCGTTATCCGGCGCCGTTTTTTGAAGTAGTTCCGGCGCAATTGTTTCACTGTATTCGTTTCTTTTGGCGTGACCTTTGTCCAGATCACCTTTTTATGTTTGTACGGATCCCATGCGTTTCCTCACCGGTTTCCGACAAGTTCTGGATCCCTGGCCTGCTTGGGCCGCTTTTGGCGAGCCGCGCTTTTCTTGCCGTTCCAATGCTTACGTCGCCTCGCGGCAGAGGCGGCCCGCACGCGCGTCGGGGCGAGACCGGGACGCGGCGCCGCGAATGAACCCGCATGCAGGAGGAGGAGGAGGAGGAGGAGGAGGAGGAGGAGGAGGAGGAGGAGGAGAGAGGAGGAGGAGGAGGAGGAGGAGAGGAGAGAGGAGGAGGAGAGGAGGAGAGGAGGAGGAGGAGGAGGAGGAGGAGGAGGAGGAGGAGGAGGAGGAGGAGGAGGAGGAGGAGGAGGAGGAGGAGGCGGCCGCGGAGGGGGGGGGGGGCGGGCGCGGGCGCGGGGGCACTCGCACGCAGCCGTTTTTTTTGCGGCGGGTGCGCGGGGGCGGCCAAGGCTGAAGGGCAGCCCCCGGCAGCTGCCGCCGGGGCGGCGCCGCGGAGCACCCCGATGGGAGGAGCCAGCAGCCGCAGTGCGGGCAGTGCCCAGCAGGCGGGGAAGCGGCGGGCGGCGGGCGGCGGCGGGGGGGGGGGAGGCCGCGGTGTGGGGACCGGCGGCGGCCGTGGGGCAAGGTGTGCCGGCCCTGCAGCAGCTGCGGAGGGGCCCAGGGGCGGCGGGCAGCGGGCGGGCCAGCGGAGGGGCCGCGGTCCGGCCGCCTTGCCGCGGGGCACGGGGAAGAGGCAGAGGCAGCAGGAGAAGAAAGGAGCCAGGGCACGGCATCACGGCCAGGAGTTGGGCGGCGCCCAGTGCACGTGGGGGCCCCCGCGAGGGGAAAGGCAGGACAGGCCCAGCAGGGGCCGTCCGAGCAGAAGCCAGGGGCAAAGCGGGGCAGCGAGGCTGCGGACAGGGGCAGGACCACCTGTGAGGCGATGGGGCTGCGGGAGCGGGCGCCAGCGTGGACCGGCCGGGCGCGTGGCTCGCTAGGCGAAGGCGGCGGGCAGGGTGCGCGTGCCATCCAAGGTCGGTGCACGGCCTGGGACTGGCAGGGAAAGGGACGGACAGCTACGCGGAGCCGTCCGGGGTGGGGGGGGGCGCCACGGCTGGCAGCCACCTGGGAGAAGGGGCACAGCATGAGCCGCGGTGGCGTAGACCCCCAAGTGGGGCAGCACACCTTGCCGGCAGGGACGTGACCCCTGTAAGGCGCCAGGGCTGCAAACGGCGACAGCGGCGGGGAAGGCTCAGCGCCCGGTTCGCTCGGCCAGGGGCGGTGAGCCAAGGGGTGGCGAGCCGCGGGGAGCGGAGCCAGGGGAGGGCGGGCGGCAGCGCGCGGCCAGAGGGCGCGGGCGTGCCAGGGGCGGCACGCCACCTGGGAAGATGGCGCGCACGGGGCGGGGAGCCGCAAGGCCAGGCGCCGAACAGCGAAGCGGGGGATGGGGGCCGCCCAGGCACAATTACGCACCGCCTGGGTTGGACCGTGCGCAGGAGCCCAGGCGGCGGGCGCGCAGAGGAGGCGCGGCAGGCAAGAATTCAACTGGTGCGCAGACTGGTGGGAAATAGGGCGCCGCAGCCGTCATCAGCGGAGCCACGTATCATGGAAGCCCTCAGCTGGTGCGCAGACTGGTGGAACAGCAGTGGGCGGCGCCCTCCTGGGTTGGGAGGGCGCCGCAGCCGTCGTCAGCGGAGCCAGGTAGAACGGAAGCACTGAACTGGTGTGCAAATTGGTGGAACAAGGGTGCAGCATGATGGGCCTGTTTTCCACCACCACCACCATAAGTTGGAGGGGGGAAGGAGGAGGACGACGAGGAGGACGAAGAGGAGGAGCAGGAGGAGGAGGAGGAGGAGGAGGAGGAGGAGGTGGAGGAGGAGGAGGAGGAGGAGGAAGAGGGCCCCCTCCCCCTCCAACTTATGGTGGTGACGGTGGAAAACAGGCCCATGACATCAGCCTTCTGGGTTGCAAGGCCCACCGCGGTCATCACCGTAGCCACGTATACAGAAGCACCTCGCTGGTGCGAAGATTGGTGGTGAGACCACGCGGGTCGCCCGCGACCACGCGCCGTCCCAGCGGGAGGTTCCGTTTTGAACCATGGAGAGGCAGTTCTTTTGCTTGAGAAGGGGGTCGTAAAACTGCCCTGCCGTTGCCGGGGCCCTAAGTGCAGAGCCTGTTCGGGCTCCCGTGCCGCACCGTCTCCACGTGGCGCTGCCCCACCTGGGTGAGGGGCAGGGAGGGCCCGAGCACGGAGCCGTGCCCTTCGGCGTTGCCCTTTTCTGCGCGGGGCACCAGGCAGAAACTGCTGAACCCCCAAGGGTCTTCTGTTTCGGCCCCCCCCCCCCCAGCAGTGAATAGGACTGGTCCTGAAACCTCCTCCTCCTCCGGGCATTACTGGCATTTCTCGCTGCGAGCAGCGTCTCAACCTCCTCCTCCTGCTCCTCTCCTCCTCCTCCTCCTCCTCCTCCTCCTCCTCCTCCTCCTCCTCCTCCTCCTCCTCCTCCTCCTCCTCCTCCTCCCTCTCCCCCTCCAGTAATTAGTAGTCGTCGCAGTTGCAGTCGCAATCTGAGGCGTAGCTGTCGTCGTCGTTGTTGCGCCGCGGGTGCCGCGGAAAACATTCATCAGTTACTCCGTAGTGGTGGGACCCCAGTCCTTCAATACGGCCGCCGAGAAAATGATTCGTTACCCCCTATTGGGGGGTGGGTCAAAAGACCCTTCACAGTTAGAGAGCAGGCGATAAGTGGCCTTACCTGTGGGGGGGGGAGAGGGGCGGGGGCCGGTAACATCACGTTTCGCGCCAGCGCCGTCGCGCCGTCTTGGAATGTCTAGGCATAGAGCCAGCTCGGACGTCTGCACGACTCGTGACGTTACCTGGATGGGGGGCGGAGGATGCGGCCGGGGCGGGTGACTTCCGCTACCGCGAAGAATAAGAAAAACGTTACTTGAATCTGAGGGCTTGCCGCCCGCTGGCCTGTCCAGCAATCCGAGCCCCACCCACAGTCGGGTATTGAGAGGACGCCCGCCCATGCAAGTCGGCTGAGGAAATCTGCACCGGTTCAGTCGGCATTGGCTTTCCAGTGCGCCAGCGCAGTCCTCAGTGGGTTTCGCTGGTCGACGCGCGTTTCGCCAGACACATTCGGTTGTTTTTGGGCGACGGTTAGCTATCCCAATGCACTCGCAGTGCGGTGCCGTGCGATCGTGCAGTGCCCGGGGCGTTTTGCTAGAGCATGTTCTGTCTACCCCCGAATGCAGCGTTGCCCCCACAGTATGGTGAGCCAAACAGAAACTATTTAAAGAAGACTTGCTAGCAACCAGCCCTGCAATCCAAGCCCCTCCAACAAGTCCATCGGCGCGGGTACGACCTACACTACATGACCTCCAAAGCGCGTGCTGAGGGCTCTGGGCCGCGCATCATTTTATGCGAAGCTTCTGGGACAAACATGTCAAACGATGGCGGACGGAATTCGAGCTCCACGGGACACCGTACGCATCAGATAATGCACGGTTGACGCCCATGGTGGTGGATACGCGCAACCCCATTGTGAAAGCAGTTGGGCTATTCCCAGGAAGACGAGGGCGAATAACAGGCCTCAACGATATGTTCAATAGTAGCATAAGTAAGAAAGTGTGGTGAAAGAAGTCGTGTTGCAAAAAGCGTGGTCATCAGTATCCCTCCTGCCGTCATGGTCAATCACGAAGAGTTTGTGCCAACAGACGTCGCACACCAGCAACGGCGACGAAAGAGGAACGACGGCACGACGTCGGAACGAGCGAGAGGAAAGAGATTGAGAGAAAGAGAGAGAAGGAGACAGACAGAGAGACAGACAGACAGACAGACAGACAGACAGACAGACAGACAGACAGACAGACAGACAGAAATAGAGAGAAAGCTCGAGGCTACACAGCTGGCAGAAGACGCAAGCACGCAGCGCAAGCGCAACGGAAGAGAGGCGAAGAGAGGAGAGGGTGAGCAAGCAGGGGAGGGGGTTGTGGCATGCTGTGCCGGCCAAACATGCCAGCATATGGTCTCAAGTCCATGTGTAATTCAAGCGCCAAAATTTCGGAGAGCCAGGTGGCATGGTGGACAGGTGAGGTGTTCTGGCAGAATGCCATTAAGTCGGGCTTGTCCCTCTACAGGGGGAATATTCAAAAATAGTCAGAAAATAGTCTGGGGATATTTTTTGCATGTTTTGCAATTTTGGTGTACTGTTTGACCATTTTTGGTTTTGCGTCCAAAATCCCCCTTGTAGGGGGACGCGCGCGACCTAAGAACGCCATGGGTTCCAAGGACCCCTGCACCTCGAGCCCCGAGGCCCCCAAAAAGGCCACTGGATACCCCCAGTGGCCAGGACTCCCACGTCGTCGAGGCGACGCGCGCGGAGTGGGAGTTGGTGCCGACGTCAGGCGCTGTTGTTTCCGCTGTACGTGCTGACCGCGGTCCACGTGGGGCCTCGTTGAGGTAGATCCCTTCGCAGCGGTCCTCTTCCCCCTTGTCCTCCCCCACCAACCCGCGATGGAGGAGGGGGTCTGTATCCACCGCGGTGATGCCTCCAACTGTTCCTTAACGGCCGCTAATCTTGGCGGTGGTGATAGAAGAGATTCCCCCTCCACCTCACCCCTCCTCTTCCCTCTGCCGTCATGTGACAAGACTAGAGAAGCGGGCCCGCACATGTGCCTGATCTTATTTGCATCAGAGGGCCTTTCTTGCTGCCGCCCCCCCTGAGCTCTCGGCTTGCAAATCATGTCGTTCGGTCCTTCCTTCCTCGTTCTTCCTCTCATCATCATCATCATCATCATCATCATCATCATCATCATCATCATCATCAGCATAATCATCATCATCAGCATCATCAGCATCATCAGCATCATCAGCATCAGCGTAATCATCAGCATCATCATCATCGTCATCATCAACATCATTATCATTATCATCATCGTCGTCGTCAGCAGCATCAACATCATCATCGTCGTCGTTGTCGCCGTCATCAGCATCAGCACCAGCATTATCAGCAGCATGGCCAGCATCATCAGCATCATCATCAGCATCGTCATCATCATCATCATCATCAGAATTATAATCATCATCATAATCATAATCATAACCACCAGTACCATAATCCTCACCCTCCTCATCATGATCAGCATGACCATGACCATGACCATGACCAGTAACAGCATCATCATCATCATCGTCGTCGTCGTCGTCGTCGTCATCACCACCATTCGAGATCCTCACCTCCCGATCATCAGCGGTGGCCGCCGCCAGGGAATAATTATTGTCCCAGAATTGGTGGGGTTCCAATCCGTCGGTAAGCTGGCGGAAAGAAAGTGATATGCTTCCTGTTATTTTGGGCTATGCGAGACCCTTTCCGCTTACCTTCCTCTCCCCCCGAGGGCGAGGAAGGCCAGGAGAGAAGGGGTAGTATCAGTAGAAACAGGAGCAGGAGGAGCAGGAGAGGTGGGGGGGAGGAGAGGGAGAAGAAGGAGTAACGTCGAGGGGGGGAGGGAGGAGGAGGGGGAGGGAGGCGGGAGAACGCAGGAGAGGAACTTGAGGAGGAGGAGGAGGAGGAGGAGGAGGTGGAGCGGAGGAGGAGGAGGAGGAGGAGGAGGAGGAGGATGAGGAGGAGGAGGAGAGGGTTGTGGATCGTCGGCTCGGTGGTCGTCATCGGGGTCGCCCAGGTCGAGCCAGAGCTGCCAGACGAGCTGCCGGCCGAGCTGTCGTCGAAGCAGACGGTGCCCCCGGGTAGACCAGAAGTCGGCGGGGCGTCCCACCGTCCTGGCAGATGATCGGGGAGGATGGGAGGGGGCAAAGGACCCAGACCTCCTCGCGTTGTGACAAAATCGCGACGGGAGTTTTTTTTTTTTTTTTTTTTTTTTTTTTTTTTTTTTTTTTTTTTTTTTATATTTTCGGCCTCCGGGGGCCCTTCCCGAGCCTCGGGACCGTCAAAAAACGATTCAGGACGAAAAACCGGTCCCGGGGAAGGGGTCCAGACCTTTGGGGGTCGACGTTGTGAACAAATCACGACGTCGGGGGTCTGGGGAGGAGGGCTGAGGAGGAGAGGTGAGTGCAGGTGGGCGGGAGGCGGAGGAGCAGAGGAGATGTGGACTGGAGAGGGCGCTTGCGACTCGGCACGCCTGGGGGTCCTCCCTCCCGGGCCTCCTTGCCCCCTCGGGTCCCTGCCTCCGCCTCCGCCTATCTCCTCCCCCCTCGCCGCCCCTCCCCCCCGCCAGGCCCGCCCAGAGGCGCGCACGGAGCTGTCGACGGAGCTGTCGGAGACCGAGCTGTCGGAGCCCGAGTCCCCCCGCACGCGGCCCGCGAACGCCCTGCGGATCAACATCCTGGGCGCCAGGGTGCTGCTGGACATCCCCCCCCCTCGCCGTGCCGTCGTCGCAGGACGTCAGAGAAGGGAGCGGTGCCGAGCCCCCAGCTCGTCCTGGAGAGCTCTCCGTCGCCACGGCTGGACTCCTCGAACGTCTGGTCAGAGCGCATCTCCAGAGAGGTCCGGTGAGTAGCGGTATCGGTACTTCTTTGCTTCCTTAGGGTGATGATGATGATGATGATGATGATGATGATGATGATGATGATGATGATGATGATGATGATGATGATGATGATGATGATGATGATGAGATGAGGATGATGATGGTGATGGTGATGATGATGATGATGGTGATGATGATGATGTTGATGCTGATGCTGATGCTGATGCTGATACTGATGATGATGAGGAGGAGGAGGAGGATGAGGATGATGCGGAGGAGGAGGAGGAAAAGATGATGAGGAAGAAGAGGAGGATGAGGAAGAGGAGGACGAGGATGATGATAAGGAGGAGGATGAGGAGGAGAAGTTGGAGGAGGAGGATTATGAGGAGGATGATGACAATGATGATGAGGAGGAGGAGGAGGATGAGGAGGAAGAGGAGGAGGAAGAGGAGGAGGAGGAGGAGGAAGGGGAGGAGGTGAAGCTGGGGGAGGGGGTGTGATGAGGGAGAGATGAAGGAGGAGACGGAGGCGGCGGAGGGTGGCGGGGGTGGGACAGACATGTGGGACGGTGGCACGGAGAGGGGCAGTGAGACGGACAGGAAAGGAGGAGTATTGCAAGGACGAGCGAGAAAGGAAGCGGGAGGAATGACGAAGGAGGAAGTAGAGCAGAAGTTGATGAGAGATGCAGGCCGAAGAGGGATGTAGGATTGAGGAAGTTGGAAAGGCGAAAGTGGACAGAGGATCAACGAAGCGGGAGGGAGGGAGGGAGGGAGGGAGGAAGCGGGAGGGTGGAGTAACGGCAGGGAATATGGAGGTAGCGAGAGAGGAGACACATAACAAGTAGGGACGAGGAGAGAGGAAGGACTTGTATTGTCATGTTTGCGATCCAGACCGAGATCATCGAAAGATGACCTCAGGACGGCAAGTGCGCAACGATCGAGGTGCCGACCGTGTAGTCACGAACACCGAGACAGCATCGGCTCGAGAGCGAGTGGTGCGGGAGGGCGCGCGGGCGAGCTTCGCCATCGGCGGGCGTCTGCATGGACAGTCGCCTCGCCGTGACAAGAGGCCCCCCCCCGCGGTAAGAGCTGGGCAGGCACGGCCACTGGGCGGGGCCTACCCGGGCCCCAGGGTCGGGGCACGGGGAGGGAGAGGCTGGAGGAGGAGGAGGGAAAAGGATGGGACACGAGGAGGAGGAGGAGGAGGAGGAGGAGGAGGAGGAGGAGGAGGAGGATGTGGAGGAGGATTAGTGCAAGCCCAAGACTCATCAAGGATATTGCAATGAACCCTCCCTTTAAGTTCCCTCTTCACTGGCCCTTACAAGAGTTCATTTCCACTGATGGAAGTGAACTGTTGGAAGACAACTGTTTTCAAATTTGGAACTGTGCCAGAAGGCCACTCCTGAGACTTCAACGACGCGGATCACCGCTAATCTCGCGTTTTGGCAATCCTGAATCGTGCCAAAACACCTTTCCTGAGACTTCAACACCGCGTATCAAATTGACTGTCGCGCCTGGATGTTCCGACATCGTGCCAAAACTCAGTCTCTGGGAAGTTAATCATGAGAACCATTGAAACTGCTGCAGCCTGTTAAGACGAATGTGCGCGGCGCCGAGGCGAGAGCTAGCTTTTGAAAACGAGCCGCCCTCCATCCGTGAAACTCGTGCAAACTTTGAGGACGAATGTGCGCGGCGACAGGGCGAGAGCCATGTTTGACAACGACGCGCCTTCCATCCGCGAAGCCCTTGCAAACTTTTCAGGCGAGTGCGCGCGGCGCTAGTGCGAGGGCCACATTTTGAAAGCGACCCGCCCTCCATCAAGTCTCACGTGAAATGCTCAGCCCGCCCTTTCGACCGGCCTCGGGGTGCGACAGGGAGGGCGTGTTTATAGGGAAGAGGGATGTGGGATGATGAGGAGGAAGACGAGAGGACGTGGGGGAGGAGGACGAGGAGGACAAGGAAAGGGAGTAGGTGGAGGAGGACGGGGAGGCGGAAGGGGGGGAGGAGGGGGAAAGCGGGGCCCAGCCATGCCTTCTCTCACGACATGGCGTTGCCCCTCGTCGTCCACCTGCGCCCGAGGATGTGCGGGCTCCTCTAGGGCGTCAGTGGCCAAACCGTGGCGTTCTGGGCGGGCGTCTCGAGGGGAAGGGGGTTGGCAAGGCCAGGGAGCACAGGGATCGCAACGCAGAAGGGGTTGGGGGTAGCTCCGAGGGCCTACGGTCGGGAACTTTTTGGACAGCGTTGCGCTCCGCCAGTTCCGGTCCACCGCGCCTCGGTGCGAAACGCCATCCACTTCGCGGTCGCGAGGCGTCCACGTGCCAAACTTTCCAGAGCTTCCCGTCCCTCGAAGCGGAGCGACGCGCTGTCCACTCGCAAGCCACAGCGTGTCGCCGGGGCCGCCGCCGCGACACGCCACCCAACAGTTCCTGACCGTACCGCCGAGGCGTGTGCGGAGGTGCTTCAGAGCCCCTGGGTCAGGAGGGAACAAAACATAGACACAATTCATCGTCGATGCCCTGGAGAATATGAGAAAATATGGGAAGCAGGGGGGAAGACGAGAGTCCAGAACATATGAAAAATATAAGGGATCCTGGGATTTGTGCCTATGTTTAGGTCGAGCATGTCCCTCTACAGGAGGAGTATTCAAACATAGTGAAACAATAGTCTGGGGACGATGTTGTTGACTATTCTGGAGTATGTTTGGCGTATTGCTTAACTTTGTTTTATTTGTCGTCCAAAATCCCCCTGTATGGGGGACAGCCCCTACCTAAGTCTATCTGTTTGTGTGTCACCCTTTCACTGGGCCCCACGCTTGCTCTCGCATCGGAGTCCTCGCTGCGCGTCCCGCGCCCCGCTAGGCTCCCGGGGTGAAGTCGGGCGCGTCCCTCTGCAGGAGGAATATTCAAAACTATTCAAAAACAAACAGTCTGGGGACGATTCTTGTACTGTTTTTGCCCATTTGGGAATATTTGTGGGGCATTTTTTACAAATTTGTCGTCCAAAATCCCCCTGTACGGGGACAGGCCCGACTTGATCCTGGAGGGGGGGGGGGGGGCTCAGGAGAACGGGGCGTACGCGCACGGCCAGAGCCTCGAGTGCTACTGCGCCTGCCAGCTGCAGGGGAAGCCGCGGACGAGGATCCAGACCCAGCCCGCCGCGGGGCACGGCACGGATCCGGAGGAGCGGCTCCGTTTTCCGGGCTCGTCCAGCAGGGCGGCAAGAGGTGGAGGGATGGAGGCGAGCAGGCAGGAGAACGGTGATGCTGATGATGATGATGATGATGACGATGATGATGATGATGATGATGATGATGATGATGATGATGATGATGATGATGATGATGATGATGATGAGGATGAGGAGGAGGAGGAGGAGGAGGAGGAGGACGCTGGCGACGAAGAGCACGATGAGCAGGAAGGGTGTCCGGAAGGCGATGCTGTTGGAAATGGTGTCCATGACGACGGCGACGATGTATGATGTGTTGAGTGCGTTTGAAGTGGTTGATGATGGTATGAGGATGAGGATGAGGATGAGGATGAGGATGAGGATGAGGATGAGGATGAGGATGAGGATGGTGATGATGGTGATGGTTATGATGATGCTGGTGGTGATGGCGATTATTATATACGATGATGTTGATGATGTTGATGCTGCTGCTGCTGATGATGATGACGATTTTGACAACGACGATGGTGATGATGCTGCTGCTGATGCTGATGATGGTGGTGGTGGTGATGACGACGACGACTACGATGTCGGTTCCGCTGTCCGAGGTTCGCGAGTGGTGCTCTGACACCGTCGACGGAACTCCAGAGCCAACACGTCGGCGACCCTTGGCGAGGGCACTGCGAGCCAGCGGGCCGCCCGCTCTGCCGTGCCCCGCTGGATGCCGGCTGGGCCGATCTCGGAGAGGGGCCGCCAGGAACGCGCAGGCGAGCGGACACCCTCGGTTCAGAGCCAGCTGGGGTGGGGCTGAGGTGGCCCACCGTGCCTTCCAGCAGAAAGGGGGAGAGCAGTCATGCACCCCGTGCCCGTGGACGAACGCTGGAGGAAGCACACGTCGAGAGGGGTCGGCCAGTTCTCTGTCTCGGCCGCTTGGCCGATACCACCGGCCCCAAGGGGGGGGGGGACATTTTGGTAACCTCTCTGTCCCGTCGTTGCACCACCGAGCGAGGAGGAACAAAAAAAAGGGGGAGAGAGAGAGAGAGAGAGAGACGACCCCCCTTTGTCGCCACGGCCGGACGCGGCTCGAAGAGCTGGTCGGATTCGTGCGATCAGTCCCCCTTTTGACTTTTTTCTCAGAGCCCATCCAGCGCACACACACACACCACACACACACACACATACACACACACACACACACCCTGGCCGCTTCCAAACCTTGGTGATCGTGCGAGATTGGGGTCTAGAGCGCCGTGAAGGGTCGTACACTGGAGACACATGCCAAGAAACGCCCTGCTTGTCTCCAGGGTGCCCTGGGTTTCTTGGGTTTCGATGGTTTTGCGATGTTCCCACACCAAGAGCCAATGGACGTCCTGGGGTCTCAGGGTTGCGTCTTTTGTGGAAGGTTTTTTGTGGTCGGGCCCTAATGACCCCTTGCCACCTTGGCACCCGCAATGCAGGTCTTCATATCTCTCATATCCCCAGGCGCCCTCTTCTTCACCTCACTCCTTTGGACCATGTAGTATCTGTGCGAATTACAGTCAGCCAGCATGGCAAGGATGGGCAATCTTCCCAAGGGTACCCTTGCATTCTTGCCCCTTCGGGCCATCCTTAGCGACTTTGGGCTGGCCGCGCCCCGCTCGCAAGGTGTCGGCATGGCCTTCAAAGGCCCTTGCATCCCGACCGCGCATCCTTATATATGATGCGGGTTGACTGTAGTTTGTTATGTACTGGTCTTGTGCGAGCACACCTGGTGGTAAGGCCAGACGCAGAGATCATCTTCCTCACGGCTGTCGGCCGTCTGGCGGTGGCAGGAGGGGGAGAGGGGAGAAGATAAGGAGGATGTGGAGGATAAGGCCGAAAAGGACGGGGGAGAGGACGACGATGACGAGGATAAGGACGAGCAGGGATGAGGACGAAGAGGAGGAGGAGAAGGAGGAGGAGGAGCAGGGGGAACACGAGGAGACCGAGATAATGGAGGAAGGGACGTCGATGAGGTGGGAAAGCATAAGATGAAGGGGATGCCGACGATGAGGAATGGGAGGAGGATGGCGAGGATTTGTATGACGATGGGGGCGTCAGCGATGACGGTCGTTGATACGCATCATGATGGTGAGAGCTGGGACCGCGATGAGGAGGAGCAGGAGGAGGACGAGACGTCCGGGAGGAGGAGACGGAGGAGCACGACGACGACGCCGAGGAGCGTCCTTAACACTTGGGTGCGCAAGCGAAGCAGACATGTCAGCTGTGCGATAGCACTCACCTCCTGTCTGTTCACGTTGTGTGCCGCTCGACTGGGACCGTGAAGCGTTGATTGTAAAAAACGCTCCCAGTGGAACCATAGTGCAGTTATGCAAGGATATGCACCAGGTGACGGGATGGGTCGGGAGGCACGCATGGAAATGGATTAGCGAGGGACCGGAATATTGGCACGTGTTGAGCTTCTTTGCGTACATATACATCGCATTCACGCACATGCGTGTGTACTTACATACATGTACATACACATGCGTGGACATACTCATATATACGTTTATCTGGGATATGTTCAGGGGCACAGCGAAAGAGTGGATGCAGTGGAATACGTACGTCTTGGGTGTGAAGACGGACGCGTTTCTGCGTGGACACGGGTGGAGTCTGGTTTCTGAACAGAGTTATATCCATAGACATGTGTGTATGCATTCATGCATGTGTATGGGGGGTGACCCTAACGTTTCAGACCTCGCTCGCTCTGCCACTTCTTCCTCCTCTTCCTCTTGTATGTATCCTCCGTCTGCTTCTGCCTCTTATTATTATTATTATTATTATTATTCTCATTATTATTTGTTACTATTAGTATTATTATTATTATTAGTAGTAGTAGTAGTAGTAGTAGTAGTAGTAGTAGTAGTAGTAATAGTAGTAGTAGTAGTAGTAGTAGTAGTAGTAGTAGTAGTAGTAGTAGTTTTACTATTATTAGTAGTATTATTAGTAGTGGTATTCGTATGATTGTTCGTATGTTTCGTCACCTGATGGTTACTATTCGTATTATTATGAGTCTCTCTCTCTCTCTCTCTCTCTCCCCCAGTTTTTTCCGCAGAGACTGGACATTGAACACGCACGCAGTGTTGTCCAGCTTTCCCAGCTGTTCCAGCTTTCCAGAGGCACTGACACTTGAAACACGCTGTGTTCGCCATTGTTTCGACCTCTTCCAGCTTCCCCCCGACACTGGCACTTCACAACGACCTTGTGTTCCAGCTTTTCCAGATTCCCCCCAGAGGCTGGCGGTTGAAAACTGCACTCCGTGTGTTTAGGCTTTTCCAGCCTTTGCCATCGTCTGGCAGTTGAACATGCTTTCTAACGCAGCTGTTTCCAGACACTACCCTGCTGCGTAGTATTCGGGGAACGTTGGGGCAGCTGGACAGGTTGGGCAGCACAATGGTTGCCAGCTGCCAGTCGAATCATGGGGGGAAGCTGGGAAAGGTTGGAACCGCGTTGATGCACTGCGCGTTCAGGTGCCAGTCTTTCGGAGACGTTAGAACAAGCTGGAAAACACAGTTGTTCAACTGTTAGGCCCTGGGGCAACTCCGAGCAGCTGGAAGCAACCAATGTCTCAATTCCCAGTTTCTGGGTCTGCTCTTGCCACTGCTCATGCTTGCCTCAGCTCTCCTCCTCCTTCACCTCCTCCTCTTCCTGGATCTCGGGTCTGTTCCGTCCCTGCACCAATATGACGAGATGTTCCCCAACCCTCTTGTGTTGGGTACTCGTTTTGAATAGAGCACTGTGGTCCCCACCACCCTTTCCTCCTCCTCCACCCGTCTCCCCCCCTCCTCCTCCTCCTCCCGCCCTCCTCCTCCTCCTCCTCCTCCTCCTCCTCCTCCTCCCACCCTCCTCCTCCTCCTCCTCCTCCTCCTCCTCCTCCTCCTCCTCCTCCTCCTCCTCCTCCTCCTCCTCCTCTTCCTCCACCTCCTCCTCCTCTCCTCCTCCTCCTCCTCCTCCTCCTCCTCCTCCTCCTCCTCCTCCTCCTCCTCCTCCTCCTCCTCCTCCTCCTCCCCCCCCTCCTCCTCAACCTCCTCCTCCTCCTCCTCCTCTCCTCTCTTCCCCCCCTTCTCCTCCTTCTCTTCCTTTCTCCTCCTCCTCCGCCTCCTCCTCCTCCTCCTCCTCCTCCTCCTCCTCCTCCCCCTCCTCACTCCCCTCCTCCTCCTCCTCCTCCTCCTCCTTCCTCCTCTCCTCCTCCTCCTCCTCTCCTCTCTCTCCTCTCTTCTTCTCCTCCTCTCCTCCTCCTCCTCCTTCTCCTCCACCTCCTCCTCCTCCGCCTCCTCCTCCTCCTCTGCCTCCTCTGCCTCCTCCTCACCCTTCTCCTTCCTCCTTCCATTATACTCTTATTTTCCCCCTCCACCTCCCTGCCTCGGTCTCGCCGTCTCCTGGGGGGGGGGGGGGGCTGCGATCTGCGAAGCTCTCGCTTTCATGGGCTCCTGGGAGGTCCCGCGGAGGGGTGTCCCACGGGGATCACCATGCGACCTCGCCGTCCCCTGGGGGGCTGCGATCTGTGAGACTGTTGCCGCTTTCGTAGGCTCCTGGGAGGTCCAGCGGAGGGGTGTCTCACGGGGATCACCATGAGACCTCGCCGTCCCCCGGGAGGGGGTGTCTGCGATCTGTGAAGCTGTCGCCACTTTCGTGAGCTCCTGGGAGATCCAGCAGAGGGGTGTCCCGCGCAGATCACCATGCGGCCTCGCCGTCCCTGGGGGGCTGCGGTCTGCGAACCTGTCGCCACTTGCGTAGGCTCCTGGGAGGTCCAGCGGAGGTGTCCCATGGGGATCACCATGAGACCTCACCGTCCTTGGGGGGCAGCGATCTGCGAGACTGTCGCCACTTGCGTGGGCTCCTGGGAGGTCCAGCGGAGGGGTGTCCCACTGGGATCACCGTGAGACCTCGCTGCGCTAGATCGCACATCGCAGCGCGATGGGGCGCCGCGGAGTGCATGGCACTGTCATGTGCCCATGCCGCATCGAGTCTTCAGTTGCCTCATGTCCGTAGTGCACCCGGGCACTTGCAGCGCTTAGCGCAGGGCGCTGTTTTGTCACAGCGCGCATTGCGCTGTCCTGCAATGCGCACCTAGCCTGGCGCGCTGTTACTTGCACGAAGCATGTCCCCAGTTCCCCCTTTCAGCAGTCTGTTTCCATGCCCCCTCGTGGTCGCCTTCCTGCCAGCTATCTGACTCTTAAGAATGATGCCGCGAATGTGAAATATTTGACTCTGGCCTGACGTCCTTTGCCGCGTTTCAAGAGCACGGTGGATCCTTCAGTGCTTGCTTTTGTATTGAGCGGTCCGATGCGTAGCCGCCTCATGTGTACAAAGGGTCCGGTACGTCCCTTGGTAATTTCCAAAGTCACTAGGAATTTCATTGGATCTGGGGCTTGTTTTTCCCAGCCATCCTGTGGTTTTGGGTCTTCGTTTTGAAGAGACGGTCCACGCGTTCCTTCCTTCCTTCCTTCCTCCCCTCCTCCCTCCTCCCGTCACCCCCTCTCATGTTGGCACACCCCTCACACGTTTCGTGGCCCCATAGGAGCTAGGACTGAAAGTCCCACTGGCGCAGTTCGCATACGTGGCCCCACAGGAGCTCCACCCAAGATCCCAGTGGCACGGTTCTCATGCGTCCCCGCCAATCATGTCGGCACACCACTCACACGCTTCGTGGCCTCATAGGAGCATCGCCGAATGTTCAAGTGGAGCAGTTCGCATGCGTCCAGGCCATTCATGTCGGCACACCCCTCGCACGCTTCGTGGCCCCATACGAGCTCCGCCCAAGGTCCCACTGGCACAGTTCGCATGCGTCCCCGCACATTATGTCGGCACACCCCTCGCACGTCTTATGGCCCCACAGGAGCTCCGCCGAAAGTCCCAGTAGCGCAGTTCGCATGCGCCCCCGCCACCCATTTCGGTATACTCTCACACGCTTTATGGCCCCAAGACGGAGTTCCACCGAAGGTCCCAGTGGCACAGTTTACACGCGTCCCCGCTACCCATGTCGGTACACCCCTCACACGGATCGTGGGCCAAGGGGGAGCTCCGCCGAAGGTCCCAGTGGCACAGTTTACATGCATCCCCGCTTTTCATTCCAGCACACCTCTCGCACGGTTCGTGGCCCCATAGGGACCTCCGCCGAAGGCCCCAACAGTACAGTTTATATGCGTCCCCGTCACCAATTTCGGCACATCCCTCACACGGTTCGTGGCCCCATAAGAAGCTCCATCGAAAGTCCCAGGGGCACAGTTGACATGCGTCCCCGCCACACATTTCGGCACACGCTTCACACGTTCTATGGCCCCATAGGGAGCTCAGCCGAAAACCCTAGTAGTACAGTTTGCATACGTTCCCGCCACCCATTACGGCACACCCATCACGCGGTTCGTGGCGTAGGGAGTCCCACCAAAGGTCCCAGTGGCACAGTTCGCATGCGTCCCCTCCAATCATACCGGCACACCCCCCACATGTTTCGTGGGCCCCAGTTACGGCAAGCCGAAGGCCCCAGCGGTGCAGTTCACATGTGTCCCCGCCACCCATTACGGCATACCCCTCACACGGTTCGTGGCCCCGTAGGGAGCTCCACCGAAGGCCCCAGTGGCACAGTTTACATTCGTCCCCGCCACACATTTCGGAACACCTCTCACACGGTTCGTGGCCCCATAGGGAGCTCCACCGAAGGTCCCCGTGGCACAGTTTACACGCGTCCCCGCCATCCATTTCGGCACACCCGTCACACGGTTCGTGGCCCAAGACGGAGTTCCACCGAAGGTCCCAAGGGGTGTGGCCACATGCGTTCCCGCCACCCACTGCCGGCACACCCCTCACACGCTTCGTGGCCCCATGGGGACCTCCACCGAAGACCCCAGGGGGTGCGGTCACACGCGTCCCAGGAACTAATTTCGGCACACCCCTCAAACGGTTCGTGGCCCAATAGGGAGCTCCACTGAAGGCCCCAGGGGGTGCGTCCACATGCGTCCCAGGCAATCATCTCGGCACACCCCTCACACGTCTCATCTCCCTTGCGGTACTCGCATCTGTATATGGTTGGTTCTTCCGTCACGCTAATTTTCATTGGTACCCTTTCAAACTTGTACGCAAGGTCTATCGAAGTCCTTTGGATATGGCATCAGCTCCGCTTCTTTGGGAAATCGATGGGGGTCTGATTCAATTCCAGAAAGACACTTCTGGATCTGGGATCTGCTCCTTTCCTGATGAAATCGACGAGAATTCGATTTGAAGTGTATGGGAATCCTTTGGATCTGGGTCTGCTCCGTTTGTATTGGAGTTAGCTTAGAAGCTCATCCCAAATCACTAGCAATCCTCTGGATCAGGATTCTGCTCTGTTTCTATTGAAATCAGACTAGAACCCGATTCAATTTCAACGGGGTTCCCCCTTCTCCTCTTTTTTATAGTTGTCTTCCTCATCATAGAAAAAAGGGCAACAGCGGCAGCAGGAGCAGGAGAGGCAGGAGGATAATGAGGAAACATAAGATGAACACGGCGGGAACGGAGACGGAGGAGGAAAGGTCATGCGGAGGATCGAGAGGGAAAATGAGGAGAAAACGGAGGACGGGAACGACGAAGTAAGAAAACGTAGGGACATGCATCGAAGGAGGATTGCCTAGGGAATCTTCAAAGGAACCCCATCGGGAAACCTCCAGAACCCTTGAGGGACTCCGCAGGACCCCCCAGGGCATCCTCAGGAATCCCGAGGGCATCCCAAGGAATCCGTAAGACATCCTCAGGAACCCTTAAGGGAATCCCCAGGAATCTTTAGAGAATCCCCAGGAATACGTAGGGAATCCTCAGGAATCCGCAGAGCATCCCCAGGAGGCCCGAGGGCATCCTGAGCCCCTAAGGATTCCTCAAGGGAGAAGCTCGGGAATCCTCCAGACCCCCCCCAGGAGTCCGTAGGAGACCCTTAGGGGACCCTTTGGAATCCCAATGGGATCCTCAGGAATCCTCAGGCATCAGAATGAACCACGGGAAACCTGAAGAATGCCAAGGAATCCTGAGGGATCCTGAGGGGCACCCGGAAGGGATCCTGAGGGATCATGAGGGATCCTAAGGAGTCCGTAGGCGTCCTGAGGAGACATGGTGGATCCTGAGGAATCCTGAAGTGTCCTGAGGAAGCCTTGGGGATCCTGAAGAATTCGAAGATATCCTGAAGAATCCTGAGGAGCCCAACGCAGTCCTGAGAACCCCGTGGGGAGATCCTGAAGAATCATGTGGGATCCCAAGGATTTCTGGGGGATCCTGAGGAATCCTGGGGGCTCTGGAAGGAGCTGAGGAATCCTGGAGGATCCTGAGGAATCCTCGGGAGTCCCGCGGAATGGCTCCTGAGGAATCCCGAGGAATCATGAGGGGTCCTAGGGAATCCTTGGGGGTGCTAGCGAGTCCCGAGGAGTCCTCAGAAATCGAAAGGAATCCTGATGGATTCGCGGAAATCCTGGGTAGACGCACCAGGAATGCCGACCCCTTCTCCGGCCCCGTGGGGCATCTTGCGATGCCGCCCCAGTGCCAGCCCCTTCTCCCGCCCCGTGAGGCAAGCCCTCGGTTGCTGGAGCCTTGCTCACCCTTAAGGATAAGCACTTGAGTTCTGAGAGAAGAAGAAGATCTCAACAACAAGCCAGGGCCTGTGTCAAAGCCTTACCGAACAACAACACCAACACCAACAACAACAACAACAACAACAGCAACAGCAGCAGCAGCAGCAACAACAACAACAGCAACAACAGCAACAACAACAACAACAACAACAACAACAACAACAACGACGCAATAAGCAGAATTCTCACAACGAATTCCTTATTCAGCCACGCACCCAGGGACAATGAATGACCGTTCGGCCCCCTCATTCTGATATCGGTACATGTGTGTGTGTGTGTGTGCGTGTGTGTGTGTGTATGTGCATATGCATATTGTAATGGCCTCCGGCCAGTGCCGCCGATCCGGGGGGCTCCGGATTCGGTGATCTTGGAGTCGTCGGGGACGCTGTTTGGGGCGCTCTTGGAGTCGTCGGGGACGCTTTTTGGAGCTGACGTGCCCTCTGGGGGGGTGCCTGGAGCGGTCCCGGGGGGGTCTGGGGTAGGGTTCCGAGGGGAGGGTCCTGGGGGCGGGAGCGGTTAGATCTGAGGGGGTCCCAGAGACCCCCCGAAACATTTTGGGGATGCGTAAATCATTGAGTAGCGCCAGATGGGGGACCGCCGTCCCCCCCCCTCCCCCCCTTCCCCGGGGGGGGGTCCGGGGAGGGTTCCGAGGGGAGAGTCCTGGGGGTGGGTCATGGCCCCCCCGGAACATCTTATGCGGAAATCATAAAGAAAACGCCAGATGGAGGACCGCCCCCCCGTCTCCCCCTTCCCGACAGAGCCACCCCGGCGACCCCCCCAAGCAGAGCTGAAGCTCTTGCTCAGGCTCAGAGCTGAAGCTCTTGCTGAGGCTCCTTGTAGTTCACACGCCGGATCGGCGGATATGTATATTTCGGTATTCGGCCAAGTTCGCCGCCTTCTGTACAACAGAGCCCCGTGGGATGCTTGTGGGTGTCGTCTCTGGGGCGGGGTCCCTCGGACGCATCTTGGATTCGGGTCTGGGGTGTCCTGGGGGCCCCTCGTGGGTCTCTTTGGGGGCCTCCTGGGGCCTGGTCTGGGCCGCCCGGTGGCCTCCTGGAGCTCGTGGGGGGCCTCTCGGGGGCCCGCCAGCGGCGTCTGGGGCCCTCTCTGGGGCGAAGGGCTCGACCTGTCGGCTCGCGGTTCCCACTGGGGGCCTCTCTTGGGCCCCTCTTGGGGCCCTGTTGTCGTGTCGTCTGGGGGGGGCCCTCGGGCCGTTTGGGGGGCCATCTTTGGCCGTCTGAGGGCACCCTTCGGGGGCCCCTCTCGGGGCCCTTTTGTTGTGTCGTCTTTGGGCCGGTTTGGGGGCCATCTTTGGCCGTCTGAGGGCACGCTTCGGGGGCCTCTTCCGTCACGGTGCGATCTCGGGGGCCTCTTGGGCCGTCTTGGGGAGTCGAGAAGACGAAAGCACCAACAGCACCCAAGCGCCGATGGACAATCGATGATTTGGGTATATGGTGGTCTTGGGGGGGTTCTCGGAGCCCTCTTGGGTCGTCTGGGAGGCTTTTGGGGTGGTCTTGGGGCCATCGTAGGCGTCTTGAGGCGCTCTTGGGCAGTCTTCGAGGTCTCTTGCGTCCTCTTGGGCGCTTCCTCGGGCAATGCTTACCCCTTCTCAGGGCTCTCCCTAGCTTTGTGGACCAGTCACGCGACCGACTCCTCGAGCGCGCGGGAACGCACAGGAAATGTGAGAATCCAGGGCTCGTTGCCCCTAATGAGACTATGACAGTACTGAATCCAGGGTTTAGGAATGTTCGAAGATTGGGGAACAGACCGCGTCGTGCCTCGAGGCACAGTGGCGGATAGCGGAATTGTGATATGACTGAGGTCGGGGAAGTCAGACGTCGGAGATGGAGGAGAAGAGCAAGGGAGGGGTTGCGGAGGAGGAAGGAGAAATGATGATATTGGAGAGGAGGAGCAGAGAGGGTGCACGATGATTGGGATAGGGGGGGGTGGAGGGAGAGGATGAGAGGACGGCGAGGCGAGACCTGGAGGATGAGCGCAGGGGGAGGCGCTGAAGAACGCGGAGGCATGGAGGACGACGATGAAGAGAAGCAGGATGGGGACACCCAAGACGGACCGTCGAGGGAGCCCGTCGAGGAGCAGCACGCCCGAGCAGCTGCCCCGCAGCGGCGGCCGCCCCAGCAGGCGACTCGCTGGACTTCGCGATCTTCCACAGCGGGGAGCCGCCCGGCCGCCCTCCGGTGCCTTGGTCGGCTCCTCCCTCCTCGTCGTGCCCTGATACAGTCGGGGCGCTGACGAAGGAACCCTGTTCGTTGGGAAGGGGCTCGGTGTTCCTTGATTGTTTCACAGTTTGCCTAAGGTTTTCCTTTGGTTTGCGATGGGAAGCCGAAGTTTAACTTATGGATAAAAGGGGCCTCGTTCCTTGTTTAGGGTCCCTTAGGTCAACGCCCCGACTGTATCCGACGTCGCGAAAGACAGCAACATCGTGAGACATCAGGGAGGGAGGAGGGAGGAGGGAGGAGGGAGGAGGGAGAGGAGGGAGGAGCGGAGGAGGGAGGAGGAGGAGGGAGAGGGAGGAGGGAGGAGGGAGGAGGGAGGAGGGAGGGAGGAGGGAGGAGGGAGGAAGGAGGAGGGGAGGATGGAGGAGGGAGGAGGGAGGAGGAGGAGGAGGGAGGAGGGAGGAGGGGGAGGAGGGCGGAGGAGGAGGAGGAGGAGGAGGAGGAGGAGGAGGAGGAGGAGGGGAGGAGGAGGAGGAGGAGGAGGCGGAGGAGGAGGAGGAGGAGGAGGAGGAGGAGGAGGAGGAGGAGGAGGAGGAGGAGGCCGAGGAGGAGGAGGAGGAGGAGGAGGAGGAGGAGGAGGAGGAGGAGGGGAGGAGGAGGAGGAGGAGGAGGAGGAGGAGGAGGAGGCGGAGGAGGAGGAGGAGGAGGAGGAGGAGGAGGAGGAGGAGGAGGAGGCGGAGGAGAGGAGGAGAGGGGAGGAGAGAGGAGGGAGAGGAGGAGGAGGAGGGAGGAGGAGGAGGGAGGAGGGAGGAGGGGAGGGAGGGAGGGAGGGAGGGAGGGAGGGAGGGAGGAAAGGGCGGAGGGAGGGAGGGAGGGAGGGGAGGAGGAGGAGGAGGAGGAGAGAGGAGGAGGAGGAGGAGGAGGAGGAGGAGGAGGAGGAGGAGGAGGAGCAGGAGCAGGAGGAGGAGGAGGAGGAGAAGGAGGAGGAGGAGGAGGAGGAGGGGGAGGAGGAGGGAGGAGGGAGGAGGATGAAGGAGGGAGGTGGCAAGAGGAGGTGGACGCCTCCTCCAGCGAGCGGCCCCTTCGAGCGCCCCCCCCTCTGGGCCCTTCGCGCCTGCCCGCCAGGAGCGCACGCCCCTCGGCCGCCTGCGGGTGCCGTCCTCGCACTTCGACCCGCACGCGCTGTCCGAGGATCGAGGGCAGAAACTGTAGTAGGGCTCCCAGTTTATGTCTACGTTTTGTCTCTATCTTTAGGGTCAGCGAGGAGGATTAGCTATATTCGAGGCCTCCTGGACGGGTCCGAGTAGATGGGGT
>CAUYUJ010015344.1:241326-303826 GCA_963575745.1 Prorocentrum cordatum
GCTATTTGTGACCCACTTGGGGACATCTTTGGCCATGCAGCACGCTCTGACCGCTTGCGCAACGCACCCCCATGCCCAGGGAGAGTGTGGGGGGGGTTGGGGGAGAGGTGCACCTCTCCCCCGCGGGAATGGTGATGTTGGAATGACTAACTCGACAAACCACTTACGCCCAAAGGGCTGGTCGGAGTCTCTCCTCCTTTGGGGCCTCTTAGGGGTATCCTGGGGGCGTATCGGGGGCATTTGCCTCCTGGGGGCTCCTTGGGCCGTCTTGGGGCGCTCGTGGGCAGTCTGGCGCCTTTGTAGTCCGTCCTGTGAGCTTCTCTGGGCCGTCTTCGGGCCCTCGTGGGGCACTGAAGGGTCGTCGTGGGGTCCATCGGGCCGTCCCAGCTTGAGGGCGCCCGGGGCCCACTCGTGGGCCCTCTGTGGGCCTTTTTGGCCATCTGGGGGCCAGAGTGAAGGCCTCCGTGGCCGTCTTGGGCTGACGCGAACATGAGCTCATGGAGGGCCAAGCGGGACTCAATGATTATACAGGCTTACGCCACACTTGCCGACCCCTTGATTGAAGTTTGTTTCCCATGGTTTTTGTTGGTATGTCCGTGGAGCCTTTGGTGTGTTTCTTGGGTCTTCTTGGTTTTTGGGGGGTCAGCGGAAGGTTTTATCAGGCTATGTTGGTTTCTTGGAGTTCTTCCTTGCGCCGCCGCGTTTTTTCTGTTCGGTACTGTCAGGTTTGGGACTCTCGTGGACCGTAGTCTTGGGCTGTCTTGGATTGGTCCTGGGGGCGCCTATCCTGAGCATCCGTAGGTGCTGGGAAAACGTACACGGCCACAGTGGATACATACATGGGGCCTTCCTGGGGCCCTTTGGGGAGTTCACTTGGTTTCTGTGGCGGCTCCCAGGGCCTGGTATGGGAGGAGCGGGGGACGTATTTCACAAGTTGGTGAGTCCTTAGGTGTCTGTTTAGTTTGGACTGTCGTATGCTCTGATTTGTTTGTCGGATGTGTCTAGCGCTTTGAGTGCTCTAGCGATAAGAGTGCTGTCTTGGAGCTCCAGAGCGAGCCTGGGTAGGGCCGGATCCCCCCTGGTGAGTTCGGGGGTGGACCGTCCTGGGCCGGGGGGGGTCGAATTGCCGGTTTGGGGGCCCACGGGGGGGGGTTATGGGGAGGGGGGAAGGATCTCACACGCCTAGAGACCCCGAGGGGTCGGCGAAGATTTGTTTGGTCAGGCTTTCCCATGGGTTACTCCGAATCATTCATGGGGCCGCCCTGGCGTTTTTGGAGCCTCGTGGGCCGTCTCGTGGCCCTCTTGGGCCGTATTGGGGCCGCTGGCGTGGGCCGTGTTGGAGGGGCCGCCTTGGAGAACCACGCTGGGCATCTTGGGAAACTGAGAGCGCCAGTGAGCTACGGAAGCGCCCAGGGGGAAGGGTGCGGCGCACGCAAAGAAGTGCTCGGAGAGGGGGGGAGCCCAGCATCTTACAGGACCCCTATACCACGCAGCACTCGGCATTCTGCCACGCCTCAGCATGCCAGGGGGCACGGTGGCAGGTTTGGCCGCGCGTGGCGCGCACGCCTGGCGAATGCAAATCGCCGAGGGCAAGCTGAGCTTCTTAGTTCTATGAGTCAAAACAGTCACTTAACACAAAGATTAAGATCAGCAAGGCAGGGTGAGAAAAATTGCCAGAGACAAGGACCATGATGACCATTTAGGATAGCACCACAGACCGTTGGTTATCCCCGTGCTGCCAGGCTGTGCGTTCGCTGTGGCCCTGCCTCGTCGAGAGGCCAGCCAGGATCACCACAGCTGGCACAGGGAATCTGGACGTCGGCGTGTCGTGCAGATCATCCCGACGGAGCATCTGAGCAGCTCGTAGAGCGCCTCTCCAAGAGAGCAGCCTCGCGACCTCGTCCAGTTGCTCAGCGTTTGGTATGGGCTCCACCAGACTAGAACGTGGCAGTCTCGCACGCCCGCCCCCCCCCTTCCCAAAACGTGCAAATGTGTTGTCCGTGTTCGATATATCCCCCATTAGCTTCGTGGTTGGGTTTCCTTGTGAGACTCGAAGCGTGTGACAGATGTGCGACATTGATGCGTCAGCGGCGTGTCTAATCAAAAGGTGGAGCCCACTATACTTTGTGGGGCGCGGCACGAATGAGCGACGTAGGTTCAAGCAGATGTGTCGGTCATGTGCGGTCTCTTCCGCTGTCGCCGTGGCCCACATTGGCATCGTTGTTGGACATGACGTTTGAGAGAAATCCGCCTTAACGGACGAAGATCATGTTTGTATGTGACCGTCATATGTTGCCGCCGTAGTTGGCTATTGTGGGATATGGTTGAGGGCCAACACTAACGTCAAGGGGAAATGCGATCGCGACTGTTGTCGCCGCAGTTGGGCCTGCCTCTGGGGCACGATGTGTGCCAGGCGCGTGCCAAGATGGGCGTCGGGCACCCGCACGAACGTTCGCGCTGGCGCTGCAGATGGGGTATCCTGTTGGGCACGACTTGCTCGAGGGGTTTCCCCAAAGCGGACGTCGAATGCGTTCGCGACCGTGCTCACTGCCAGAGGGCGAGGTGTGGCAGGGACGTGCCACAATGCAGGTCGAACGCGAATGCGATCGTCCCCGTGGCGTCGTAGATGGGGTTCTCTCTAGGGCACGGCGTGTGCGAGAGGTGCCATTGTTCATGTCGGGTGCTGTTGCGGCCGACGTAGGCAAGGGCCGACCTATGAAGCAGCAGTGACGTGCCAGCAGCACGGGGAGCATGTATATGACGCGGGAGGCGCAAGACGCTGGAGGCGGAAACAAGCAGGCAGGGGCGGCGCAGTGGAGAGGGGACGAGGACACGACACGACGGGATGGGTGGAACACATCCGCACGAAGGGGCCACAGCAGAAAGGCTGATTTCTTTGCAAGTGTAGTCTAGGGCCCTCACTGTATGTATGATGTACGCATCCCTTCTGCTTGAACCTCCTTATCCATCCAGCCGTGTGCAGAACGACCCGCAATAAAGCTGACGCTGGCCCCAGTGCGCGTCATTGCGGCAAAGGCCTCTCGCATCAACACGTTTTGTTGCGGCTCGCGTGTCCCAGGGCCACTGCTTTTGTCGGAGCGTCCCATGGCTTCGCAGCGGGAGGCCATAACATTGGATTGGGGTGGAAGGGAGGTGCGGGGAAGCAAGAGGCGAGGACAGGATGGGAGAGGACAGGGGGGGAGGGAAGGTGGCACCTGGGAGAACAGAGAAGAGGGAGGAGCTGGGATGGTGATGAGGAGGGAGGATGCTACCAGCCTGAAACGTAATCCCTACCCTTGTGTTTGGCATAACCTTGCCTCGATGCCGATCTTAGGGGATCCCTCAGTTTCTGAGGGCACATCCCTAAGACCGTGCGCGCTTTTGGCTTGCCTTTCTCAGGGTTAGGGACAAGTTCCAGACTGGTGAGGAGAGGAGGATGGAGTGGGGGTGCAGCGTGCTGGGGAGGGGAAGGGGTGCGGACGGCGAGGCGGGGGGAGGGAGGCGAGCGACGAGAAGAGCGTTTCTCGGCGGCTACCTCCTCCTCCGCCTTCTCTTCCTCCCTCCTCCTCCTCCTCCTCCTCCTCCTCCTCCTCATCCTTCCCGCTCCTCCTCCTCCTCCTCCTCCTCCTCCTCCTCCTCCTCCTCCCCCTCCTCCTTCCCCTCCCTCCCTCCTCGTTCTCCTCCTCTCCCGCGTTCTCCTCCTCAGCGCCCTCGACCTCGCGCGGGGCGTGCCTGGGCGGAGCCGTCGGTAAACGAACCGAGGTAAGTACGACCCCTGCGGGCCGCCATTCGGCGGCGAGCGAGGGGGAGACGCGAGAAGGAGAAGGCCCTCTCGGAGGGCGGCGGGGCTTCTCAGAGACCCTCGCGCCTTCTGAGAGGTTTTCTGTGTCGTCGGGGAGGGCTTCGAAACTCCTCAGAATGCCGGGGGGGCTTCCGAGCCTTCCGAGGAGGCCCGCCCCTTCTCGCTTCCCCCCATCGGGCTCCCCGCCGAATCTCGGGATGGGGGATGCTAGTATGGAACGTTGCGTCTAGCCCTGGTATTCGCAAGCGATAAGGCAGTATGGTCACGCTAAGCCGTGTGTTGAAACTCGCGTGCAGTAGCGATTAGATTTCTCGGTCGGCGACTACACGATGTTATGATGTCTTACTGTGTTGGCTGGGGTCGCACATCATCCGCGCAGTTTCGCGCACCAGGGCCACCGCTTCGACGAACTGTACGCGCTGCATGCGCGAAAGAAGCTCGACATGGAAAGGCGGGTGCATGCCGTTTCTTTGATTCGTTTTTTTGTGTGTGCGTGTTCGTCATGGCGTTCGGTCTTGACATTCTACACCGTCCTCTTTGAACATGCTGGTGCATCTTCCCTTATCTCTTGATACACCCGCTCACGTTATGAGCACCGTTCCTTCCGTCGCCCTCTGAGCCCCTCTATCCGTCCGCACGCCTTTCTGGTTTTACCCGACTCGCTTCATCAGTCCACAGCGAGATTAGGCAGCAGGAGCTCAGAGTCAGAGTCTGACCGTAGTCTGACCAGTGCATGTGTTGCATGTTTCGTAGTCGCACGCGTCGTCTGAATGTGATTCGAGTTGCAACGACTGAGGTGATCCCCACAAACGTAAGACCGTCGGATATCTCATATGATCTTGGACTTCGTTCCGACTCTCGGACGCAATCCTTATCTCGCATCTTTTTCGATGCCAGCTATTGCGCCTCGTATCCTGCGGGAACGGGAGCCACAGTGCGTTTGACTCGAGGTTTTGACCCCTTTGGCCGTTCCAGTCCACAGACGGCGCTGTCTTGGCCGGCGATCTTCATTCACCGCCGAGGCGCTGAAGTACGGACCGGCTCGGGCTCAGGCGGGGCTCCTTTCTTCGGCCGCTCTCCAGATCCGGGTCGGGGAGCCTGCTCGTGGCCGAATGGTTGCCGCGCCTCCAAGAACCCTTCGACTAGACATACGAGCGACCTTTCGCGAGGGTGACCGTTGGTGCGGGCCCGATGGGGTCCCCCGATCGCCGAACGCGATGCGGTAGTAGCGTCTTACGCGCTTGTGTTTGCCCCCCCCCCCCCCGCGGCCCCCAAAAAGCCGCGCACCAAAGGTCACTCTTACCCAGGGTCACTCTCGCGTGAAGTCGAACCATTCGTTCTTTATTCGGCGTTCCTCCGAGTAGCACGGTGACTGCAGTCCACACGTCGGAGGGGGGAGATGAGAGACCAACACCACCAGGGGGGCCACCTCCAGCAAGGAGGTCCACGATGTCTCCCCGAGCTGGAGACTGGGGATGTCTCGGGCGAGAGGGGGTGACCACACCACCAGGGAGTTCTCCTCCTCCTCCTCCTCCTCCTCCTCCTCCTCCTCCTCCTCCTCCCTCCTCTCCTCCTCCTCCTCCTCCTCCTCCCCCCTCCTACTCCCCTCCTCCCCTCCTCCTCCTCCTCCTCCTCCTCCTCCTCCCCTCCTCCTCCTCCTCCCTCCTCCTCCTCCTCCTCCTCCTCCTCCCCCTCCCCCTCCCCCTCCCCCTCCCCCTCCCCCTCCCCGTCCCCCTCCTCCCCCTCCTGCCCCCTCCCTCTCCCCCTCTCCCTCCTCCTCCCCCTCCCTCCTCCCCCTTCTCCTTCTCCTCGCTCTTGCTTCTAACACGTGGCGTTGTCTTGGCCCGCCTCCCCTGTCTCCCCCCGTGCAGGCGCCGGAAGTACGAGGAAGAGATGGAGCGGCAGAGACTCGAGGTGTGGGGCGCCCCTGCCCTTCGGGGGGGGGCTCCTCTTCCTCCTCCTCCAGCCTGCCACCCTCCATGTGCTGCTTCTCGAGGGATCTCCTCCTTCTCCTCCTCCTCCTCCTCCTCCTCCTCCTCCTCCAGCCTGCCATCCTCAAGCTGCTGTTTCTCGAGGGATATCCTACTCCTCCTCCTCCAGCCGGCCATCCTCCAGCTGTTGCTTCCAGGGGGCCCCTCCTCAAGCGGTCGAATGGCATGTTACATTTCATGCGCCGGGTTACGCTAGGCACCCCAGGGTTCGCTCTCGTTTCGCACTGGGGCTATAGGGCGATCACAACGTCTACGCTGGTCCCCCCCCTCCTCCGCTTCCTCCGGATCCTGTTCCTACGTGCTCCTGCTCCTCCTGCTGCTCTGCTTCCGAGAACACATGTTTGAATTCAGGCTGAAGTCGCGCGCCGGCGCATCCAGCACGGAGTCCAGCGGCGCGATGAGAAGGCCGACGACGTGTGCACCAGGCTGTACGCGCAGCATTTCGAGGCAGCCGATGCCGAGGGAGCGGGAGATGGGAGGCGGAGGCAGCATAGTCGGAACATCCTTGGAGGGAGGAGGAGGAGGAAGAGGAGGAGGAGGAGGAGATTGCGGGATGAGGACGAGAAGAGCAAAATGATGGCAAGGATAAGGGTGCGAGGATTTGGATGATGAGTATGAGGACGTGGCCTCCAGACTGTGCGCGCACAATCCTGATGCTCTGGGTGTATCCTTGCGGAAGTTTATGGTCGTGACATCATACGGCCGCTGGAGCGATACACAGATGTATATATGAATATACATATACCGATGTGGAAATATTCAGCAACAACGGCCCTGTAGTCTTGAAAACGTGGCGATAGATACAGCAGCGGCGGCCGCTGCGGCGATGGATACAGCAGCGGCGGCCGTCAAAATCTCCTCAGAATGGTTCCTTGATGTGCAGGTTGCAGTGGGGATGGCTGCGGTGATGGTGCGTGGTGGTGGTGAAGAGGGAAACTAAATTAACCTGTCGTAGGACGCAACCATTTGCAGTTGTGATTATCGAAAGACAGATCGGCCGAAGGAGGGGGAGCTCCGTATGGGGCCACGAACCACATGGGCGATCGAATGGGCGTGGTCAGGCATACGAGCTTTGCAGCTTTGCCATTTGGACCTTCAGTGGAGCTCCCTGTGGGGCCTGAGAAACGTGTGAGGGTCTAGCGGAATCAGCGCGGTCAGGGCGAGCCAAATGATGAACTCAGCCCACGACTGCATGTCATCTGCTTCAGTTTGGCCTTCTGTGGAGTTCCTATGGGGCTTCAAAAGCGTGGCAAGGGCAAGCGAACTGAGCCCACGACTGCATGCGGATTTGTTTCAGTTTGGGGCGTGAACAACGTGGCAGGGGCAAGCGAAATGAGCCCACGACTCTATGCGGACTTTTTCATGTCGGCCTTCTGTGGAGCTCTCTTGGGGCGCGCAAAGCGTGGCAGGCGCGAGCGCAATGAGCACACGACTGCATGCGGACTTGTTCATTTTGGTCTTCTGCGGAGCTCCTCTGGGGCTGAAAAAGGAATAGCAGGGGCGAGCGAAATGAGCCCACGACTGCATGCGCGGACTTTGTCAGGTTTGCTTTATGTGGAGCTCGTATGGGACTTGAAAAAATGGCAGCGGTGAGCAAAATGAGCCCACGACCGTGTGCGGGCCTCTTCATGGTGGCCTTCAGTGGAGCTCCTATGGGGCTTGCAGCGTGGCAGGGACAAGCGAAATGAGCACACGACTGCATCGTAACTTTTTCATTGTGGCCTTTTGTGGATCGTCCACGGGGCTTGAAAAGCGTGGCAGGGGTGTACCAAGGCAGAGGCAGGAGGGAGGAGGGGGAGGAGGACCGCGAGGACCGGGAGAGGACGTGGGGCGCTGCTGATTCAGAACGAGGACGATTGGGAATGACGTGTTATAACTCAGCCTGAACCGAACGTGTTGCAAAACATCGTGCGTTGAGTATGGGTACACCTCCAGCGTATTGACCCCATATATGTGTGAACCATCTTCCCGCGGAGGGAATATTGTTGTAAATCCCCCCAGCCTGGTTGATCTATGAGAATCATCTCCTGGAGAAGGGGTCAATTTGAAAATCGCTCACATGAAGCTTCTATTCAAACATACTTCACAACGTTGGGGGATCTATGTGTCAACCCTTGCCGATATAATAAACATATACACGTAACCCCATCAGCACATCCAGAAACGATGCCCAGGCGTGGAGGAGCATGTAGTGAAATAGATGGCCGGGGAAGCCGTCATACCCCAATAGATGCAGGATGGAGGAGGAGGAGGAGGAGGAGGAGGAGGAGGAGGAGGAGGAGGAGGCGGAGGCGGAGGCGGAGGCGGAGGCGGAGGAGGAGGTGGGCGAGCAGAACGGCTAGAGGCCTCTTGGATGTCTCTCGGAGTCTCTGCGGATGTCTCTTGGGGGCTTCTTGGAGTCTTCTTGTAGCGTCTTTGGGGGATCCTGGTGGTCCCGTAGGCCTTCTGGAGAGTCTTGGGTGCCTCGGGGGAGCCTCTTGGGGGTCTCTTGGGAGCCTCTTGGTGGCGTCTCGGGTGCCTCTTAGGGCCTCTTGGGGCCTACTGGGCGCCTCGTGGGGCCCTCCTCTTGGGGCAGATCTTGGCACCATCTTTGAGGGGATCGATCAACGAATGGGGGGGGCCCTAATCCGCGGAGGCCAAACTGGGCTTAAGACCGGGCGGCAAGCAGTGATCTCCGCGGGCGCAGGAGGGGGCGGGAAGAGGGCCTCCGCCAGGGCGAGAAGGAGACGAGCGATGAGGAGATGGGAAGAGAGCCTCTGCACTCACAGGGACGACGACGGTGTAATTTGACAGGGATGGTGGCCCTGCACACAGCGGGCAGTGTGCTGGCACACCCGCCGTCACAAAGTGCCCGCGGGGCCCACGAGCATGGTCCAAGATTATTTCCCAAGGTGTATTTTGTATTGTACTGTTTTATTAACAAAGATGGTGGGGGGGGACCCTCATGGCTGCCCCCACGGATGCGGGTTGGCTGCCCGTTGCCTGGGGGAGAAGGTGTTTACCAAGTAAGAATAGTGATCGCCCCATGTCCGAAAGGGGAGAAGGGGGTTGAAAGAGGAAACCCTCTAAACCACTCGCGCCCGAAATGGGCGATGGGATCTGCAATGCCATTCACACAAGCCAGCGATTGTACAAGTCATTCAAGCTCCTCATGGGAATGATGTGACGTCAGCGCATTCTGCATGAATTTGTCCCGCAGAGGGATTGCGTGAATGAGGCCTGAACGTAAAGGTACCTTGTATACCAACATTGTCCTCCTTATCAGTGTGTTCTTCGGTCTTGTTGTGTTGTTGCAGCTCCTCCTGCTCAGTCTCCTTCCCGTGCCTCTCGTCATCCTTCTCCGCTTGCTTCTGCCGCTGATTGTCCAGCTGCTTGCGGCAAACCCCGCCACCGTGCCTGTGGAACAACTCAGCAGAGAAATGACTGAGTGTAGGAGCAGCTCAATTCCGACGGGTGGTTTGAACAGAAACGGGTCGTGAGTTCAACCTCGGCTTCAACCGCGCGGTAAGAATGAGGTCGAGTTCACGCACCGCTGCAGTTCAGCGATCCGTCAGAACTTGGACGGGTCATGAACTCGACCTCGTCTTCGCCCAGCTGGTCTGAACTGGAACGGGTCGTGAACTCGACCTCGTTGTTGTCCACGTGATCTGAAGGAGGTCGAGTTCATGCCCCGCTGCAGTTCAGTGGGTTGTCTGAACTGACGAGGGTCGTAATCTCGACCTCGACCTGGTCCGCGCGGTATGGTGGAGTTTGAACTCACGCTCCGCGGCAGTTCAACGAGTGATTTGAATTTGAATTGAGTTGGTCGTGCTCTCGACCTCGCGTTCGCCCGCGCGGTATGGAAGAGGAGGAGGAGGAGGAGGAGGAGGAGGAGGCCTCTTGATCCCCTCTTGTTGGGGCTTCCTGGGGACCTCCTGGGTGCCTCTTGGCGGCCTCTTGGGGGCCTTCTCGGGCATCTCTGGCGCCTCTTTGGACCTCTTCGGCCGTCTTATAGAGCCTCTCAGCCTGTCTGATGCCTTCGGAGGTTTTCTTGGGGGCCTCCCCAGGCCGTCTTGGTGGTGTCTTGATTCGTCTTGGGGCCCCGTCTTGGGACCCTTCTGGGAGGCTCTTGGCCGGACTTGGGATCCTCTTGGGCCGACTCGGAGCCCTCTTGGGTCCTCATGGGCTGTCTTGGAGCTATCTTGGAGGCATCTTGGGCCGTCTTGGGCTGTCGGAAGCCTGAACTGGCGAGAACCTCAAAATTCTTCAAACACCGACGGGACATCAAAAGTTGTTGCTTCCTCGGGCTCTCTTGGGGGGTCTCTTGGAGCCGTCTTGGAAGCCTACTGAGCTGCCTCGAGGCCGTCTTTGGAGCCTCTTGAGCCATCTTGGTGTCATCTTGACTGCCTTGGAAGCCGTCTTGGAGACCATCTTGCTCGTCTTGAGGCTGACATGAGCGCCGGAGGGCTAATTCAAGGGGGAGCGATTTTCGGCAGGTGCGCGTGATGCGGGGTGGGTCGGCCCAAGAAGACTCAAGAAACCTCCCAGACGACAGCAAGCATTCTAACACGCCCACTGGGCACAATGCCCGGTGGCGGATTAGCACCATGCAGATATATCTTTCTCATCATCGACCGTGTTTTAGTCTACTGCGCCCCTCCCATCATGTTCATATTGCTCCATGCCATATGCCTTCTCTTGCTCCTGGTCCATCCCACCCATGTCTCCACATCATCCTATGTTTGCTGCAGCTCCTTCAGCAGCAGGGGGAGCTGCAGCAGTTATGCCCAAGTTCTCGTGTTAAGCAAAAACATATTGACGATGATGACAGCAAGCAGTAGCAGTAGGATTGGTATGGGGAAGAAGGGAAGAAGGAGGATAAGCATCGGTTGCACAGTCAACCTGTATGATAAGGATGGGCATCATTCCCAAGGGTACCTTTGTATCCTTGCGTCCTCGGCCAATCCTTGACCGCTTTCGTTGGCCGCGCCCCGCTGGAAACGCTCCGAAACGGCCTTCGAAGCCCCTGAATCCGTATCGTGCATCCTTATGATGCGGGTCGACTGTAGATGGATAACCAGCAGCACCCGCACATTACGGATCCTCGGAGGCATCAGCAGGAGAAGGATGATGAGGAGCAGAGCGAGGTGCGGCAGCAGGCAACGGGGAGGGGTGATGAGGACGGTATATCACCAGTCTCAGGAGGAGGAGCAGCAGCATAGTTGCCGCTGCTCCTCGTGTGCCCTTCGTCTTTCCTCGTTGCTCCTCTCCCGATGATTTTGCTCCTCTTGGCGATCGTTCCCGTTTTCATACTGACGCTCCTCTTGCTGCTCATCTCCGTCCTGCTGACCCTCATCGGCGGAACGAGGGCGAGGGGGGGAGCAGGAGAGGGACGAGGAACTCCATAGTGTAATGCAGTGGTGCTGTAATTGCGTTGTCAATTGCTCGACGCATGCGTACTGACCATCAGGCAGAGATGCGGTTGAAAGAGCTGCAGGAGAGCCTGTCTTTCTATTGCGGGGGGTGCGCATCATATGATTTGGGCGAGCAGAGAAGAATCGCGATGCTGTGCAGTGATTCGCGGCCCTCGCGTGACTTGTGCCTGTGGTCGTTGCCAGGCCCGGCCACGGATGGTCACCCGTCCTTCCCGTTCTCATTTCTCTCTCTCTCTCTCTCATTCTATATGCATAGTTATCCTTATTTCTTCCCACCATCAGCCATTCCTCCGAGCGTCGATGTCGGCGATTGTTTATACCGATATCTGGATCGAAGACGCCTACGGCGAATCACCGCCGCCCCTTGCCCCTTTGAAAGCGCCTCTATGGCCGTCAGCTGTGCCAGAGCTGTGCCAAGCTATCGGGCCAGTTGTTCCCCGAGTCAGTTTGGACAGACTTCGGGGAACGCGTGGGGGAGCAAGAAGAGGAGGAGGGGGAGGATGAGGAAAAAAGAGGAGGAGGAGGCCTCTTGGGCGCCTCTAAGGGCACTCTTGGTGCCTCCTGGGAGCTTCCTGGGGACCTCTTGGAGGGGTGTTGGGGGGGCCTTTGGGGGCTTCTTGGTTGCCTCTCTGGCCGTCTTCGGGCGTTCCTGACTTGTCTGACGCCGTCGGAAGCCGTCTTGGGGGCCTGTCTGGGTCGTCTTCAGGCCCTCTTGGGGCATATCAGGGGGCCTCTAGGGCCGTCTTGGGACTCTCTTGGGGCCGTCGTAGGGGCCTGTTGGGCCGTCATGGGGCCATCTTGGAGGCCTCGTGGGCGATCTTGGGGGCCTCTTGCGCCGTCTTTAGCCGTCGGAATGCCGAGAAGAAGCAAATGCCAAAATCGTTCAAGAACCTTAGGACAACCAGTGTATTTGGCCTCTTCGGACCCTCTTGGAGGACCTCTTGGACGCCTCTTGGGCCGTCTTGGAGGCTTCTTGGGGGCCTCTTGGGCCGTCTTGGGCCATCTTGAGGCCATCTTAGGCATTCTTGGGTGCATCTTGGGCCGTCTTGGAGGCGCCTTGGGGCCTTCTTAGCCGTCTTGGAGGCCGTTTTAGCCGTCTTGGAGGCCTCTTGGGTCCTCTTGGGGCCGTCGTGGGGGCCTGTTGGGCCGTCATGGGGCCATCTCGGAGGCCTCCTGGGCGATCTTGGGGGCCTCTTGCGCCGTCTTTAGCCGTCGGAATGCCGAGAAGAAGCAAATGCCACAATCTTTCAAGAACCTTAGGACAACCAATGATTTTGTCCTCTTCGGGCCCTCCTGGGGGACCTCTTGGAGGCGTCTTGGGCCGTCTTGGAGGCCTCTTGGGGGCCTCTTGGGCCGTCTTAGGCCATCTGGAGGCCATCTCAGGTCGTCTTGGGTGCATCTTGGGGACATCTTGGGGCCATCTTAGCTGTCTTGGAGGCCATCGATGGCGTCTTGGAGGCCTCTTGGGCCGTGCTGGGGCCCTCTTGAGGGCATCTTTGGGGCCTCTTGGGCCGTCATGGGGCCATCTTGGAGACCTCTCGATCTTGGGGGCCTCTTGGGCCGTATTGAGCCGTCGGAGTGCCGAGAAGAAGCAAATGCCAAAATCTTTCAAGAACCTTAGGACAACCAATGATTTGGGCCTCTCCGGGCCCTCCTGGAGGACCTCTTGGAGACCTCTTGGGTCGTGTTGGGCCGTTTTGGAGGCTTCTTCGGCGAACTTGGAGGTATCTTGGACTCTCTTGGGCCGTCTTGGAGGTCGTCTTGGACCATCCTGAGGCCATCTTGGGCCAACGTGGCCATCTTGGAGGCCATCTTGAGCTGTCTTGGAGGATTTTCTTCCGGATTGAGGTCCTTTCCGAGTGGCCAGCGGGACGCGCCGGAGCCCCAGGGGGAGTTCTTTTGGAAAAGAACCAAAACCAAAAACGATAGGATTTGGTACGCCAGGCACCCCTCTTGCAAGCAACAGGGGGCGGCGGATCTAAGACGCCTACGGCAAATCACCGCCGCCCCCTGTCCCTTTGGAAGCGCCTCTGTGGCCGACAGCTGGGCCAGAGCTTGGCGAAGCTATCGGGGCATGTGTTCGCCGAGTTGGTTTGGAAAACCTTCGGGGAACACGTGGGAGAGGACAGAGCCGACAGCTGGGCTAGAGCTTGGCCTAGCTATCGGATCATGTGTTCCCGGAGTCGGTCTGGAAAGGCTTCGGGGAATGCGTGGGGGAGCAAGAGGAGGAGGAGGGGGAGGACGATGAAAAAGGAGGAGGAGGAGGAGGAGGAGGAGGAGGAAGCCTCTTAGGCGCATCCTGGGGCACTCTTGGGTAGTATGGGCAAGCGTGGCCTTGCTCATTGGAAGTATTCAGTGGGAGATCTGTCCGCGTGAGCTGTCTGCGGACAGGTCGCTCACGGAACACTTCCAATGAGCAAGGCCGATCACGGGCAGGCCCAGCACACCGATTCTCCGAGCAGGGGCAATCTGTCCGCGCGGGCTGTCTGCGGACAGATCGTTTCGCGAGCCATCCTTAGGTTTCTGTCGAGGAGACGCCTACGTGGCCGAAAGTTGGGATAGAGCTTCGCCAGGCTCTCGGACCACGTGTTCCCCGAGTCGGTTTGGGAAGCTGAAAGGGAACACGAAGTGGAGAGTGAACACGAAGAGGAAGCGGAAGCGGAAACGGACGAGGAAGAGTAGGAGGAGTGTGTTTCTTGGAATCCTCATGGGGGCCTCCTTGGCTCTCTGGGGAGAGGGTTCCCACAGGCGACTTTGGCCGGATGTCTCGAGCGAAACATTTATTTTCGAACAAACGTGTGAACAAATACCAAAGTGTTTCAAGATTATGGTTTCTCGGAGTGTCTTGGATGTCATTCGAGAGCTTTTAGACATGATCTTCGAACCAATGTTATGTAACACTCATTGTTTTAAGGATGCCCCTAGCGAAGCGACCGTTTTTGAAAATCCGAAGACGAGGCCATCGAGGCTCCTCTTGGGGGCCTCTTGGGGGTCTTTGGGGGCTTCTTGGGAGCCTCTTTGGTAGTCTTAGGGCGTCCCTGACCCGTCTAACACCGTCGGAAACCGGCTTAGGGGCCTCTCTGAACCGACTTGGGGCCCTCTCGGGGCGCTTCTGGGCCGTCTTGGAGACCATCTTCAGCGTCTTGGAGGCCTCTTGGGGCCTTCTTGGGGCCCTCTTGGGGGCCTCTTGGGCCGTCACGGGGCCATCTCGGAGGCCTCTTGGGCGATCTTCGGGCGACCTTGGGGGCCTCTTGGGCCTTCTTGGGCCTTTGGAAGGCCGAAAATGCGCAAATGCCACAATCCTTCAAACACCAACGGAAATTCAACAATGTTGGCCTCTTCGGGCCTTCCTGGATGACCTCTTGGAGGCCTCTTGGGCCGTCTTCGAGGCCTCTTCGGGGCCTCTTGGGCCTTCTTGGGCCAGCTTGAGGCCATCTAAGGCCGTCTTGGGTGCATACTGGGCCGTCTTAGAGGCATCTTGGGGCCATCGTAGGCGTCTTGGAGGCCATCTTGGCCTTCTTGGAGGCATCTTGGAGGCCATCTTGGGCAATCTTGGCCGTCTTCGAGGCCATCGAGGGCGTCTTGGAGGCCTCTTGGGCCGTCTTGGGGCCCTCTTGGGGCGGGCCTCTTGGGCCGTCACGGGGCCATCTTGGAGGCCTCTTGGGCGATCTTGGGGCGACCTTGGGGGCCTCTTGGGCTGTCTTTGGCGGTCGGAAGGCCGAAAATGCGCAAATGCCCAAATCCTTCAAAAACCAACGGAAAGTCAATGATTTGGGCCTCTTCGTCTCTTTTGGCCCTTCTTGGAGGCCTCTTGGGGGCCTCTTGAGCCCATCTAAGGCCGTCTTGGATGCATCTTGGGCCGTCTTGGAGGCATCTTGGGGCCATCTTAGCCGTCTTGGAGGCCATCTTGGCTGTCTTGGAGGCATCTTGGAGACCATCTTGGCCGTCTTGGAGGCCATTTTGGGCGTCTTGGAGGCCTCTTGGGCCGTCTTGAGGGGCCTCTTGGGCAGTCCTGAGGCCATCTTGGAGGCCTCTTGGGCGATCTTGCGGCGACCTTTGGGGCCTCTTGGGCCGTCTTGGGCCGTCGGAAGGCCGAAAATGCGCAAATGCCCAAATCCTGCAAAAACCATTGGGAATTCAATGATTTTGGCCTCTTCGGGCCTTCCTGGAGGACCTCTTGGAGGCCTCTTGGGCCGTCTTGGAGGCCTCTTGGGAGCCTCTTGGGCCGTTTTGGGCCATCTTGAGGCTATCTTAGGCCGTCTTGGGTGCATCCTGGGCCGTCTTGGAGGCCATCTTGGCTGTCTTGGAGGCCATCTTGGGCCATCTTGGAGCCGTCTGGAACGGAAAAACCCTTTGCAACCACCTCTGGAAGATCTTTCGGCATCCTTCCGGGTGGCCGGCGGGACGCGCCGGAGCCCCAGGGGGAGTTCTTTTGGAAAAAGAACCAAAACCAAATCGTAAGAAATCCAGCATGCTGGGCACCCCTGTGATGACTCAACAGGGGGCGGCGGACCCAGTGGCGTTCGACCCATCCCGCCACCGTGCCTGGATTGTGGGTCAGAGTTCTCAGGGATGCTTCTTGGGGTCTCTTCGGAGCGCTCTCCGGGGCCTCTTCGGGGCACTGCTAGAGCCTCTTAGGAGCCTCTTGGGGCCCGGGCTCTCGTCAGGCCTCTTGGGGGCCTCTTGGGGCCTCCCGCGGGCCTCTTGGAGGTATCTCGGGGCCTCCTGAGGCACCCTCGGGGCCGAGGGCTCGAAATTTCCGGTCGGGTCCCTCATCTGGGCCCCCCTTGGAATCGTTTTTGAGGTCCCTTGGGCCGCTTTGGGCGCCTCTTGGGGCGTCTTGGGGCCCTCTTGGGCAGTTTTGGGGCACTCTTGGAGGCCTCTTGGTCTGTCTTGGGGCGATCTTGGGGGCCTCTAGGGCCGTCTGGGAGCATCGGGAAGGCGAAAAGGCGAGAACGCCAAAACCTTCAAAAACCTTCGGAAGATCAATGATGTTGGTCTCGCGTGGCGCTCTTGGGAGGCCTCTTGGACGCCTCTTGGGGCGCCTTGGCGCGTCATCCCCCTCGGAGAGAACAAGGGGCGGATCTCACCGTCCCCTTCCTCCAGGTGCTCCTGAATCTCCCCCTATCCCCCGTAATTACGTTTTCGGCACCTTTCCGCAGTGTCTTCCTGTCCCGTTGTTCCCAGGGTCGGTGTCGTTTTCCTCCCGCGCCACGGCCGAGCGCGCAGGCGACCCACGACCGGGAGCAGGTCAACAAGGTGGAGGAGCCAAGAGATATAGAAGCACCAGTGTTGCACCGAGATGGATTATCTATCCTCTAGCGCGTTACGGCCGCCACCAGGGCCACACTTCCCCCCCACGGATAACGGTAACGATCGTACGTAGGGGAGGGGGGCTTGGCCCCCCGCCTCGGGGTAACGATTGTTACTGGGAATAAAGACAAGGCTGATGGGCCGATGTTCCACCACCGCTACCAGAGGCAGTACGGGGGAGGATGGAGGATGGGGAGGTCCTCCTCCTCCTCCTCCTCCTCCTCTCCCTCCTCCTCCGCCCCCTCCTCCTCCTCCTCCTCCCCCTCCTCCTCCTCCTCCTCTTCCTCCTCCTTCTCCTCCTCCTCCTCCTCCTCCTCCTCCTCCTCCTCTCCCTCCTCCTCCGCCCCCCTCTCCCACCCATGGCAGTTGTGGTGGAACATCGGCCCCTCAGGCAGGGCAGTCCCCCCCCTTGGCTGCATCGCCAGACCTTCGCCTCGACTCTCTCGAGGCGCCCGCTCTCCCCTGGAGCTCTCGACACCCTCTCTGCAGGCCAGCCTTTCCCGCCCGCTCCTCCTCCTCCGCCTCCTCCTCCTCCGCCTCCTCCTCCTCCTCCTCCTCCTCCTCCTCCTCCTCCTCCTCTTGTCCGACAGCTCTGGGGCCCAGAGAAGGCCTCCAGACGGTGAAACTGGGGAGCAACCTCCGACTCATACCCGTGTCCGTGGATGTCATGGGTGTGTGTGTGTGTCTGTGTGTGTGCGTGTGTGTGCCCACGTTCCTTGATTTTTCCTCGCGACCGCAGCTGGGTGGATGCTGGGTTTCTTCTTCTCTTCGCGTGGAGCTCGATAGATTGAGCTCATCATGCGACCTCTCAAGTCTTGCGTGGAACTGCTTTCAGTTCTGGCACGTTGAATCATGTGCACATCGCCCCTCCCACCGACGAGAGCGCCGTTGACAAAAAAAACCATCTGAAGATGTTGCTGCGACGGGGCCACCTCTAGGCCTCACATTTCAATGTTGCCTTCGCGGCCGCGGCATTAGTGCAAGTATCGGCACAGTCAACCCCCTTAACTCAAACCCTCAGACACCCGCTTGCAGCATTGAGATCGGGGGACGCAGAGGCTCTGAACGCATGGGCGTGGGTTTCTCCGTGTGATTGTTGTTTTTCGCCAATGGCGGGAGTTTGTTCCCGCACGCCCCCCCTCTCCTGCACATCCTAGCTCACACTGGCCCCCGAACAACGGAAGAGGGCTGGTGAAAGCCCTAGGCGGCGGGGTCCCAAGGTGGGGTTAGCGAACGAACCCAGCCGGATACTCATACCTCCTTTTTCCAGGGGCCGTTTGGAGAGACTTTCCCGTCTCGCGACCTTTGCCCTCTCGCGTCGTGTTCACTAGTGACCACCTCACCGAGGTCGTTCAGCGTTGAATGCCGCTGGCGACCCAGAATCGGTCGATGTTGAACGATCTGACGTTCCAGGAACGGCCGATCGTTCAATGTTGACCGATCTTGGTGGTGTCAGAAATCAATTCTGAAGCCAACGCGACACGAATTTGCCCTACTCTTTCCCTAGGATGTAACTCATGGGAGGGTCAATTCTTCATCGGCGCTGGTATTTCCGCAGTCAGTGCCCAATTTAATCTGGGCGAATTTGGCTTACTCCGGCTTGATCCCGCTTAATTCCAGTCTTAATCCCCGGACTTATCCTGCGAATTTGGCGCCCCCGGGGCCCCGGATTAATTCTGGGCTTACTCCTGGGCTCAATCCCGGGTTTCATTTGGCCCAGTCCGGTGCAGTGGACCTCAAATTGGGCTTCATCGCCCTGACGATCGTTCCAGCGAAGACCTCCCAGGAGTGTCCTCCCTAGGGGCTCTTCGGACGCACCCCCAATTATCGAGGCTGGGCACCCGCCCCATCCTATCTCCCAGAGCTGGGCTCCAAATTTCTGGTCCGTTCGCAGACCCCACCGAGCCTGGGATACAGTCCACCCGCATCGCACAGACGGGCAACCTTTCCAGGGGTGCCCTTGCGTCCTTTCCCTTCGGCCCCTCCTTGCCCGCTTTCGCTGGCCACGCCCCGCTCGCAGAGTGTCGGCATGGCCCCCCGAGGCCCTTGCATCCTTACCGTGCGTCCGTGTGACACGGGTTGACTGCACGGGTCGACGGATCCCCGATCACTCGACGCCCCCCCCCCGCCGTTTTGGGAGCGGCCTCGCGGTCGCGCAGGCGCGCCCGCCCCGAGGAGAGCCGGAGCAGGAGGATCCCGAAGTCCTCCTCGACGCCGTCGCTGCGCGCGCAGGAGGCGCGCGCCCGGGGAGGAGGGGCGCTTTTTTTTTTTGCGAGGCGGGCGCTGCGTCGCGTCAGGCGTGGCCAGAATGGCTTTTTTCCCGCCGGCGGCGAGGCGGCGAGCTCCGCTCCGGCGAGAGGCCAGAGAGGGGCACGAACCAGCGAGTTTGAAGGGGCCCCAGGACACACAAATAAATACACAAATAAAAAGACTCCCCATATTTTCCCATATTTTCTGGGTTTCTGTCTTCCCCCCAACTTCGCATATTTTCCCATATCTTCTGGGGAATCGAGGATTCATTGTGTCTGTGTGTTTTTTTCCCTCCTGAGAGTTGGCCGGCGAGCCAAAACAGGGGGGCAGGGACGGCCGAGAGGAAGAAGGGACGCTCAGACGTCGAAGAGTTCGACGAGGAGCAACCGGGGGGGGCAGCAGCGGCCAGGCGCGCAGGGCCAGAGCGCGGTTGGCGGCCGTGGCGAACCACGGTGGCAAGGGTGCACGTCACTCTTCCAGAGGAAATTCAAAAATAGTCGACAAACAATGTGGCGACGATTTGTCTTCTATTCTTATTTGTTTTGAATATGTTCGGAGTATTACAATTTTTCCTCTAGAGCCCGCCTGTGGGAGGACATGCCCGACCTGATGCTAGAAGCGCCCCTGGCCCACGGTGCCCCCAGGATGTCCAAGGAGACCCCGGCGGCATTCAGAGAGCCCCTCCTCGAGGCCCAGAGAGCCCCAGGGGCTCCTAAATGGGCTTCGAAGCTGGGGGTACCTTGGGCCAGGGGCACCTTCGGCACCGCGATCGTGGGAAGGGCGGCAAAGAATGGGGGCCCAGCTGCCCCGATACGCAGCGCGCGACACGCACGGGGATCAGCACGCAGATTGAGAACGCAGGCGTGGCGCGATGCGTTTGCCAGAGCGTGGGCCAGCACGTGCCACGCAAACGCGCGCGCCCGGGAGGAGGACGCGTGTTTCGCGTGGGGCGTTGCGTCAGGGGGGGCGATCAATGCTTAGGTGCACGGATCCGCCCACTTTTCGAGTAGAGTATCGACTGCATAATCGATTGATCCCGAAATCGACGTTTCCGTTAACGCGTTGCGCGTTGGCTCGGCACGTGTTGGTCCACGTTCCGCGCCAGACTTGCGTTTCCAATATACGTGCTGAGCCCCGTGTCCACAACCAACGTGTTGCGTGCTGCGTATGGGGGCAGCTAAGGGCTGAGGTGGAGAAAGGGGCACCTCTTGTGCTCCAAAGGGGCTTAACAGGGGTATGAAAGGTGTACGCTTTCCCCCCGCACGCCATGTGCCATGTATCGCCCCCCGTGTGCCACCGCCCGATCGACGACCGAGGTTTTCGGGCATTGTTGGTCTCGTCCAGCCCCCGTAAGCAGAGGATCTCCAAGCTCTTCGGAGACCTCTGGGGTGGCCGTGGACCCTGTGACCCGAACGTTTGTTGCACTGTTCGTCGTCCACGTAGCCTCAGGTAGCTTCGGATGACCTCGGGCAGCTCCAGGTAGCCGGTGGCCTCGGAGCTGCTCCGACCATGGTGTGGTGGATAGTTGGGACTGGTCGGGAGAGAAGGTCCTTTTTTCGCTTTGTGGTGAGGAGGAGAATGATAAGAGGGAGGTGGGAAGGAGCGAGGAGGAGGGTTCGGAGACAGGAGTTTGGGGGAGACGAGGTCGGATGTGGGAAATGGTGAGAAGAGGAGAACGGGGAGGAGGAGAAGAGGAGCGGCACAGTTGCGTGTCACGGACGCCCCCTGCAACTCAACATGCTCGTTGCCAGGATCCCACTCTGTTTCGCTCTCTACTTGTCTGTCTCGTCCTCGTTCTCGTTGTTGTTGCCACCTTTCTCACACTGCATGTATGTATATATATATATGTATGTCACATTCACATGCATTTACATTTATATAGGTGTATATGTGGATATGTATATACAAAGTCACGTGTGAAGCATGTGAACCAGTAGAAACACACATTTACACACATACAGAAATTTGAGCGTTGATGAGTCAACTTTGTGTTCGCGCCCATCCTCCCACCGTACTTTTATACTTCGTTTTAGGATGACAGTCTGAACTCAGATCTGTCGCACGCCTCGCTAGCTCCTGAATTCGAGGGCATGTCTGTTCGCTGGAGATTGCCATTTTCGTGGACTCCACTGTGATTTCATTGTTGTTTATCCTTCCAGCATTTGTGAGCCACCGTCGTTCCTGGAACTCTTGTGAATCATACGACCTGCCTGCGATGGAAAACATACACTTGATCATGGTGAGTCTCATGTACGGGCGCAGCCCGTAACTTCGGGAAGGACATTGACATAATTGAATTCTTCGGGAAGGACACTGACATAATTGAATTCAATTATCAAGGCCGTTCGATGGCAGTTTTGTTTTTCGGGGTGAGGATATTTCGCTGGCAGTTTTAAGCGTGGGGTGTGGGGATATTTCGCTGGCAGTTTAAAGCGAGGGGTCTTAGGATATTTTGTTGGCAGTTTTAAGTCAGCGGGCTGAGGATACGTCGCTGGCAGTTTCAGGCCAGGAGGGTGAGGATATTTCGCTGGCATTTTCAAGTCAGGGGTTTGAGGATATTTCGCTGGCAGTTTAAGCGAGGGGCGTGTGATAATATTTCGCTAGATGTTTGAAGCGAGGGGTGTGAGGGTATTTCGATTGCAGTTTTAGGCCAGGGGGTGCGGAGGATATTTCGCTGGCAGTTTTAAGTCAGTATATTCCCCTGCCTGGCCCAGCCGAAATGCGTCGCATCCAGCGCGGTGCTGCGCCCGTATATATGCTCGACCCTTGGCGTGGGGCTGGCGGGGGGCCAAGGGGCGAGCTGTCCGGTGTTTGTATTGTTTGTTGTCGTTCTGCCAGCTGTTTTTCTAGGCTGGAAAGAGCGTGTTCTACCGCTGCTGGCGGAAAACCGGGGGGGGTCACTACCGGTTCGAACCCCTCCCCCCCCCTCCGGAAAACCGGGGGGGTCACTACCGGTTCGAACCCCTCCCCCCCCCCCCCCAGTTCATCATGAAAAGGGGGGGGGGTCACTACCGGTTCGAACCCCCCCCCCCCCTCGAAAACCGAGTGGGGGTGCGGACAGTGGTGGGGACGGTGTTGGTGGGGACAGTGGTGAGGGGACAGCGGGACAGTGGTGGGGACAGTGGGACAGTGGGACAGTGGTGGGGACGGTAGTGGTGGGGACAGTGGTGGGGACAATGGTGGGAACAGGGGGGACAGTGGACAGTGGTGGGGACGGTGGTGGTGGGGACAGTGGTGTGGGGACAGTGGGAATGAGGTGGAAACAGTGGGACAGTGGAGGGTACAATGGTGGTGGGGACAGTGGTAAAGGCGGTGGCGAGGACGGCGGTGGGACAATGGGACAGAGGTACAGTGGGGACAGTGGTGGGGACAGTGGGGACAGTGGTGGGAACAGTGGGACAGCTCAGTGGGACAGCGGAGGAGTCAGTGGGACAGTGGGGACAGTGGGGATAGGCAGTGGTTGGGTCCGTGGAGACAGTGGGGAGAGTGGAACCGTGGTGGGAACAGTGGTGGGAACAGTGGGGACAGTGCGACAGTGGTGGGGGCACTGGTGGGGACAATAGGGACGGTGGTGGAACCAGTGGGGACAGTGGTGGTGAGGACAGTGGTGCTGGGAACAACAGTGGGGGATGTGATGCGAGCGGTGGTAGGGACCGGGAGTCGTTTGCTGGCGGTGCGTGGGGTGGGGGGGGTCGAACCGGTAGTGACCCCCCTCCGGTTTTTTGGGGGGGGGGGTTCCAACCGGTAGTGACCCCCCCCCGGTTTTCCGGATCCGGAGGGGGGGGGGGGGGGTTCGAACTGGTAGTGACCCCCCCCGGTTTTCGAGGGGGAGGGGGGGGGGGGGAGGGGGTAGGGGAGGGGGGGGTTTTGCCGGGGGGGAAGGGGGGGGAGGGGGGGTCCAGCAGGGGGGGGGGGGAAATTCGGAGGGGGGGGGGGAGACCCCCGGGCTCCGGAGGAAAAGGTTGGCAATTTTCCACAGTAAAGCGGCGGTGGATCACGCTCTCTCCTAGGCTGAGGGGTGGATTTCTCAGCGAGGCCAGGGGGTTTGGCCCTTCACATATTACGACATGGCGACACCGCACGTATGAGAACATGACTTTTCAGCTTGATTCGATGGCCAGGCCACTGCGGAACGCCTCCATGGACACGCCGAAAGGCGGAAGCAATGGATTGAGCAAGAGCTGAAGGCGAAGGAGCATTTCTATGCTTTGATCGGAGTGTGTGCGCGCGTGCGCGTGTTTGTGTTTGTGTGTATGTCTGTGTGTCTGTGTGTGCTTGCGTGTGCTCGAATGTATGTGTGCGTGGGGGTCTCTTCTGTGAGGGAGGTGGCAGAAGTAAAATGTGCGTGGGTGCGTGGCGCCTCCGCCTGTGGTGTGGGGAGGGGGGGTCCAGCGCTGACCTGAGAAGTCTGGCGATCGCAAGCATGGAACAAGGGGGCGTGGATTAGCGACGGGTTTCGTTTCCATGGGGAATAGCGGATTGCCGCCGCCGAACGAGACGCCACCAGCCGCATTTGGGGGAGGGCACCTCCCCCGATCCATGGATTAGGCGACCTCGCGCCCACTCCGTGGATCGCTAATCCATGTTTGCGCGCCCCCGCAGAACCATGGGAGGCACGGAGTGCATAGGGGCTTGCAACCAAGAACGAATGCCCATTGACCCTCGCGCCGCAAGGAGGCGCAGTTTGTGATCAGAGCTAGAGAGGGCCAGACTCGCGCTCGCCGGTGTGAAGGGCGGTGGTGAACATTGCCGGTGATGGAGAAGGCCATGCAATGTTCGAGGGCCTTCTCATCGCTCTAGTATGGGTGGGTGTCGGCGAGGCAGTAGAGCCCCCCCCCCGGCCCCAACAGACAGGGCAGGAATGTACGAATTCGCCACGACATAGCAAGTGCCTCTAAATGGCGGAGCCTTCTGCCATGTATACCATTGGATGATCTGGGCGTGCACTTGCGGCCGGCATGCCTGATGGGCATCCACTGCCGTATCCCGCTGGTGGTGTCATATGCGTGCCGTTGGGAAGGTATTCCAGGAGATGTCAGCCAGCGTGGACCCCAAACAGTGTGTTTCTAGTAATCAATGTGGTGCTATCTGCGTTGATGAATATATGTGGTACAATCTAGATGGAGGAACCTGTTTGCCGCAATATACGTGGTGCACTATGTTGTGCAACAGAGGTTGTGCATTCTACGATGTGCGATATATGCTAGGCAAGCTATGCGATGTTTGAACAGCGGAACAATGTTTGCTGTGCAGCAAATGTGGAACGCATTACTAAGTGCTGTATATGTAATGTGTCATCTATGTTGTGCAGACAACGTGGTGTATCATAGGTGATGCAATGTATGTTGTGCAATCTATTTGGTGCAACCTACGTTGTGCAATCGATGTGGTGCAATCTATGTTGTGCAAGTCACCAATGCTTGCATTGAGCTGTCAACTCCACTGCTCGGGCAATCATCCCACCCACCCGCCCGCAATATGGCTTGCAAAACCCATGCGACGGCGATTGCGATGAGTGCTTAGCGTTGGCTGGTGCATCTCTGCGGCTGCGCTAGCCCGCGACTGCTCGCGCGCGCAGCGGCCAGCTAATGCACCGCGACCAACGCACCCGCGTTGGAGCTGACCGGCGGACACTTCCCAGCTTGCACTTGGGTGCGAGTCGGTGACTTGGGCGGGCGCGGTATCATGGCGACGCCGACAACGGTAGACACGATGATGAGAGTAGCGATGATGGTGGCGATGGTGGCGATGACGACGGCAAGGCCAGTGGCGGCGCCGATGTTGACCACGCCCGCCGATAACGATGACGATGGCGTCGCGTCGGTGATGCGGGCTTTGAAAGAAGAAAAAACTTTGACATGCGCGCGCGGCCGACGCGCGCGAGTCGCCCGCATGGTATTCTTTGGCACGGATCGTGCCCCCCTCCCAGCACGAGCGCAAGGGCGTTCGGATGAGTTCGACAGGCGGTGCGAGAGGCACGTTTGGCAGAATTTGACGACAATGTTGAAGAACAGATGGCTTGTTTTAAAATTCGCGAGAGCGCGCGCAGGCCTTTTTGAAAACTGCTGATGCCGAACGATGTTTTTAATGTTTTTTTTTCGGGACAGCCGATTTTGAAATCCTTACTAAACTGGAGGTTGTCGAACGATTGCGGCATGCGCGCGACGACGCGCGCGTGTGCTCTTCGTCTGGTTTTTCCCAACCATCCTGTGGTGTTGGGTCCTCGTTTTGAAGAGACGGTGCCCCGCGTCTCCTCCCGCTGCCCCCTCCTCCTCCCCCTCCTCCCTCCTCCCTGCGTTTCACCCACCCAGTACAGCGTTTCGTGGCCCCATAACGGAGCTCCACCGAAGGCCCCAGTGGCAGGGTTCGCATGGCGGCCCCGCGTTTTGGCGCTCCCCTCACACGGTTCGGAACCCCATAGGGAGCTCCACCGAAAGGCCCCGATGGCAGGGTTCGCATGGCGGCCCCGCGTCATTTTGGCGCACCCCTCACACGGTTCGTGGCCGCATAGGAGGTTTCGCCGAACGCCCCAGTGGCAGGGTTCGCATGGCGGCCCCGCGCCATTTATGCGCACCCCTCACGGTTCGTGGCCCCATAGGGAGCTCGTTCGCATGGCGGCCCCGCGCCAGTTTGGTGCACCCCTCACACGGTTCGTGGCCCCATACGGAGCCCCACCGAAAAGCCCCAGAGGCAGGGTTCGCATGGCGGCCCCGCGCCATTTTGGCGCACCCCTCGCACGGTTTTTGGCTCCATGACAGGGTTCGCATGGCGGCCCCGCGCCAGTTTGGTGCACCCCTCACGCGGGTCGTGGCCCCATAGGGAGCTCCACCGAAGGCCACCGTGGCAGGGTTCGCATGGCGGCCCCGCACCATTTTGGCGCACCCCTCACACGGTTCGTGGCCTCATAAGGAGCTCCACCGAAGGCTCCAGCGGCAGGGTTCGCACGGCGGCCCCGCGCCAGTTTGGTGCACCCTTCTCAGGGTTCGTGGCCCCATAGGGAGCTCCACCGAAGGCCCCAGTGGCAGGGTTCGCATGGCGGCCCCGTGCCATTTTGGCGCACCCCTCGCACGGTTCGTGGCCCCATAGGGGGCTCCACCGAAGGCCCCAGAGGCAGGGTTCGCATGGCGGCCCCGCGCCAGTTTGGCGCACCCCTCACACGGTTAGTGGCCCCATAGGGAGTTCCACCGAAAGCCCCAGTGGCAGGGTTCGCATGGCGGCCCCGCGCCAGTTTGGTGCACCCCTCACACGGTTCGTGGCCCCATAGGGAGTTCCACCGAACGCCCCAGTGGCAGGGTTCGCATGGCGGCCCCGCGCCAGTTTGGTGCACCCCTCACACGGTTGGTGGCCCCATAGGGAACTCCACCGAAGGCCCCAGAGGCAGGGTTCGCATGGCGGCCCCGCACCATTTTGGCGCACCCCTCACACGGTTCGTGGCCCCATAGGGAGCTCCACCGAAGGCCCCAGTGGCAGGGTTCGCATGGCGGCCCCGCGCCAGTTTGGTGCACCCCTCACACGGTTCGTGGCCCCATGAGGAATTCCCCTTGCTTCGTCCCACCTGCCTTGCGGTTTTCACACTTGCGTATGGTTGGGTCCTTCGCCTGGATAATTTTGCAAAAGGCTTCTTTCGACGGCACGCGCGCACGGACGTTCGAATGATTTCGACATGCGCCTGCGAGAGGCCCGTATGGTAGCATACAATTTTGCAAAACCAGGCTCGTTTTCTTAAGAATTCGCAAGAGCGCGGGCGCATTTCTTCGATGTTGAAAATTCGTGTTTCAAAACCATGTGTTCCTATATGTTTTCTGAACGTTCGATTTTGAGATCCTTGCGGAATCTACGGTGTGTTAAGGACTCCCGCATGCGCGACGACGCGCGCGTGTGCACTTCGCCAAGTTGTTGCAACGGGTTTGTGGAAACTGCTGATTTTGATACACGACTGCGCGCGCAGTGTTTTCTGAAGGGGTTGACGGGGGGGCGTGATACCGGCCTGCCTGGGATGGTACGAGCTCATACTTCGGATGGACGATGGGGCAGAATCGTATGCAAATTGTTGCACGGAAAGGGGGGTGGCCAATTCCGGGATGGGGGGTACATCCTGACAGTCTCTTGCGGTCACGAGGCGGCGGCGGGCCAGCGGGCGACGGCGGCAACGCAGCCGTCAGAGCTGCAGACGGCCCAGACGACGAGCGGCGACGAGGCGGCGACGGCGGCAATTTAGCCTTCAGACCGGCAGGCCGGCTCCATTTAATTGGAGCATAAGCAATGTTTGGGGAACGGAGGGGAAGAGTAATATATAGAGAAACAGAGAGAAAGAGAGAGCGAGAGATATAACTAAGGGGGATATATATATATATACATCTGTAAATGTACATATATATATATATGTATACATATACAGAGAGATACAGATGAATAAAGGGAGAGGGGGAGAGAGAGAGAGAGAAATAGCGAAAAATAAGGATGATAATAAAGAGACATATTATATATATGCACATGTACATATGTATAGAAAGATCGGACAACAGAGAGAGAGAGAGAGAATTATCCCGGCAAAGCAACCTAACAGCGATGTGTAGAAGCATATCTGAAAGCATTCCCCTTAAGATTCAGATGAAAATCCAGTTGTAGAATTCTGCTGTTCTCGCAGTCGTAGTCGCATTCGCGATGACAGTCGCAGCGGCAACGGCAGTCGCAGTCACAGCCTCAGCCTCAGCCTGCCTCAGCCTCAGCCTCAGCCTGCCTCAGCCTCAGCCTGCCTCAGCCTCAGCCTCAGCCTGCTTCAGCCTCAGCCTCAGTCTGCCTTCAGCCTCGGCCTCAGCCTCAGCCTGCCTCAGCCTCAGCCTGCCTCAGCCTCAGCCTCGCCTCAGCCTGCCTCAGCCTCAGCCTCAGCCTGCCTCAGCCTCAGCCTCAGCCTCAGCCTGCTTCAGCCTCAGCCTCAGTCTGCCTTCAGCCTCGGCCTCAGCCTCAGCCTGCCTCAGCCCCAGCCTGCCTCGACCGCAGCATCAGCCTGCCTCAGCATTCAAAATGTGGCCCAGGAAAGGGAGTTCTGGGAAGTCGAAGAGCACGAAGTTGCCTACAGTTGGCTCCGGGCATTCAAAATGTGGCCCGGGAATGGAGTTCTGGGAACTCGAAGACCACGAAGTGGCCTACAGTTGGCTCCGGGCATTCAAAATGTGGCCCGGGAATGGAGTTCTGGGAACTCGAAGAGCACGAAGTGGCCTACAGTTGGCTCCGGGCATTCAAAATGTGGCCCGGGAATGGAGTTCTGGGAACTCGAAGAGCACGAAGTGGCCTACAGTTGGCTCCGGGCATTCAAAATGTGGCCCGGGAATGGAGTTCTGGGAAGTCGAAGAGCACGAAGTGGCCTACAGTTGGCTCCGGGCATTCAGAATGTGGCCCGGGAATGGAGTTCTGGGAGGTCGAAGAGCACGAAGTGTGTGACTGTTTGCTTAAAACGACTTCTGCGGCACCCTGTCCGGCACCCGCCCAGACCCCCCTGTGGAGTCATCTGCTGCTCTCTTTCAAGACTACTAGAAACCTATCAGTCTTCGCTGTTAGGTAAAAAGCGAGAGAGAGAGAGAGAGTTAGAAAGAGAGAGAGGGGGAGAGAGAGAGAGAGAGAGAGAGAGAGAGAGAACGAGAGAGAGAGACACACAGAAACGAAAGAGAGTCATAACGCTTGTTCGAATGCTGTTGTTTCTGAATCCCGGGTTCTAAAGATTGGCTGCATCCCCCTGCGGTGACCATTCCATGGTTCAATCTAAAGGTTGCGGGCTATGCCGCCGACCCCAATTGAGCAACGTGTGTTTGATTCGTTTGTTGTCGGGGTGCCTTCCCGAGCACGGCTGGAAGGGTTCAGGTGAGACATCCAGTCCTGAGCTTCGCCCCCTGGACTCCTGTTTCTTTGTTGCACCTCGGACTCCTCTCTATCGAAGACGCCTACGGCGAATCACCGCCGCCCCCTGCCTTTTTGGAAGCGCCTATGTGGCCGAACGTTGAGGCCAGACCTGCCAAGCTATCGGACCATGTGCTCCCCGAATCGGTTCGGAATGCCTTCGGGGAACACGTGGGCATCTTGAAGGTCATCTTGGCCGTCTGGAGGCCATTTTGACCCTTTCGGGCCTTCTTGGAGGACGTCAAGGAGGGCTCTTGGGCCGTCTTGGAGGCCATCTTCAGCGCCTTGGAGGCCTCTTGGGCCGTCTTGGGGGCCTCTTTGGGCCGTCTTGGGCCTCTTGGGCGATCTGTGGGGGCACTTGGGCCGTCTCGGGCCGTCGGAAGGCAGAAGCAAAGCAAATGCCACACTCCTTCAAAAACTAATGGGAAATAAATGATTTGGGCCTTCTCGGGCCTTCCTGGAGGCCCTCTTGGAGGCCTCTTGGGCCATCTTATTACCATCTTCGGCCGTCTTGGTGGGCCACTGGGCCGTCCGACGCCGTCGGCAGCCGTTTGGGGGGCCTCTCTGAGCCGGCTTAGGGGCCCTCTTGGAATGCTCCAGGGCCGTCTTGGAGGCCATCTTGGGCGTCTTAAAAGCCTCCTGGGCCGTCTTGGGGGCCGTCTTGGGGCCGTCTTGGGGGCCTCTTGGGCCGTTCTGTGGCCATCTTGGAGGCCTCTTGGGCGATCCTTGGGCGATCTTTGGGGGCTCTTGGGCCGTCTCGGGCCGTCGGAAGGCCGAAACGAAGCAAATGTCAAAATCCTTCGAACACCAAGGGAAATTCAGTGTTTTTGTTGCTTTGTTTGGCCTTCCTGGAGGCTTTTTTGGAGGAGGCCTTCGCGTAAACTTCGACCATCTTGGTGGGCTCCTGGTCCGTCTGACGCCGTCGGAAGCCGTTTGGGTGGCCTTTCTGGGCCGACTTGGGGCCCTCTTGGGGTGCTCCAGGGCCGACTTAGAAGCCATCTTCGGCGTCTTGGATGCCTCTTGGGTCGTCTTTGTGCCCTCTTGGGGCCGTCTTGGGGGGCCTCTTGTGCAGTCCTGAGGCCACCGTGGATGCCTCTTGGGCGCTGTGGGGGCGGTCTTGGGGGCCTCTTGGGCCGCCTTGGGTCGTCGGAAAGCCGAGAAGAAGCGAATGCGAAAATCATTCAAAAACCGTGTGACTATCCATGATTTTGGCTTCTTCGGGCCCTCCTGGAGGACCTCTTGGAGGCCTCTTGGGCCGTCTTGGAGGCCTCTGGGGGGCCTCTTGGGCCGTCTTCGGCAGTCGTGGTCTCTCTTGGGCCGTATGGGAGGTCGTCTTGGACCATCTTGGGCGGACTTGGAGGCCATCTTGGAATCTTGGGCCAACGTGGCCATCTTGGAGACCATCTTGGGCCATCTTGAGCGAAAAAAGCGAAAATTGGGGGCCTTCCGGATGGCCGGCGGGACGGGCCGAAGCCCCAGGGGGAGTTCTTTTGGAACAAGAACCAAAACCAAAACCGAAAAGGGTCCAGCATGCCAGGCACCCTTGCGATGAATCGACAGGGGGCGGCGGATCGAAGTTGCCTACGGCGAATCACCGCCGACCCCTGCCTTTTTGGAAGCGCCTATGTGGCCGAACGTTGAGGCCAGACCTGCCAAGCTATCGGACCATGTGTTCCCCGAATCGGTTCGGAAAGCCTTCGGGAAACACGTGGGCATCTTGAAGGTCGTCTTGGCCGTTTGGAGGCCATTTTGACCCTTTCGGGCCTTCTTGGAGGACGTCTTGGAGGACTCTTGGGCCGTCTTGGAGGCCATCTTGGGCGTCTTAAAAGCCTCCTGGGCCGTCTTGGGGGCCTCTTGGGGCCGTCTTGTGCCTCTTGGGCGATCTGTGGGGGCTCTTGGGCTGTCTCGGGCCGTCGGAAAGCCGAACAACAAGCAAATGCCACACTCCTTCGAAAACTAATGGTAAATCAATGAGTTTGGCCATGTCGGGCCTTCCTGGAGGCCCTCTTGGAGGCCGCTTGGGCCGTCTTGGGCAATCTTAGGGCCATCTTCGGCCGTCTTGGTGGGCTCCTGGCCCGTCTGACGCCTTCGGGAGCCGTTTAGGGGACTTCTCTGAGCCACCTTAGGGCCTTTTCGGGCCTTCCTGGAGGCCCTCTTGGAGGCCTCTTGGGCCATCTTATTACCATCTTCGGCCGTCTTGGTGGGCCACTGGGCCGTCCGACGCCGTCGGGAGCCGTTTGGGGGGCCTCTCTGAGCCGGCTTAGGGGCCCTCTTGGAATGCTCCAGGGCCGTCTTGGAGGCCATCTTGGGCGTCTTAAAAGCCTCCTGGGCCGTCTTGGGGGCCGTCTTGGGGCCGTCTTGGGGGCCTCTTGGGCCGTTCTGCGGCCATCTTGGAGGCCTCTTGGGCGATCCTTGGGCGATCTGTGGGGGCTCTTGGGCCGTCTCGGGCCGTCGGAAGGCCGAAACGAAGCAAATGTCAAAATCCTTCGAACACCAAGGGAAATTCAGTGTTTTTTTTTTCCTTTTCTGGCCTTCCCGAAAGCCCTCTTGGAGGCCTCTTGGGTCGTTTTGGGCCAGCTTCGAGCCAACTTCGGCCATCGTGGTGGGTTCCTGGCCCGTCTGACGCCGTCGGGAGCCGTCTTGGGGGCCTCTCTGAACCGACTTGGGGCCCTCTTGGGGCGCTTCGGGGCCGTCTTGGAGGTCATCTTGGGCGGCTTAGAGGTCTCTTGGGCCGTCTTGGGGCCCTCTTGGGGCCGTCTTGGGGGGCCTCTTGGGCCGTCATGGGGCCATCTTGGAGGCCTCTTGGGCGATCTTGAGGCGACCTTGGGGGCCTCTTGGTCGTCGTGGGCCGTCGGAAAGCCGAAAAGGCGCAAATGCCAAAATCCTTCCTATATAAAAAAACCGAAGGGAAATCAATAATTTTGGCTTGTTCGGGCCCTCCTGGAGGACCTCTTGGGGGCCTCGTGGGCCGTATCGGAGGCCTCTTGGGCGCCTCTGGGGCCGTCTGGGGCGATCTTGATGCCATCCTAGGCCGTCTTGGGTGCATCTTGGCTCGTCTTTGAGACATCTTACAGCCATCTTAGCCGTCTTGGAGGCCATCTTGGCCGTCTTGGATGCATCTTGGAGGCCATATTGGGTCGTCTTGGAACCATCTGCAGAGACAAATCCTTTGCAACCGGGTCCGGGCAATCCTCCCGGAACCCCGGCGGGACAGGCCGAAACCCCAGGGGGAGTTCTTTTGGAAAAAGAACCAAAACCAAAATTGTAATACTTTAGCACGCCAGGCACCCCTGCGATGAATCGACAGGGGGCGGCGGATCGAATGGCCTTCGGCCCATCCCGCCACCGTGCCTGGGTTGTGGGTATGAAGCGTATTGGATGTTCGTTGAGATCGTGGGGGAATTTTAGGGGGCCTCTTGGATGCAGTTTTGAGGCCTCTTGAGGGCAGTTTTGAAGCCTCTTGGGGTCGCTGTTGGGTCCCTTGGGGGCCTCTTGGAGCCTCTTGGGGCCTCTTGGGCCCTTGGGGCCTTCTGGGGGCCTCTTGGGGCGGAACGCTCGGATTTTCGATTCGTGTTCCCTCTCTTGGGCCACTTTTGAGGCCGTCTTGGGGCCCTCTTGGGCCGTCTTGGGCGCCTCCCGGCCGTCTTGGGGCCCTCGGGGGCCGTCTTGGGGCCCTCTTGGAGGCCTCTTGGGCCGTCCTGGAGTGGTATTGGAGGTCTCGAGGGCCGTTTTGAGCGTCGGAAGGGAAAAAAGGCGAGAACGCTAACAGCTTCCAAACAACTAAGGAGGCAAATCAATTACTTTTGCCTCTCAGGGTCCTCTTGGGAGGCATCTTCGAGGCCTCTTGGGGCATCTTGGAGGCCTCTTGGTCCATCTTGAGGCCATGTAGGGCATCTTGGAGCGATCTTTGGGCGTCTCGGGGCGTTCTGGGGCCGTCGTGGGCCTCTTCGGGCCCTCTTGGTCCGTCTTGGAGCCCCCATCGCTCCGAAACAGACGCGAGAAACCGCGAGAAGCCCCAGAATAAGATTTCGCGATGTGGGGTCTGGGGCTCTGAACGACTCCTCAGGACTGAGGACTGAGGTTGAGAGGATGATGGCAAGGACCTGAGAGCACGTCCACTCCGTGCCCAGAGGCACGGCGGCGGTTCTGCACAACCATGATCATCCGATGATCATGGTTCTGACGGATCGCATCGCATTTCCGAGCTCCAATGGGGGAGCCGCCTGGGGGTAATTATTTCAATTTGTTTTTGGTTGGAATCGTGGGGGGTGGCAGTGACTCGGGTTAGTGGTCGGTAGATTGGGAGAGGTGGCATATATAATCCAGGAGCAGATGTGACCCAATCCCCGACGGGGAAAAATTGGGTTGGACAAGGAATCGCGGATGACCATCTCCTGCACCCCATGCGAGAAGTTGTCGGGGTCGGTTTCGGCGAAGCCATGAGGTGGTCCAGCCGAGCTCGCCTGAGACATCCCTGCAATTGCGGGCTTCGAGATGCCGCGCGAGAGATAGTCTAGCCCAGTTCGCCTTGACATGAGGCGGTCCAGCCCTTCGGCTTAAGACATCCTCGCAATTGCGGGCTTCGAGGCAAGCGAGAGGTCCATCCAGCTTCCACCCACACACTCGCAATTCAGGGCCCATGGATGCCCTGACCTGAGGTGGTTCAGCCAGTTTCGCTTCACACTTCGTCACAATTGTGGGCCCAGATATGACCTGGCCTGAGGTCGTCCAGCCATCTTCGCCCGACAAATCCTCGCTATTATGGGTTAGTGGATGCTCTTGTCTCACGGTATCCGATCCCGTTTCCTCGTTGTTCTGGGTTCGCAGTTGCCGTTGACTGTTCGTTTGGCTTGAGATATCCTTGCAACTCCGGATTCATGTCCTTATGTCCTCACCTCATGTGGTTCCGGTCTTTCTCGCCTGAGACATCGTCGGGATTGTGTTTTCGGGGATGCTCAGACTTGACATTCTGGGCTCAGAGAAGTCCTGTCAATGCTGTCGCCGATGACCCATTCGACAATTTGGGTCACTTGTCAGATGAACACTCGGGGAGGCTAGAACCCTTCTTGTTGCCAGTGGCAAATATATAAGTCGGGACCACTTGGCAAACGGGCGAGGGTAGCTGGGCATTGCATTCGGCGAGTTGCACGTCCTCTGCCGAGGGGATTTTGGGAGGAAATGATTTCACACGCCAGTCACTCAAAAGGGTGGGCGGATTTTCCTTGCCGTAGATCTGTGTGACACTTCGTCGGAGGAGAGGCGCGACGTTGCCCCATCAGCCAGACTACTGCTGCACCTGGCCTTGCCTGTGCGCAACAGCAAGTTTGATCACTTCGCCTTCTAGGCCGGCGGGTCCGGAAGGCATGGGGCGTCGCGGCAAGTTCGCGGGAGGGGTCAATGATATACCAGCACCAAGCTTGGCCAGCCTTTCCATGGGCTTTCGCCAGTGGCCCCTGAGAGGCCTGGCCAACTCAGGAGCCTCGATCCCTGGCCGATCTCACCCTTGGATTCCAGTTGTGGTCCGATCCGTCGTGCGCCATTTGGCATCTGTATCGATCCGATATGAGGACTCGAAGGGTGAGCCCCTCGCCCTCGGCCAAAGCCAACGCAAGTGAAACGAGGACGGTGCCGACAGTGGAAGCTCGGCGGAAATTGGCGGATGTATAGCGGGAGGCTCCATGAGAGGTCAACGCTGGTTTCCCAAGAGTTTTCGGAGGTTGCCAGCTGTCGTCCGACCGTTTCCCCTGTCGTTTCCACGATTCGGGCTGTGGACAAACCCTGTACGGATCTCGGTCATCCAACTCACTGACGGTCGGGCTCACTCCACGTTCTCAGACGGCCCAAGAGGCCCCCAAGGTCGTCCCAGGACCGCTTCAGACGCCCCCCAGAGGGTGTCAATGTAGCCCCTGGGGGCCCAAAGACAGCCCTCGAAGCGCCCCTGAGGCGTCCCAAACGGCCCTGAGACGGACCAAGATAGCCCACAGAGCCCCCGACATAATCCAAGAACGCCCCCAATCGCTAATAGCAACGCTCAACACGCCTCAGGCGGTTTCACGCGGCCTAAATTTGCTTCCCAGACGTCCGAAGATGCCTCGAAAAGCACTGCCACGAGGACCCGCGTGGCCAAGGAAGGCTCTGACAGAGCTCCAACACCAGTGCAGGTTCAGTCACGCCAGAGAGCGCTCGCGTGACGATGACGACGTTGATGATCATCATGGTGATGATGACGATCGTTGCGGTGATGACGACAATGATGTTGATGATAATGAGTATTCTGGTGTTCATGACGGTGATGATGTTGATGCTGATTGCCATCATTTGGGGCTAGCATCCTTAATGATCATCCCTATCTGTGACCTCCACTGTACTTCTGTTTGGCCTCTGGGAGGCTTATCGCCATCACGGGCCGGGGCTCGCCCCAGGGAGTCGTTTGGGGAGGGCGCCCGGGAAGAGTCCAGGGGGCCGAGGAGCCTGGAGGGCGGTATCCGCTTGAGGAGTCGTCCTGGGGCTCTCGTGGACCTCTTGGGCCGCTTGTGGAGCCCTCTTCGGGCGATGTCGGGGGCTCACGTGTGCGGGGTCTTGAAAACACCACACACAGAGGGTCCAGGAAGCTGGGGGTGTCAGACGCGGTGGGGGTTCCTGGCTCCTGCTTTTGCAGTGTGGGGGGTCCATCAAACACACACACAGCAGTCCAGGAGGCTGTGGGTGTCAGACCCTTTTATTCGGAGGGGAGTGGGGTCCAGGAGGCCCCAGATGTCAGACGCGGTGGGGGGTCCCGGCGCTTGTTTTTGCAGGATGGGGGCCAGTAAAAAGCCACAGAGGGTCCAGGAAGCTAGGGTGTCAGACGCGGTGGTGGGTCCAGGCGCCTGTTTTTGCATGGTGGGGGGTCCTTCAAACACACACAGCAGTCCAGGAAACTTGGGGTGTCAGACGCAGGGGGGGTCCCAGCGCCTGTCTTTGCAGCGTGGGGGATCTTTAAATCACCACACGCAGGAGTCCAGGAGGCTGGGGGTGTCAGACGCGGTGGGGGGTCCCAGCGCTTGTTTTTGTAGGGCGGGGTCTTTAAAACGACACACACACACAGAAGGTCCAGAGGAGGCTAGGGGTGTTAGACGCGGTGGAGGGTCCCCGCGCTTGTTGTTGCTGCGGTAGCCATTCAATGTTTCAATGAAAGTGTTCTCCCTGGGGCTTGCACCCTGTGTTTTACAAGGGAAAGCGAAGGGTTACCAAACTGCGTTGTTGGACCCCGAATTTGAACAACAACGGGTCCCGCCTGATACTTCGTCACAAGTTATTCCCAAATCGCGCTTTTGAGCGGGACTTCTTCACATTGTATGCAGGAATCGCGCTCTCGCGTGGGACTTCTTCGCAATGAAATCAGACTAGTCAGACGCCCGCTCTCGAAACTCACGAATCATGCTCTCGCTATGCATCTCCTCTCGATATACTTTGGAATCGCGCTATCGCTGGAGACTTCCTCGCGATTCATGCAGGACGCACGCTTCATCAACCCGCCTGCCCCGTGTCCCTTCCTTCCATATGTCCTCTCTTCCCCGGCCTTGGGGGCTGCACGAAATACACACTGCAGGTTAGAAAGATATGTCCCCCCAAGGGGGCACGATCGAAGACGAAGAGGGCGGGTATCGAGCGTTTGGGAGTACGTGTTGAATGACACGCGAGCAGGTAAGAGCGAGCAGTATTAACATGATTATTGCTGTTGGTGCAGATGATGATAATGTTGGTGTTGTGTTTGTTGGTGTTGTTGCTGGAGGTGTTGTTGTTGCTGCTACTGTTGATGTTGTTGCTGTTGCTATTCTTATCGTTGTTGGTGTTGTCGCTGCTGCTGTTGTTGTTGTTGTTGATGCTGTCGTTGCTCTTACTGTTATTATTATTGTTGCTGTTGGTGTTGGTGTTGTTGATGCTGTTGTTGTTGTTGTTGTTGTTGTTGTTGTTGTTGTTGTTGTTGTCGTCGTCGTTGTTGTTGTTGTTGTTGTTGTTGTTGTTGTCCGAGCCTCCGGGGCGCCTTAACCCCGACAGAGGACAATCGTACACCTTGTCCGTGTTTTGTGCTTGACCCATCCTCTCTGTCCAGCTGCCCCCACACACTGCTCCGAATGTTCCCTTACCAGGAAAGGAAGGAGCGCGAAGAGCTGGAAGCGCTGAAGCGGCCCAATAAGGAGGCGGGAAGCTCTTTCAACAAAGAGCAGTTGACCGAGAGATTGCCATCGCCTCAGCGCATCGCTCTCGGTTCAATCAATTTGGGGACTTGGCCTGCTTCGAACTGCCACCCGCCTGCGGCTACTCCGTGATGCAATGGCTCGGGAACGTTCGCCTGCAGTGTTGGTTGACTGCATGGTGTGAATTGCGGAGTTCTGTCGGAGTTGCGGCTTGGCGAACTGCGCGCGCCAGGGTTGCTCGCGTCGCTCGGCCGGCTATCGCTTTCGGCGCCTTACGCTGCCGTGCCAGATTCCCGCCGCCGCGCTTCGCTTCTGCGCCCCCGCCTGGGCCATGGTCCTGCTCGAATGGGGCGCGCGCCGAGCTGCATCGGAGCGGCGGTGCCCCGTGGCGATCAAGGGACACCCGCCGACAGCACGCGTGGGTTGCGGTCCGCGGCAGGGTTCCGCGCGTCTCCTGGAGCTTGCGCAGTGGGGTGCTGCCTGATCCCTCCAGGCGTGGGTCTTCGAGGCAGGCCTCGCGCAGCCCTCCGCGACCTTACGAGCCATGATCGGCGCCCCCTGCGATCGAATGGCCACCGGGGCAGCGCGGAGAGGCATCGGCGGGGGCCCCGCGCTGGCCACCGCAGACCCGAGCTCGGCCCGCTGCACGCGATGCTGTCTTGTGGCAGCGGCCGGCGGATAGCACGCGGCGTTCGACAGACTGCGGCCGCGCCGCTCTCGGAGGCGTGGGCCCAGGATGCGCTGTGCGCCGCAACGTTCGCCGTCGCCGACGAGGCGGCGCTCCCAGGCGGCGGCGCTCGCCAGCTGGTTTCGACCCGAGGGCGCAGAGGGTCAGGGGAGGAAAAGGCACCGATGCGGCTGCCCCTGGCTCGATTTCCCTTTTCGTTGGACCTCCCAGGACGCACTCGTCGCCACCGGTGGATTCGCCTTGGAGTCCTGGTCAGAGCGCGCTGCGGAAGAGGTCTTGGGAGTAGCGGTACCGGTGTCTTCTGGTTTCACCAGATGCACAGGGGGGCTGCTGGTGAGAGCCACCAGCGTCACGGAGATGAGCGGCTGCCATCCGCGCTCCTGGACGCCAGAGTGTTCCGCGCGGCCCTCGCCAAAGGCCAGCTCAGCTGCGCTCCTAGTCGCGAGGCCCTGCCCCGAGATCTACCCGAGGCCAGTCGGCTGGACTTGGCGGAGGAGGGACAGTAGCGGGGCCGGGGCTCAAGAGGAGCGGCAAGTGATTGAGGAGGAGGAGGACGCGGAGGAGGAGGAGGAGGAGGAGGAGGAGGAGGAGGAGGAGGACGGGGAGGATGAGACGGGGAATCATGGCGCGGAGCGGGAGGAGGAGAGGCGGGAGGATCACGCCGGCTGCAGAGTCGTTCCGCGAGCGCGGGTGAGCAGTCGAGGTACGCAGAAGATATCCAGAAGAGGAAGGACGCCGAGGCGAAGCGAAAGAAGGAGCAGGACCTCGCCTTCTCGTTGTGTCATGTCTGCCCCTCCTGGCAACGACCGGGCTCCTGGGCTCCCCCTGAGCTCACAATTGGCCCTTCGTCTTCCTGCTCTTCTTCCCATTCGTAATCATCGTCCCTTGATTCCTTCTCTCCTCCTTCTCTCTTCCTCTTCCGTCTCTCCTCCGTCGTCTCCGTCTTGCTATTCATCTCCCTCCCTTTCCTTCCCTCTGGCAGCAAGGATTGTTTGCTGAGCGTGTCGCCCCGACGGCTTTTTTTCGGTCACCGCGCTTCTGCGCGATGTGTCAAGCATTCCCGAGATGTTCCCAGCCCGCTTGCCCACGAAGCAGAGCGGCACGCTGTCAGCTGGAGGGAGCAGCGCGCCGCAGGAGCCGCCGTCGCGGCACGCGCAGCAAACAGCTTCTGACCGTGCCACAGATTCTGACCAGCCATCTCCCAGCCCGATATGGTCAAGCCGTCGCTCCGTGCTCCATGCCAGCTTACAGTCAACCCGCACAGCAAGGACGGGCAGCCTTCCCAAAGCACCCTTGCATCTTTGCCCTTTTGGCCCGTCCTGAGCGGCTTTCGCTGGCCAGCCTCGGTCGAAAAACGTTGACATGGGCCTCCAAGGCTCTTGCATCCTTACCGCGCATCCTTATGATACGAGTTGACTGTTCTCTCCGAATATCTGGTCGGAGGTTTGAACCATTCTGGCGAAACTCACCTCTGCTGTCGACTCGCTACGGCAGCGCCCGGACCGCCAGCACTGCACGACGCGGCCGCCGACCCACGCAGAGGACACCCGCCATCCCATGGCGCGGGCGAGTGCTGGGGCACATGGTTCTGGGCGCAGTCGCTTGCGGCGTGCCGGAGCAGGCCAGCTGCAATAAACTTGTTCTCGGGTGTTGCCAGAAGTGCCCCTGGCCCAAGGTGACCCCAGGATTCTCGGGGTGGCCCAGACGGCCTCCAGAGCACCCCTAACGAGGCCCAGAGGGCCCCAGGGTCCCAAACTTGAAGCGAAAAGCTGGGCGTGCCTTGGGCCAGCTGCACTTCTAGCAACACCCGATGTTCGGGGCGAAGCCATCTGGAGGTCGCGCTGGGGGTGCTGTCGCCCCGCGCACGCCGCAGGGCTTCGGACGCGGTCGCCAGCGGCACGCGGCCTGGCGCTGCGCCCCGTCGGGCGATGATGACGATGCCTTGGCCGCAGGGTCGTTGGGCGTGCGTCGCGGTAGCTGTCGGCACCGCGTCCGCCAACCTTGCCGAATTGGCCCACCAGGCGGCCACGCATGCCGACGCCAATGACAGGGGCGTGGTCCCGTGGTTCCGCCACCTTGTGATATGACGGCGGTACTTCCTCGTCAAGCGGTGGCGCTCCTGCAGGCTGCTTTATGGGGTGAGGACTTCGGGCCAGTCAGCGCAATCTTGTTCGGGGACGCCAGCGATACGTCCACTGCAACTCCAGGATTCTAGACGCTTCGCGTAATCCCGCCAGGAGAGCGGCCGCAGCCCGACCGTGACCGCCCGCCGTCGGCGCCTTCGCCTGCGGCTGTAATAAAAAAAAAGAGTAATCCCGCCAGCATCCGTAGCCTCTGGCTCAAGCCATCTCACGGGCCTGGCTCCCTCGGGTCAGTCTCCCGTGCTCAAGGGGGCGCCCGACGCTGCGCCGCGCCCTGGCCCGCGCGCGCGCGCCGTCCCATTGCAGCGCCCCTCGGCGAGCCGCGCCTGCAGCGCCCCCCTCGGCGTGCAGACTGTGCCCCTCTGGAGGACACCGTGACGGCCTCAGCCAGCGAGCGGAGGACGGGGAGGGCGATGGAAGGTGGGGAGATCGATCGACCAGGCGGCATCGAGGGGGGCGGGGACCCGTCAGTGCAGGACCTGGGGGTCCGCGCGCTGGCCCTGGGCGAAATCCACTTGAGCCACAGCAGCGGATTAACTGGACTGTTGCGTTCGGACAGTTGTAAGTCTTGTCAGAAGACCGTTCGTTGCGCCCTGACATCCCGACATCATTCCAAAAGACCTTCTCCCGGAGGTGAAATCATGAGAATCCTTGAAACCGCTACAAACTCTTCCGTCAGACGAATATACGTGGTGCCAAGGCCGACGGGATAGCGAAGAACGCCAGGGGGCGATGTGGGAATGTAGGCATCCCCCGCCCTGTTCTTGCTGCTTTCCTCCGTCGGCCCAGTTGGTTACATAACTCCCCCCACCCCCCAGCTGAGCTGCAACCCCATCGCACGGAATGGAGCGATTGTTTCCAAGCGCGATCATGAATTAGCCTCTTCGCATTACCAGAGGATGGGCCTATCACTTGCGCTGCATACAGCTGCATGCTCATAGCAGGGTTCACACTTGCTCAACCTGTGGGTAGATATGAGCACCCGTCGCTCCTAATAGTACGTCAGCAAGGCGTGTTCCCGCAGTGCTACATCCACACGGAAAGAAACACATACGACCTCGCAGTTGCTTCACCCTCAGATAGGCAACGCATGGGAGCGAGGTGTTGTGTTTCACTATGCCCAGTGATCGTGTACGGATCCCGGCGTTGCGGCATTGTCATGCTCATAGTTCTGATCTCCACCCCCCTCGTTCTCGTCTTCGTCTCGTCACGAACGCGTTTCAAAAGGGCCCGCCAGGTGGATGGAGAGATCGTTGAATGGGAGCAGTGAAGTTGATGACGAGGGCACAGGAGGAGGAGGAGGAGGGGCAGTGAGGATGATGATGAGAAGGGGGCATGAGAGGAGCAGGGACAGCAGGAACAGTCGGATGGGTGGACTCCAGTCGCGCTGCATAACGACATGTGACGTGGCGCCCCGCTGTATCTATGATTTGTATACCATTCCGAGTTATGGTGAGCTCGTCTGTTGTCGAACGAGCATGCGCCGCGGCAGCAGCAAGGGCATACGTTGTGCTTTGCGGTATGTCCAGACTCTTCAGGACGAAAGGCAAGACGCAGAGCTGAACAAGTTCTTCGCTAACAAGGGGAGTGACTTGAAAGGGATGTCTCGAATAGAGGAGCTGTATGAGGATCGCGCGCCCTCTGTATCTGTTTGTGCTTCTGGCGTGTTGCCCCAAACTGAGCTCGCATGCTCTCATGTTTAGCTTAACGCCCGTCAGTTTCGATCCATACTGCGTGATTCGGTCACGGCGGCATGATGAAACCTTCGGGATCAAGCGTGACACCCTCTTCATGCATTCGAGGCCAGGCCTGTCGTCAGCGTGCGAAGTGACGGTGCAGATCTGCAAAGTGAGACCTGCTGGCGGCCCGATGTGCGGTCAAGCCCCGCGTAAGAATTTGCCCTCCCAGCAGGTGCCCCCCCCCTCACCAATGCTTCAGGTCTGACTGGGGACTCCTTCGGACGTCCGCCGAAGGCCACGGAAAGCCACCGACGGCCTTCGCAGGTTACCGGAGGCACTCGCCAGTGGCACCCGCCAGAGGCATCTGGCACCGCCGGATTGTGTCGGCTCGCATGGCGTGCCCTAGCTGCTCTCCTGCTGCACGAGGTCCCGTGATCTTGGCAGGGACGGTGCCGCGGGGGGCCGGACGCTGCTGGTGCCAGGCTGGCGGCTTCGTCGCTGTGCCCGGATGCCGTGAGCACCCCACGCCCTGCCCACGGCTGGCCACTCGGGCCGTCCCGACGGGGGCCTCGGCTCCGGAAGGAGAGGGGAGGTGCGGCAGTTGTGAGGAGCAGATGGTGTGGTGCACGGCGGCCCAGCTCCTCGACAGGTCCTTTGCGGGAGCTCCTCCCCCTCGAGATTGTCATGTGATGGCTTGCCACACAGCAGGACCACGCGGCGAGGCTAAAGAGGAGGCAGGAGGAGCTGCTGAAGAAGAGGACGGACGAGGACCTGCCTCGCGTGCTCTCCCTTGGCAGAGTGCGTTGAGGGTGATGCGGGGATGGCGATTGACACTTGCGAGGTGGAATCCGACGGAGAGTAAGCACCGAGGCGGGAATTTATCCGTATCCACCGCCTGGAGGGTCAGTTTTCGGAGCCTCGGCAGGCGGTGGATATGGAGATATTCGGGCCCCTGGGGGCCGAAATATATCCATATCCACCCCCCGCTAGGGCACCAGGACGTGGTTCCCAGGCGGTGGATATGATAAATCCCCGCCTCGCATAAACACCACTTTCGAGACATTTGCGAAACACCGTGGCCCATATGCCCCTGGCAAGGGCACTTCCAGGCCTGAGCGTCGGCACGGCCAGGTTCGCGACGCGCACCGTTTGCTCTGAACCTTGCCGCTACCATTAAGTCGGGCCTGCCCCTCTACAGGAGGGGTATTCAAACATAGGTCAAAAAATGGTATGGGGACGATGATTGGAATATGTTTGAATATGTTTGGGTATTTGGGGGGTATGTTTTATTTTCCGTCCAATATCCCCCTGTAGAGGGACACGCCCGACCTAACGCTACCAGAGCATGCATATCTGAGGCGGCCGTATCAAAAGCTCTACGCGGCATCTTGATCATCTGTTCAAATATGTTCGGTTGTTTACGGCTTGGTGGTGGAGCCATTGAAGGGCTGGAACGTCGTGCCTGCCCCGAGTCCATGCCTCTGCACATTGTTCTCGCATCCGCTATTTCTTCCGGAATTCCCCATACACTGTCCACGGGAAAAAAACGTTATTGTTGAATTTATCTTCCAAAGCGGGGGGATGCTTGTCCGAGCTTGGCTCCCCCCTCGTGTAGAAGAAATCGCTCGAGGGACTTCCCTGGGGGTAGTTGTTCATCCTGGGTCTGTCTCTGATGGGCCCGGAGGCCATAGATGACGAACAGCTGAAGGCAACGAAAGCAAACCAAGTCGACGATGCAAGTTGCATTACCTTCCCAGGGCAGGGTATCCCCCGGCAGCGGCGCCCCGCAACTGAGAGCGCGAACTATAGCGACCCCGCTCTCGCTTCCAGACGAAACCAGGTCATACCACGCGCCTCCTCGTCAAGCGGCCTGACTGGTTCGGGCCGTACAGTCGGGGCCTTGACCTAAGGAACCCTAAATAAGGAATGAGGCCACTTTTTCCCATAAGTCCAGCCTCGATTTCCTATGAAAAACCTCAGGAACACCCGAGGCAAACTTTGAAACAATCAAGGAACATCGAGCCCCTCCCCAACGAAAAGGGTTCCTTCTTCAAGACCCCTACTGTAGCTTGATATCGTCTTCTGGACGCCAGGGCGGTCAGAAGCGATGCAGGTCCGCTTGCCCCCGCAGCGGCACGCCACGGATATTGCTCTCCCGCGGCGCTCCCGCGGCGGGACCCTGCTCGCGCACGCCCCCAGGCTCTTGCGAGACGCCTCGGCGCGCTCGTGCCCCACTCTGGCTGGCAGTCTCAACGCCTCCAGGGACCTCCAGCGGCTGCCTTGGCCCATGCCGACCGCCTGGCACCAAGAATATGTTTGTTTTCCTGGTCGGGTGATTGACTGCCCTGAGCAGCTCTTGCTGGGCCCACCTCGATCCCATCGATCCGACTCGATACCGCTTCGCGCCGGCCCGATGCGAATCGATGCCGACGTCCTGGCGATCTCTCGTGCGGCCCGGTGCCTGCATGGCGCTGCTGTGCCTCGTGGCGCAGTCGATCTGGTTCGATGTCGAGCTCGAGCCGGTGCAGGCCGATCTGACGCACGTTCCGATCCGATCCGAGCGCCTGAGTCAGTGATGACGGATCCTGGTTATTTCGGGAGGGGAAGACACACACAGACACAATTAATCTTCGATTCCTCCAAAAAATATGGCAAAACATGGGAAGTGGGGGGGAAGACAAAAACCCAGTAAACATGGGAAAAATTATGGGGAATCCTGTTATTTGTGTGTGTATTTATTTGTGTGTCCCAGGGCCCCTTCATTATTGTCCTGACTTGTGTCCTCCCCGTCGATCCGGAATTGAAAGGAAGAGCATTGGATGGCCCTTGTGGAGGAACCTCAAGGTGGAGGAGGACGAACAGGATTCCCTCTTCTTCTGCCCCTTCTCCCCCATCCCCCCCCCACCGTGGTTTTCATGCGGCCCCCCTGTTCGTTGCCCCATCCCCCCTTCCCCGTCTTCCTCCCTCCCCAGAAATCTGGCGGCTCGATTCCCCAAACTGTGCTTTCACCACGGCAGGGCTGCGCCGCAGCGTGAGCCTCAGGAGCTACTTGCTTTCCTTTGCACATCCCTCGGTACAATGTTGAACCATTTTTCCGGCCAGACCCGCCTGCTGCATCCCCCGCCTTCCTCGTTCCTCGCCTGCCTCGGGTCTTGGGGTACCTCCTTCGTCGTCGCCGTCGTCTTTCGCTCCCTCGCCTCGATAGCTTGGCCGCGGCAGGCAATCTCGAGTCAAGTTTGGCTTGTCTCTGGCATCAACTGCACGGGTGCATATTGCACGCTAGCAGTGTACATGTTTGCCCCGTGCGGCATTGCAGACTTCAGCCCGCTTCAACTACCGCTTTCTGCGTTCGATTCGGGAGCTTCTCCCGCCCCCTGGAGGGGAAGCGGATTCGGCGCTGCACCAGAGCATGGGGCTGTTCCTGGCGGCATGTGGGTTGTGCGCTGAGGAGAAAAACACTCAGGGGTTCTTAATGGAGGATGACGATCAATAAATGACCGGGGGTCGTGTTCACGCGGCGGCGCCCGGGATGACGATTAGACAAACCGGCCGCAGGCTGGAAGACTATGCTTTCAGTCGGCCTCCTCCAGTCAGAAAACGGTGCAGAAATCGTTGAAAACTTGTTTTTTTTTATCGCTATCTCCCATTTGTTTGGTTAATCGTCATCCCGCATTAACTTCTGATCCGATTAATCGTCAATCCTCATCCCGCATTAATCGTCATCCCGCAAACTTTTTTTTCTCGTCTCCCTTCTTTTGGGTTAATCGTTCTCTCCTTTTTTTTGGTTAATCGTCTGGCTGTTGCATCGGGCGGCTGCGTCGTCGTCGCCGCCGCCCCCGTCGCCGCCTCGCCGCCGCCCGCCGTCCGGGCCCCCGGCCCGCTGCCCTGGCGGCTCCGTGGTCGCCGACGCCGCCCCGCCGCCACGTCGCACCGATCGCCACAGCACACGTGCTCCCCCCCCCTGGCGAATGTCAGGAGGAAGAGAAGTACACAGACACAATTGATCCTCGATTTCCCCGAAAATGTTCCCCGATCGCACAGCATACATGTTCCCCCCCCCCTGGCGAATTTCAGGAGGAAAAGAAGCACACAGACAAAATTAATCGTCGATTTCCCCCAAAATGTGGGGTCAAATATTGGCAGTGGGGGGGGGGGGAAGGCAAACACCCAGAAAAGATGGGAACTTATGGGGGATATTATTTTATTTGTGTGTATCTATTTGTGTGTGCCCCAGGGCCCCTTCAGAATTTGCGGTTTACATGTGGTTCTGCCTCCGCGTTTATTCCAAAGGTGAGTTCGTGCCATCCCAGCCCATCTGGTATCGACCCCCCCACGAGGCCCGCATGATCGGTGCACCCTGGGGGTGTCCAATTTACAATTGAGTATGCCCCATCGTTCGTTCTAGGCACGAATCCAGGCCATCCCAGCCAAGCTGGATTCGACCCCCCCCCCCCCACTGTCCTCGGCAAAAACACTATGCGCGCACACTCGTTAATCACAAATCATAGATGTCTGAGAAGCCCTTGCAAAAGACGGCACGACGTGCACACGCTCGCGTTCGTCGCGCGTACATGCCTGTACATTGCTTCGTCGTACGCGTACATCACAACCATGGATTCTGTAAGTGTTATTGAATCGATTGTCCCGAACACACGCATACACACATAACACACTATACATACATATACGAGAGCGTACCAATATGTGTAACAGCACATGATTTCCAAAGCCAGCTCTCGACATAAGAAATATGCGCGCGCGATCTTACGAATTCTTCGGGGAACCATCGGTTTTCATAATTGACACAGGTCCATTGCGCGCGCATACCGAAATCATTCGAGCATCCTTGCGCGCGTGCTGGGGTGGGGTGGGGGGGGGCGCTGTCCTTGTTAAATAGTTCCATGCGGGCCACGCGCACTCGTCGGCCGCGCGCGCATGTCGGAATCGCCCAAAACCTTCATCACCGACGCGTGGGAACCATCATCGCCATCGGCGTTCAGCATCGGTGCCGTCATTGGTTTTGTCGTCGTCATCGTCATCATCCTCGTCATCAGCACCGCTGCAATCAGCATCGTCTTTGCCGCTGTCGACGTCGCCACGATACCGTGCCCGCCCGAGCCACGGACTCACAATGCACTGCCCGCGCGTCAGCGCGGCCTGTGAGACGTACGGGGCGCGCGAGCGCGACCGCAGCGATGCGCCAGCCAGCGCCAAGCAGTCATCGCGATCGCCGCCGCATCGGTTTTTTTAATCACCTTGCGGGTGGTTGGGTGGGATGATTGCGCGCGCAGTGGACTCCACAACTCACTGTGAACATACCATAATTGCACCGCACAGTTGCGCCGCCTGTTTTCTTCTCGTGTACAATGAAATGCGGTTGTACCCCCCCCTAGGGTTTGCCGGCCCCTTGGGAGCACACCGTTTGAATGCGTTTTTGCGCCAACCGCTCATGTTGATATGAACTGATGTCATCCCAGCTAGACCCCTTATCTCCCCTCTGACCCTGTCAAACAGTATGCGCGCGCACCCGTGCATCACACATCATTAATTGGCATCCAGGAGCTCCTTGCAAAAGCATTGGCGAAGTCGACACGCATGGTCGCACGCGCATGCCGGACTTCCTCGCAAATTCCGGATTTCGTAAGGATACCAAGATCGAGGTCCCCGAACATTTTCGTTAAACACGTTAAACACCATTGGTTTTGCAACGTTTGTCAACCAAGTCTGTCCGCGCGCGCTCTTGCGAATTCTTGCGTGGTTTTCAACATGGCTGATCGAACGCCCTTGCGCGCTTGCTTTTGGGGGAAGGGGGCGGGCAGGACCCCTGTCAAATAACACCATGGCGGGCCACTCGCGCCCGTCGGCCGCGCACGCATGTCGAAATCGCCCAAGGCATCACCGACACGTGGATGGACACCATCATCCTCATCGACGTGATCAGCATCGGCGCCGTCACTCGCCTTGCTTTCGTCATCGGCGCCCTCGCCACCAGCATCGCCACTATCAGCATCGTTTCTGCCGTTGCCGACGTCGCCATGATGCCCGCCCGAGCCACCGACTCGCAATGCACTGCCCGCGCGTCAGCGCGGACTGCGATACGCGCGGGTAAACCCGCAGTGGTCAGCGCCATCGCGGCCGCGTCGGTCGCGCCAGATTGGTTGACCGCTCTGCGCGCGAGCCTGCGCGCGCTAGCGCGACCGCAGTGATGCACCAGCCGGCGCCAAGCAGTCATCGCAATCGCAACCGCATGGGTTTTGAAAACGCACATGCGGGTGGGTGGGTGGCATGATTGCGCGATCAATGGAGTTGGCAATCCACCCGCGAGCATGAGCGAATTCTCTCTTCCGAAAAGAAGTTCGGATTCACCACCACCCGAGGCCGAGGTTCTCGGTACACCCTGGGGATGTGCAACTTCTATGTATTTCTGCCCCATCGTTCATTCTCAACACCAAACCAGACCATCACAGCCAAGCTGGGTTCGACCCCCCCCGCCCCCACCATCTTTCGCAAAAAACGCGATGGGCGCACAGTCGTTTTTCAAAAATCACAAATGTGCATTACCCCTTGGATAAAACAGAAACACGGTCGCGCGCGTGTCAGAAAATTAACAGTAGATTTCGCAAGGAATCCAACACCCAGTTTCAGGAAGACGTGTCAGCTCACACGGCGTTGCAAACGGCCTTACATGTTTATCAAATGCGACCAAGCGGGTTTCGCGGTCGCTCGTGTGTCGACATCATTCGAACGCCTTTGGCGTCGTGTTCGGCGGGGCACGACCCCTTTCACATGACACCATGCGGTACATTAGCACCGGCCGGCCGCGCCCGCATGTCGAAATCTTTCCAACACATTCATCGCCGACGCGTGGACACCACCATCGACTTCGGCGTGGTCACCGTCGGCGCCTTCAACGCGCCTTTCCGTCGTCACCGTCATTGTCGCCACCAGCGTCGCAGTTTGAATCCTCCGTCATTTCCAAGCAGTGGCGAAGCGTCTGGCATGTTCATCGGCCTACCAGACAATGTTCTAATTAATTGTTTTCGGTTTGCACGAACTGTTCTTAGAACGTGTCTGGCTGGGATTTGCGGGTTCTAAGAACATGTCGTGGTAGGCCTATAGGAATGCCGGGACGGTCGGTCGCTGCTCAACATCTCGGATTGCGGGATGTGTTGCGAAGTGTTCAGCGGTCAGCACCACCGCGGCCGCTTCGGCCGCGCCATCCCAGCTGGCCGCTTTGCGCGCGAGCCTCCGCACGCTGGCGCGGCCGCAGCAGTGCGCCAGCCAGCGCCAAACAGTCATGACAGTCGTTGCCGCACGGGTTCTGAAAGCCAAATTGCGGGCGGGTGTGTGGGATGATTGTGCGAGCAGTGAAATTTAACATTTCAAGCCCGGCAGGGTGAGTTGCACCATCTAGATCGCACCACGCGACTTGCACCACATGGGCTGCATCACATTTACTGCACCACGTACACTGCACCACGTAGGTTGTGCAGCGTCGATCTCACAATATGGATTATTCTCCCGTATATTACACAGAAAATAGTGAACCTCACATTCTGCACGACACCATCTGCACCACATAGCTTGAGCCACAGGTATTGCACAACATCGATCGCAAGACAAAACGGCTGCACGACATAGACCGCATCACGCATATTTCGCCACACTTTGCGGCGCATATATTGTGCCACGCGGCTTGCACCACACATGTTGCCCCACATGGTTTGCAGAACCGTGTTGTTATAGGTGCATCACTGTGGGTTCATACTGTCTTACTTCTGTTGCCCGAAATGTGATCCTCCCCTCTGGACCCCTTCTCCTGGGGCCAATGTTTCATGACGAATGCGTTTGCCTTTCGAGGGCTGCCGAGATGGCGCAACGAAGGGCCCTGTCGATCCTCCCCAGCCGGCGGGGAGGTCTGGGGAAGAGGAGGGGGAGGAGGGCGAGGGCGAGGACGAGGAGATGGTGGAGGAGACGAAGGCGGAGGTGAAGAATAATGATGATGATGAGGAGGACGAGGAGGAGGAGGAAGGGGCGGAGGAGGAGGAAGGGGCGGAGGAGGAGGAGGGGGAGGAGGAGAAGGACGACGAGGAGGAGGACTTCCACGAGCCTCTCAGAGGCTTAGGAAGGCCCAGGCACGCCGCGAGTCCGTTGTGCTCGAAACCTCTTATCCTCGACGCTGGGAGTCTGGGGCCGCGTGCCCTCGGGCGGCGGAAGAGGAAGCGGGGGAGGAGGAGGAGGAGGAGGAGGAGGAGGAGGAGGAGGAGGGAGGAGGAGGAGGAGAGGAGGGGAGGAGGAGGAGGGGAGGGAGGAGGAGGAGGAGGAGGGAGGAGGGGGGGGGAAGGGGAGGGAGGGGGGGGAGGGGGAGGGGAGGGGAGGGGGAGGGGGAGGAGGAGGAGGAGGAGGAGGAGGAGAGGAGGAGGAGGAGGAGGAGGAGGAGGAGGAGGAGGATTCCCCCGCGCTTTCCTTGCAGAGCCCGCCTGCCCGCAACCAGGAGAGCGCCGCTCGCCAGGCCTCGGCCCCAGGCTCGCCCAGGAGCCAGCGCTGGGAGGAGCTGTACAACGAGGCCTTTGCGGGGGGATATGCCTTCGACGGGTTGGACCCGGCTAGTTGGGTATCGGATTTCTTCGGTCGCGATCAGCAGCGGTCGATCGGCACTTCAGATCGGCCGCGACCGACCGCGACCGGTTCCAAGAGTTGCCGCGACGTGTTGCGACCGTTCGCGACCGATCGGTCGCGACCGACGTTGAGGCAAGTCGGTCGCGACGGGCCTTGGAATTTGAAGCCGCATCGGTACCGACCGATCTCGACGGTCGCTCCCGAAAAGATCGGGCAGCCAATGATCAGGACAGGGCCAGAGCCAGGGCCCCCCCGCGTCGCACAAAACCCTTGGCGGCAGGTGTTTGCCAGTTTTTGGCATCTGGAGACCCTGGCCGGGCCCCAGGACCGTCTCCTCGTCGTCGTCGTCGTCGTCGTCGTCGTCGCGAGCGGTCCACAACGAAACTTTCGGCGCTTATTCCCGACGGTGTGCGCGCCTGCTGGGAGGATGCGCGCGGAGCCCAGTGGTCTCGGCCAGCGCGGCGGTCAGGCCAGGTCGTAAATTGCCGTTGCCCCGAATTCGAATAAGCAATCCTGGAGCCCCAGACGGAAGAAGCCGAATCAATTTGTGGGGGTAAAACCAACACCCACAGCGCGAGGTGCGAAGCCCCCAAACTTGCTCGGAGAGAATATGCAGCCTGTTGAAAGAGAGGGAGGAGGAGGAGAAGCAGCTGGAGCAGGAGGAGGAGGAGGAGCAGGAGTTCGTCTTCATTTGTGTGTTCTGTTATGTGAATTTTGCCATGTTATGCTCACACCTGTCACGGCATGCACTGATATGTCTGCTCTGCGGCACAATTCCATGGCATGCTATACGTTGTCAGGCTTTGTCAGACTATGATAGTTCAGTGATGCTGTTTCCGCGATGCCCAGTTTCTTAAGATATATAATGTTATGTTCTGTGTTTATACTATGTTCTGCGATGTCGTAACTTTCTGCTTGGAAGCTGTCGTTGCTGTATACGACTGGATTCAACGATGTTCCATGTAGCAATATGTTCTGCTATGCTCTGTTATGTCCTCTGCTGTTCTCAACGGGCCCGCGTGGCGTCGTGAGGCCTGTCCCGTTAGATACATCGTCAAAATGGTCGTTGTTGCGCTTGCTGGTTCCCGTGGCCAGCCTGACCTCGTCTCGCCCGTCGCGCTTAATTACATGCGAGCACGGTACATGATGATGTGATGTTCTTCTTGATTGATGCTTTACCTGCTGTAAGCAGATGTTTTGTTATGATCACGTACGTTACAGCCTGCTGTGATATGGCATGATCTACTCTGGTTGGTGGAGCCATGTTATGGCATGCTTTGTTATGTCAGATAATGTTCTACTATGCTATGTCCATTATGCTGTCGATGGTATGCACAATCCGACATAGTATATGATGCAATGCTATGTTATGTAATGCTATGTTCGTTTCTGTCGTGGTAGCTCTCGTCAGCACTGTCGTTGCTGTAGTCAGCAGTGTTCACGTGTGCCCCATGTATTAATGATCTAGTTGTGGCGTCCACACCCTGGATAGCGAAGCAGTCCACAGCGCGTGAATGCCTGTGCTAGACTCTTGCAAGGACGCTGGGAAGGATGTGTTGGGGAGGTTGCAAGCTCGAGACAGGAGCTTCGCAGGAGCCCAGGAGGCTTGCGGCAAACGTCTTAGGAACGAGCAGGAAACGTCTTGGGAACGAGCAGGAAAACGCTTCTAGGACACGCTGCAGGTTCACAGGAGGCGTTGCGGCGCTGCTTAACAGGCGCCGGAAAGAGCTCCGGGGCTGCCCTGCGATGCGGGCTTCTAATCTGAAAGCGCTTTAGCGTTCAACCAGCTATCCGTGGCTTATGTCATGCTGTATGATGTTCTATTCGGTTCTCGACGGTCCGGCTTGACGTCGTGACGCCTGTCACGTTAGATGCGTCGTCCAGTCGATCGTTTCTGTGCCTGTTGGTTCCTGTGGCCAGCTTGACCTCGGCTCGCACGTCGCGTTTGATTACATGAGAGTACGGTGCATTACGATTCGATGTTTCTCTTCACTTATGTTTTACCTACTGTGCGAGTATGCTCTTGTATGCTCACCAATGTCACAGTCTGCGTTGGTATGTTCTGTTCTGATTTGCTCTGTGGCACCACGCTATGGCACTGTACGCTTCGTCCGGCTATCTTGTTTTCTCTTCTGTTCAGGGGTGCTGCTTACTCGGTGATCAGCGCATTTTAGTGTATTATGTTTCGCTATGTTAGGACATACCTTCTACATGAACGTGTTGCCAATGATATTGTATCAAATTCGATGCTGCAGTGGTAGCAAGAGTGCAGCATCTCTGTTCTGTGATGCTGGTTATGTTGCGGTCTGTTCAATGTATGATGCGATGTTCTCCCCTCTCATAATACATCTCTGCATTCGGTGAACGCAAGCGATGTTACAATGCATCCGTGGTCGTCGCACCAGCAATAGTCAAGCACTTCTTGTATGATCTGCTCTGATATGGTATGCTGTTATGCTGTGCTCTTCTATTCTCCGCTATGTAATCGTCTGCGTTGTCATGCCACATTATATTCGATGATGCGTTTTGTCATGCTCTGTGCCGTCATGAACTGTAATGGTGATATATGTAAATATTATGCTATGCTATTCTCTGCTATCTCATAGTCTGTCATGCCGCGCTCTGTCATGGTATGCTGTGTTACAGTCTGGCAGGTTTAGTGTTGCGATACTGTGTTAGCTTGCTCTGTTATGTCATGTTACGGTTATAGCTCGCCAATCGGAGCCTGCATTTGTAGGGGCCCTAGCGGATTCGTATGGTTCGGTGAGGTGTGCCACCGATTTCCGCGGCCCGCTTGGGTGCCCAGGTGACCGGGTGCCTGGGTGCCCAGGTGCCCGGGTGCCCGGGTGCTTCATAGCCCTATAGCCATATAGCCCCATAGCCCTATAGCCCTATAGCCTTATAGCCCTACAGCCCCATAGCCCAATAGTCATATAGCCCTATAGCCCTATAGCCCCATAGCCCTATAGCCTGATCGTCTTATAACCCTAGAGCCTTGGAGACCTATAGCTCTATAGCCCTATAGCCTCATAGCCCTATAGCCTTGTAGCACCATGTCCCTGTAGCACCACAGCCCAACAGCCCTATAGCCCCATCGCCCTATAGCCATATAGCCTAATAGCCTAATAGCCCAATGGCTCTGTAGCCCTATAGCCCCATATCCCTGCAGCCCTATAGCCCAATAGCCCTGTGGCCCCATAGCCCTATAGCCTTATAGCTATGACGCCTATAGCCCTATAGGCCCACAGCCCTGTATCCTTATAGCCCTATAGACCTATGGTCCTATAGCCCTATAGCCTCATAGTCCTATAGACCCATAGCCCTATGGCCCTATAGCCCCATAGCCCCAGAGTCCCATGGCACCATAGATCTATAGCCCTACAGCACTATAGCCCCATGGCCCTTCAGGCCTACAGCCCTATAGCCCTATAGACCTATGGCCCCATAGCCCTATACTTCTACATCCCTATAGCCATATAGCCCAATCGCCCTATAGCCCAGTAGCTTCATAGCCCGATAGCCCTGAACACACTTTGATCTGTATTGCTCTCCTGTATCATTTGCGCTGCCATGACATGGAATGCTATTGTATGTTATCGTATGATATGTTGTGGTGTATGGCGATATACGTTGGTTTGGCCGCTCCGCTCGATCGTTGCATACGCTTTTATGTTATGTAGCTTGATAACTTGGCATTTCATGTCATGGTCTATCATGATATGATATGTTATTCAGTTGTGCTATGTTATGTTCGTGTAAGTATGCGTTGTCGTAGTATGGCATGGTCGGTTATGTGATGCTGTGATATGCTAAGAACTGTTCCGTCATGTAATGGTACGTAACACCCCGCAGATGCGGATAAGAGTGAGGGGGCGGTGGGGACGTCGGCAGTTTGCGAGACTCTGGAAGAGCCCGCCGCAGGCGCCAAAGTTTCACATATTATACAACGAGACCGCCGCATGCGCAGATTTTTCGTTAAACCAATGTGGGTAGGCCGCGGGTGGGTCGCACATGGGTCGCACATGGGTCGCACATGGGTCGCGGGGTGGGTCGCAGGTGGGTCGCGGGTGTAGAGGGCAGAGAATCCACCCCGTAATAATCACCCCGACAAGCGAAGCCGTTTAGTAAACGCACACAAGGAATGAATCGAATAGGGCAGGGCTCTTTAGGCAACGCCCAAGGCTATTTAGTAAACGTCAATAGTCGGGTCCAGGTGGGTTTTCCTCCCTTGAGGGTGGGTCGCGGGGTGGGTCGCGTTCTGGTATGATATATCATACAATATTGCGAAGGCCTTACGGCCGGTGCCGCCGACCCTGAAGGGGAACGACGACGGCGGCGGCGGCGGTCGCGACGACGACGATGCTGACGTGGGTTGAGTCCTCAAACGTGCTTCTTGGGGTTTCTTCCGAGCGCTCTCAGGGGCCTCTGGGGGGATGTTTGGGGGCCTCTTGGGAGCCTCTTGGGGCCTTTGGGCTTCCTGGGGGCCTCTTGGGGGCTTCTCGGGGCTGAGGGCTCGAAATGTCCGTTCGGGTCCCCCGTCTGGGCACTCTCTTGGAACCGTCTTGGGGGCCTCTTGTGCCGTCTAGGAGGCGTCTTGGGCCGTCTTGGGGCACTCTTGGGCCGCTTGGGGACTCTCTTGGAAGCCTCTTGGGCCGTCTCGGGGCGACCTTGGGGGCCTCTTGGGCCGTCTTGGCGCGTGGGGAAGCGGAAGAGGCGAGAACGCCAAAATTCTTGAAAAACGTATGGGAAATCCATGATTTGTGCCTCTTGGGGCTCTCGTGGAAACGGTCTTGGAGGCCTTTTGGGGCGTCTCGCAGGCCTCTTGGGCCGTCTGGAGGCCGTCAAGGCGTCTTGGACAGATCATTCGGCGATTCGGGGCCCTCTTGGATCGTCTTGGGGGCCTCTTGGGGCACTCTTGGCCCGTCTTGGGGCTTTTTTGGGCTCCGGGTTTCCCGGGGGGGCGGCGTAAAAACCCGGGACCCCCCCAGGACCCGCCCCGGGCCCCCCCCCCCCCCCCGGCCGGGGAAGAGATCAAAGGGAAGGGGCTTCCCTTCGACTCAATTACGACGTTGCTCAATTTCGCTTTGGACTGACACGCTTCAGGAGGAGGCCCTGGGAGAGGGGTAGAAGCAACGACGCTGTGGGGAAAGGGGAAGGAACGACGACGACGACGACGACGACGAAGAGGGAACAGACGGAGAAGCCTCTTCCACACGCCGACAGGGTCGGCGGATTCTGCTATGTTATGTTGTACTATTGTGCCATGCTGCGTTCTGGGTGTTTCCGTAGTGCACAATGTGTTATGCCGCGCTCTATCATGGTATGCTCTGTCATCGTATGCAATGGCATCGTATGCGATCGTATGTTCTGCACAGTTCAGTTCTCGTGTATAAAATGCTATGCTCACGTATGGTGTGTTATGTTCTGCGATGCTTTGCTCTATCACCTTATAGTGTGTGGTGTTATGCTCGCTCGTTCTGTCAGGTTCTCCTGAGTTCGTCGAAGGGGCGAGGCGGGGGTCTCGGGGGATTCTCGGTGGACCTGGGGACCTGGCGGCCACGGGATGCGGAGTGGGCGGGTCGGCGCGATGCGGGGGTCTCGGGGGACTCGGTGGACCTGGGGATTTGGCGGCCGCGGTATGCAGGGTGGGCAGGCAGGGAGGTCTGCTCCTAAAACCCAACGACCCCAACTTGTCAGGTGGGGAAAACGACTGAGGCCGAAAAGCCGGTCCCAGACAGGGCCCATTTCGATCCGATCAATTCGATGTCGGTTTCGGCCAGCTCGGTCCGATTCGATGTTGACGGTCCGTCGATTCGACGCGGCCCGACGCGCGCATGGCACGCCCATGCATCCGCGCGCAGCCGATCCTATTAAACTCCCACTCCGCGCCGATGCGGCCCGATTCGATGCGCGTTCGGATCCGATCCGATGTTTGTCGCTTCGATGATGACCGCTCCTGGTCTCAGAGAAAGGGTCCATACCTCTGGAGGGCCACGTCGCAAAGAAGGTGACTGCGTCGGGTTCGGTAGCAAATCATGGTAGTCTCGTATACACTCGCGATTCCGTCTTTAGCGTGCACCGGCGTCGATTTAGTGTCGCGTCGTCAATGGCACAGCACCGACGCAGCGTCGATGAGCGGCGTTTTAGCATCAGGGTCGGTTGGCGTCGGTTCGCAAGAGCCAACCAGATAGTATGGGAGGTGTCCTCCTCCTCCTTCTCCTCCTCCTCCTCCTCCTCCTACTCCTGCTCCTCCTCCTCCCCCTCCTCCTGCTCCTCCTCCTCCCCCTCCTCCTGCTCCTCCCCCTCTTGGAGGAGGAGGAGGGGGAGGAGCAGGAGGAGGAGGAGGAGAAGGAAGACAAGGAGAGAGAAAAGAAGGAGGAAGAGGGAGGAGGAGGAGTGAGGAGGAGGGAGGAGGAGGAGGAGGAGAAGGAGGAGGAGGAGGAGGAGGATGGTATGGGAGGTTCCCACGAGTTGCCGCCGAAGTCGGGGGCCCGGGGAAGGAGCCCGAGCGAAGTGAACCCCACGCTCCCCATCAGAAATCATAGGGAGTAGGGGTAGGGTTCGCATGTGGCCCCCTAGGATGGGGGAGGGGGGGAGGAGGAACACGCAGTTGGCCCTGCAAACGGCAGGGCCCTTTCTTTGCTGCTGCCGTTTCTCATTCTCTTCGCCGATTCTGGCTCTGGTTTCTTCCCAGTTCCGTCGCCGATGCTTTGCGGATTCCAATGCCGGCTTCAATCCGGGACCACGAAGGGCAGCGAATGGGCCACGAAGGGCGACAACGGGGCCACGGAGGTCATGCGCATGGGGCCGCGAAGGGCGCGAGCGAGCGGGGGCCCCGAAGGGCTTGCGCACATGGGGCCACGCAGGGCAGCAAGGGGGCCACGAAGGGCCGCAACGGGGCCACGAAGGGCTGCGAGGGGGCCACGAAGGGTTGCAGCGGGGCCACGAAGGGCAGCAGAGGGGGCCACGAAGGGCTGCAACGGGGCCACGAAAGGCAGCAGAGGGGGCCACGAAGGGATGCAACGGGGCCACGGGGGGCAGCGAGGCGGCCACGAAGGGCTGCAACGGGGCCACGGAGGGCAGCGAGGGGGCCATGAAGGGCTGCAACGGGGCCACGAAGGGCAGCGAGATCTCGATTCCGAAAGAAGCTGCGAGGGAATCCTGAACGTGAGCGCGACGCCTGGGTGCCTGAGTGTCGCGGGCGCGGCGCTTTACATAAACTGCGGGGAACTCCGACGCAAGAGCGCGATTCGTAAATTGCAACAAGTCTCTAGCGAGAGTGCGACTCTAGAGCGCCGAGAGGGCGATTCTTGAATCCTCTGTAACGGAGTTTCAGGCGAGAGCGCGATTCCTGAGTAAAATGCGAGGAAGTCGCAGGCGCGAGCGGAGGTCCTGGCTAAATACAGAGGAGTTCTCAGGCGGGAGCCGTTGTTGTTGTAATCTGGCGGCCAACAACCCAGTTTGAGCCGAGTGACTTTTCCCTGATAAGAAACATGGTGCGAGCCCACGGAGAAGCACTTCAATTGAAACATGCACTGGTCACCGGAGGGGGGGACCATCACTAATTATTCTTCAGTCGTGAGTGTTAAACAACAGCACCAACAACAATACAAACAACAACAGCAACAACAACAATCATTTTAAGACTGTCCGCTCTGACCCGCTCACGTGCCAATCAATACGTATATCCCAAGCCCTCGGTACCCGCCTTCGTCGTCTTCGATCTTACCCCCTTGGGAGTATACCTTCCTTACCGGCCACGCGCATTGTGTGCAACCCTTATTACAAGGGAATGGAAGACGGGTGGAATGGGGAGGGATAATGGAACACGAGAGAAATTTGCAGGAGGGGGGCAAAGATAAAAAACAAGCAGTATAACTAAACGGGCATATCGGGTGGCCAGACTCATAGCGGGCAGGTCGGGAAGGCGGGTCCAAGCGACCAGGTCGAGCAGGCGGGTTGCTGAAGCGTGGGTCCCGCATGCACCGCGAGGAAGTCTCGAGCGGTAGCGCGACTCCCAAGTAAGTCGCGCGAAAAGCCAAAGCGAGAGCGTGATTCCCGAGCGCCGAGGGCGCATCTCTTGAATCAACTGCGAGGAAGTCCCATGCGAGATCACGATTCGTACGCGATTCTTGTACCACTTGTGAGGAAGTCCCGCGCGATAGCGCGATCTCGGTGGGGCCCCCGTTGGGGCCATGAAGCGTGTGAGTGGTGCGACGAAGTTGGGGTGGAACCGCATGCGGGTGTTGCCCTTGGGGCCTTAGGTGGAGCTCCCTATGGGGCCACGAAGCGTGCAACGAATTCGCCGAGATGGATGATGGAACCGCATGCGGGCGTTGCCACTGGGGCATTAGGTGGAGCTCCCCATGGTGCCACGAAACTTGTGAGGTTTGCACCCAAATTGAGGGTGGAACCGCATGCGGGCGCTGCCATTGGGGCCTTCGGTGGAGCTCCATATGGGGCCACGAAGCGTGTGAGTGGTGTGCCGAAATGGAATGTGGAGCTGCATGCGGGCGCTGCCACGGGAGCCTTCCGTGGAGCTCCCTATGGGGCCACGAAGCGCGTGAGAAGTGTGCCAAAATTGAAGGTGGAACCGCATGCGGGCGATGCCATTGGGGCCTTCGGTGGAGCTCCATATGGGGCCGCGAAACGTTTGAGGGGTGTACCGACATTGCATGTGGAACTGCATGCGGGCGCTGCCACGGGAGTCTTCCGTGGAGCTCCCTATGGGGCTACGAAACGTGTGAGGGGTGTGCCGAAATGGAGGGCGGAACCGCGTGCGGGCGCTGCCACGGGAGCCTTCCGTGGAGCTCCTTCTGTTGCAATGAAGCTTGTGAGGGGTGCACCGACATGGGGGTGGAACCGCCTGCGGGCGCTGCCATTGGGGGTTTAGGATGAGCCCCCGGGCCCCGAAACGTGTGAGGGGTGTACCGAAAAGAAGGACGGAACCGCATGCGGGCGTTGCCACTGGGGCGTGCGGTGGAGCTCCCTATGGTGCCACGAAGCGTGTGAGGGATGCACTGAAATGGGAAGGGGGTGGCTGCATGCGGGCGCTGCCACTGGGGCGTGCGGTGGAGCTCCCTATGGTGCCACGGAACGTGTGAGGGATGCACTGAAATGGGAAGGGGGTGGCTGCATGCGGGCGCTGCCGCTGGGGCGTGCGGTGGAGCTCCATAGTGGGCCACGAAGCGTGTGAGGGGTGTGCCGACAGGGGTTGGGAAGGATGGAGGAGCGGGAGTCGGAGAGGAGGGAAGAGGATGAGAGGAAGAGACGCGGGGCGATGTCTCTTCAAACCGAGGACCCAACACCACAGGGCGCGCGTGTCGAACTCCCTCCAAAACCTCCATCACCGACGCGAGGACGCAGTGATCGCCGCCAGCGTGATCAGCATCGGCGCCGTCACTGGCCGCGCCGCCGTCGTCTACTGTCATTACCGCGTCTACCGAGATCGACGTTGCCAAGACACCGCGCCCGCCCAAGTCGCCGACTCGCACTGAAGTGCCCGCTGGGAAGTGCCCAGCGGTCAGCGCCACCGCTGCCGCGTCGGTCGCACCAAACTGGCTGGCCGCTTTGCGCGCGAGCATGCGCGCTAGCGCTGCCGCGGCGATGCGCCAGCCAGCGCTGAGCACTCATCGCAATCGCCACCGCATAGGTTTTGCAAACAGATTGCGGGTGGGTGGGTGGGATGATTGCCCAAGCAGGGGGGTGACAACTTCAAGTTCGGCAGGGCGGGTTGCACCGCATAGAACGCGCCCCATAGGTTGAACCCCAGAGGGCTCACCACATATTTTGCACAACACATGTTGCGCAATACGGATTCCTGTCCCTACGAAGAATCACGATACCCATGCGCGTATTGCTTGCTTCGTATGTATTGTGCCGGGAATGTCGTATCAAGTTTTATGTAGTATCATTCCCGGCCATCCCGTGTCGACCCTCCTTTCCCTGCATCGTCGACACATGTTATGGTGTTGTGCACATGCGTTGATTTATCAATCCTTTTTATAAAGAACCACTTGACCAAAATAAGATGTGGGGCATATGCGTGGGTCTCCGCGCACGCAGGTCCAACTCACGAGAAACCACGGGTTGCCTCATTCGAACAAGATATAGCCGTTCAGAAATTATCGTCTGAACAAAATAAAGGGCTACAGCCCAAACATCGGACCAGAAGTATGCACGCCAAAGAGACACACATCGTCCCATCTCCTTCGTGTAGCAGGCGTGTTTAGCATATTTGTTTATGTGGTCGTCACAGCGTCCACGACGGCTCAAGAGGCCCCCAGGATCGACCCACGACGGCACTAGAGGCTCCCAAGACGGCCATAAGACGAATCAAGAGGGCTTTCAGACGACCCAAGACGGCCCAAGAGAGCCCCAAGAGGGCCCCGAAAGGTACCCAAGTGATCCCCAAGAGTGTTACAGGAAGCCCCAAAGAGGGACTTAGAGGTCCCCGAGAGGGCCCAAGACGGCCCAATAGGGCCCCAGGACGATCCAAGAGGGCCCCAAGACGGCCCCAAGGAGCCCCAAAAGGCCCTCCAGTAAGGCCCGGAGATGCCATATCCATTGTTGTTCGCAAGATTGTTTGTTCGTTTTCTGTATGACGCACCAAAGTCATGACACCAAGAAGGCTCCAAGACACTGATCAAGCGATCTCGCGCCCTCACAGAGTACGAGCGCTTTCCATCCCCGTGCCAAGGAGGTCTAATCGCCGAATGTTATGCCATGTTTGGCCCAAGTCAGCTCCAAGAGCGCCTGAGAGGGCCACAGGACGGCCCAAGACAGCCCCAACAGCGCCCTAGATACTTCCACGACGGCTTTAGCGAGGCCAAAGGACCCAAAACGGCTCAAGAACGCTCAAAGAGGACCCAAGAAGCTTTCAAGACGGCCGAATAAGCCCTCCAAACGCTCCACGAAGCCTCCCAAACAACGCCCAAAAGGCAAAATTCGCCCCGTTCCTTTTCAGGAAAGCACATCTGTTTAGCATACCGATGCAGCATACCTGCTTCTTTGGCCTTCACGGCGTCCACGATTGCCCAAGAGGCCCCCAGGCTCGCCCCAATTCGGCATAAGAGACCTCCCAGACGGCCCCAAATCGGCCCAAGAGGGCTCCAAGACGGCCCAAGTTGGCCCCTAGATGACCCAAGAGAGGCTCCTGAGGGCCCAAAAGGTTCCCAAGAGAGCCTCCAGAGGGTCCGTAACCATAATGGCTCGAGCCAAGCCCAATCGCCTTGGCCACTTTGAGGCAGCCGAGGCCTTGAGTCGGCGGCAGCTGAGGCCTTGAGTCGGTGGCAGCTGAGGCCTATGATGGACGCTATGCTCTTGCTTTTGTTTGTCGGGCCCACGACCGTGGCCCGACTGAGCTACGCGCTGGCACCGCCACCGACAGTTGCGCCGACCTCTGAACGCGAAGCTCGAAGGGCGTCGGCGAACGCGACAATTTCAGAGCTCAATGCCTCGACTCCGCCCCCAAACGACAGCCGACAGATGGCGCTGACGGCGGACACGACCGTCCTCCGTGCGGACGTCCGCCGGACGACGGCACAAACGATTCCAGTCACTTGCCCAATCAGTGGCCTTGCTCCTGATTCGGGAAGTTGGGATGGATGGCCGACCACGTTGGCTCATAAGCTCAGCTTTGAAAGTTTCATTTTTCCGACCCATCAAGGCGGGAATGTGCACATGTGCTTGGTGGATAACGATGGGAATGCAATCGGATCGCGGTTTCATTCGTCATTTGACGTGAACATACCGCAAAATGTGATCGATGGTTGGAACTCAGGCACAGATTATGGAAATTACTGTGGCGGGCTGTACGACATCCAGTTTGGACCGTGTGATTTATTCGAGCTTGGACCTTCTGAACTGACGGCGCCGGTACCAACGCCAGCGCCTACGCCACCGCCGACGCTAGCACCAACACCGGCTCCAACACGAGCACCAACACCAGCGCCAACGCCAGCGCCAACGCCAGAGCCTACGCCGGAACCGACCCTGGCACCAACAGTGGCTCCAACACCAGATCCAACACTTGCACCAACATCAGCGCCAACGTCAGCGCCTACGCCAATGCCGACGCTGGAACCGACCCAAGCACCAACACTGGCACCAACTCTGGCACCAACGGTGGCGCCAACGCCAGCGCCAACGCCAGCGCCAACGCCAGCGCCTACGCCAGAACCGACCCTGGCACCAACAGTGGCTCCAACACCAGATCCAACACTTGCACCAACATCAGCGCCAACGTCAGCGCCTACGCCAATGCCGACGCTGGAACCGACCCCCACACCAACACTGGCACCAACTCTGGCACCAACGCTGGCGCCAACGCCAGCGCCAACGCCAGCGCCAACGCCAGAGCCTACGCCGGAACCGACCCTGGCACCAACAGTGGCTCCAACACCAGATCCAACACTGGCACCAACATCAGCGCCATCGTCAGCACCTACGCCAATGCCGACGCTGGAACCGACCCCAGCACCAACTCTGGCACCAACGCTGGCGCCTACGTTCACGCCGACGTCGGCGCCGA
>CAUYUJ010015344.1:311326-336326 GCA_963575745.1 Prorocentrum cordatum
CCCAACGGGCCACAGCAAGACCGTTTCGCTTCCCGGGATCCACCCCCCCAGGACCCCCCCCCCCGGGGGGCGAAGGCCCAACGGGCCACAGAAAGACTGTTTCGCTTCCCGGGATCCACACCCCCAGGACCCCCCCCCCCGGGGGGCGAAGGTATGAAGGGAAGGGGCTTCCCTTCTTATGAACGACGCGGTTCGTTACTGTCGCTTTGGCCAGCACGCTTGAAATGAAAGGCCCAGGGTAAGAGAGGCAACGTCGCAGGCCTAGAGGTTGGCACCAACAGCAAGATCGGCGGTGTGCCTCCACCGAGGGAAGACGATCCCGATCTCGGTGATGGCGGTAATAGTATGGCTTCCAAGGTGGCCGAAATATTACCACCAACACCGAAATCTAGGATCATCTTCCCTATGTGGAGGCAACCGCCTGTGCTGGTGTTGGTGCCAATTTCCAGGCCTCCAACAACGGCTGGCGCGTTGGAGAAGGAGGCCCAGGAGGAAGCTTGGAATGGCGACGGCGACGACGACGACGAGGAGACGACCAATGAAACAGCGACGGATGAAAGAGCCTCGTCCACACGCCGATCGGGTCGGCGGATTTCGACGAAGCCATGCTGGAATGGAGCTCCGAGGGCATGGCAAGTACGCGCCGCGCTGACGGCACGCTGCGGTGCGCGACCACACACCTCACAGTTTTCGGGGCCATACTGAAGGGCTTCGTGAGCTCGCTCGAGTGTAGCCAGGCCAGCCTGCTGTCAGCAGAGTCCTACGTGGAGTTGTGGACTGGCGGCTGGTTGGACTCCGCGGGCTCGGTGTTGCTGCAGTGTGTGATGTTGTTGTACATCGCCATGCTGTTGACCGCGCACGCGTGCGACGTCAGGGACGAGCGGGCGGGCCGCTGGGGCACGAGGGAGTTCGTCGTTCCCGAGCTCGCGCGGGAACCCGTCGCCTGCCCGACGACGCGGGCGGACGGATACCACACCGAGACGACGGGCGCGCCCCCGGTGACCCTGCTCGGTGCCGAGCGCGCAAACGTCACGGAGGTTCTGCGCAAGCATTTCTGTTTGGAAAGTTCGAGCTGCAGCGCCGTGGGTGCCGAGGACCGCGCCGCGGCGGGCGCGCCTCGGACAGTTCCGCGCGGCGCCGATCACACGCCCGTTACGGAGGCGTTGCGCAAGGAGTTCTGCAAGAAAAGGTCAGACGGCAGCGTCGCGAGCAGACAGAGCAGTCAATGCCACGCGGTGGCAGCTACATCGTCAAGGGCCAGCTATACAACCGCCGTGGGGTCGTTGCAGTCTGCCCGCCAGGCGGTCCAGCAGGACACAAAGGCGTCTTGCGAGGAGCTGTTGCAGGGCGCGCTCTTGGAAGTCGTCAGCATCGTCACCAAGTGCGTCGACGGCATCCGGCAAACCGTCGAGGTGTTTGTCAGTTTCGTGTGGGAACTTCTCAGGGGCAACTTCGGCCTCAAGGATCTGGCCAAAACGCTGGCCGAGTGGAACGCGACGAATCGGGTGTGCGCGTCTCTGCTCATGCACCCCAGAGATGTGGACTTCCTGCTCAGCCCAGAGGTCCAGAAGGAGCTGGAGCCCCCGGCGCCGGGCGAGCTGGACAGTGAGGGCGCTGCGCTGCGCACCCTCGCTGGCTCCGCTGCCGAGGGCGGCGTCGCCGAGGCCAAACGGCGGCACGACATGCTGGCCGAGATGGTCGGCAGGGTGCGGGCGGCCCGTGAGAGCGCGCTGCGGCGTCGCCGCTCGCGGTGCCACGCGGCTCGCACGTTGATGCTATCGTTCCTGATCAACTGTCCCGTCGGGGCGGTCTTTGTGCGAAGCATCATCATGAGGAGATCCATGAGGGTACTGCTGCTCGGCTGCGAGCTGACGGGGGCCGTGATGATCGCTACGTTCTTCTTCGCGAGTACGGGGGGGGCTCTGGCGAAGGACTCGCCCGAGGAGTGCAACGCGGAGTGTGACGACCGTGACGACGATTGCATGTGGCAGGCGCTTGGAAAGTTGATCGCAGTCGGTATGGTCTCTGCGCTCTTGGCGAGCATCCCTCTATCCATCATCAAACTGGCGCACCAGCGTCACTTCGTGCGAGTTCCAACGGAGGGATGTCGAGAGTGGGAGCTGCAGCTAGGGAGGTGGCGCAGGCGGGACGCCCTCGTCTACGTGCTGGGCACGCTGTACAGCCTCTTCGCCATAAACTACGTCGCCCTCTTCTTCGCAAACGTCTCCTCCAATGACCACCTGGATCTGATCAGCTCTGCTGGCGTCTCCTTCGCGCAGGGGCACCTCCTCTTCCCACTGCTGTGGGCTTTCGTGGTAACCAGCCTGGCACTGTGCGTGTGAGGGTGGGCGCGGCGAAGGATGCGCGGAGGCAAGGACGGGCTCCTAGGGTTGCTGGCGCGGGCGGGGCCACTCGGGAAAGGGCTGATCTCGGACCTGGCTGATCTCGGACCCGGCTGAACTCGGGCCCGACGGATCTCGGACCCGGCTGAACTCGACCCCGGGCGTTCCCGTTGCGGCGCGAACCTTCAGCGACTTCTGCTGGGAGCTCAGACTGGACGTAGATAGATCAAGATCGGTCGGATGTCTGTTCAGTTGTGTCCGAGCTCAGCTGTGCCTGCGTGCGTCGGGGTCTGATTTTACTTGGGTCCGTTCGGATGCAACTCCTGGGAGGTAAAATTCTGATTTAGCCCTGGTCCGAAATCCTGCTTAATCCGGCTTAATCCCGCTTAATCCTGTTTAATCCCGCTTAATCTTGCTTAATCCGGCTTAATCCTGCTTAGTCCGTGGCCCATTCCGGCGTAACAGCTCCCAAATGGGGCTGAATCCCATTTAATCCTTCCGACGAAAACCTCCCAGTAGTTGCCTCCTAAGGTCCGAGTTCAGTTCCCGGTTGACCTCGCACCCGGCTCATCCAGGAATTCCCACAATCGGACTCAGCTGACCTCGGGCTCGGGCCCTCCCGCGACGGCGCGAGCCGGCGTCCGAGTTCAGTTGGGCGTTCGGCTGGGTCTGAGATCGGCCGGGCCCGAGTTCCGCTGGGTCCGAGTTCGGCTGGGCCCGAGTTGGTGGGTGTCGGCATTACGGCTTTAGGGCGTCAGGGTTTTAGGGTTTTAGTGCATTATGGGGATCAGGGCATTACGGTCTCAGCGCAATGGGGCATGGGGGCATGAAGGTCTTAGGGCATTCGAGTGCTGGAGCAAAAAGGCATTAATCAGGGCGTCAGGGCCGCTTAGGGATTTAGGGCGGCCGGGCCTTAGGACATTCGGATATTAGGCCGTTAGGGTGTCACGGTGTTGACGCATTAATTTTCCGGGTGTTAAGGCATAGGGGTCTTAGGGTATTAAGGTATGAGCTCTGTACGGTATTCCTGTATGGCTTAATGTAGTCGGGTCTTAGCGCACTCATTCGATCTTAGGGTGTTAGGGCATGAGGGTATTAGGCTTTTTTTGTCGCAGGGTCTTCCGGTATTAGGGCGTCAGGGTCTTAGGGCAGCATGACCTGAGGGCACCAGGGTGTTAGGGTATAGGTCTTTGGTTGTGTCGTCGGGTCTGAGTTTTTTGGAGCATTCGGGCGTTCGGGTCTTAGGGCATTCAGAATTCAGGGCCTTAGTGGAATCGGGTACCAGGGCATAGAGGCCTCAGAGCATTAGGGTGTTAGAGCATTAGGGCGTTAGGGCCGCGTGGTCCTGGGGGGTTAGAGCAGTCGGGTCTTAGGGCATGTTGGTTTTCGGATAAGGTGTTGACGCATTGGGGCTTTCGTAAGGCATTGGGGTCTTATGGTATAAGGGCATTCGTGGCTTGGGTTAGTAGGGTCTTAGCGCATCAAAAACTTAAGATATTCGTGTATGAGAGTATCAAGGTTCTGCGATCGCAGAGTCTCCCGGTATTGGGGCATCAGGGCCTTAGGGTATCAAGATCTGAGGGCATCAGTTAGTTGGGGCATGAAGGTTTTAGGGTCTTCGGGTCTGAGGGTCTCGGGGTATTCGGGAGTTCGGGTCTTAGGGCGTTCGGGTTCTAGGGCTGTAAAGTCTTGGGGTATCAGTGTGTTAGGGTGTGACGGCATTATGGTTTTAGGACCGCAAGGCATTAGGATATTACGGTCTTCCGGCACTTGGTCTTAAGGCAGCACCGGGTCTGGGGATGCGGGTGTTGAGGTTTTTAAGGCGTAGGGGTATTAGGTGGGACATTCGAGTCTTGGGGCTTCAGGGCATAAGGGAATTATGGGCCTAGGGTCCTATGGCATCAAGGTATTCGGATAAGGTGTTTGGTTACTCTGGCATTCGGGCTTCAGGCTTCTAGGGCCTTAGGGCATGAGGGTCTTAGGGTCTGAGTTTCTTGGGTGTCAGGGTACTAGCGCACTCGGATTATAGGGCGTAGGGGCATTAGGGTCTTGACGTCTTGGGGCATTAGGGCGTTGGGATCTTTGGGTATCATTATGTTTGGTGTCTAATGGCCTGAGGATCTCAGGGTTTCAGGATGTAGGGACTTACGGCATCAGGGCCGTATGGGAGTAAGGCTGGAGTGATAAGGTACCATGGCATTTGGATGTTAGGGTCTTCGTGCAAAAGTGTGGTAGGGTATTCGTGCATTAGGGTCTGTAGGGATTTAGGGTGTGAGGGCATTAGGGCCCGAGCGTCTTATGGCATGAAGGTATGAGGGCTTGACGTTCGGTTACTTGTGTATCAGGGCTTTAGGCTCTTGGGGCATCAGGCTTTTAGGACTGTCGGGTCTTAGGGCGTTAGGGTATTCATTTATTGGCGCGTCAGGGTATTCGTGTTAGGGCATTTGGATTTTAGGATATAAGGGGTATTTGGGTAATCGGTTTTAGTGTTTTACGGTATTAGAGCTCTACGTATTAAGTGGTCGAAGGGTGTGAAGGCATGAGGGTATGGGAACGTTCGGGCATTATAGCTTTACGGCTGTAAGGTCTTAGAGTATAAGTTTATCCGGTCTTTCCAGTAGTAGGATATTTCAGTATTAGGGCATTAAGGGGTGTTCGCCTATTAAGGGCATTCGGGCGTTCTAGCGTTCCAGATTACAGTAATAGAGCCTTCGGGAGGGCGTTTAGGTTCTAGTGTAGTAGGGTATCAGGCAAGTTGGGTAGTGTCTTGAGCCATTCAAGTCCAGTGTATTAGGGCGTTAGGCTATGAGGGAAGTTGGATATTAGGGGTCTGCGGCTTTAGGGTAATAGGGTGGTACGGCGTTGGGACTTTCGGGCATTAGGGCAGTAGAGTATTAGGGCATTCTGGTAGCAGGGCCTTCTGGTATTAAGGCACCAGGGACTTAGGCTATCAAGTTCTGGGGGCATCGGGGTGTTAGGGTAGTTCAGGGCCTTCGGGTCTGAGGGCCTTGGGGCATTAGGGCGTTCGCGTCTCAAGGTTTTCGGATGTCAGGGCTACAACGTCTTAGGGCACCAGCGCGTTAGGGCATCATGGAATTATGGCCTTAAGTTTTTAGGGTATGGGGTCTTCGTTTTGGAAGACAGCGCCCCGCGTTCACTCCTTCTTTCCTTCCTCCTCCCCTTCCTCCTCTCATCCCTGCATCGTCTCTGTTGCTTCACACCCCTCAAACCCTTCGTGGCCCCAAAGGGGGCCCCACCGCATGTCCCAGTGCTGCAGTTCGCATGTGGGCGTCACGCCCTATTCGGCACACCCCTCACAAGTTTCGTGGCCCCGTAGGGAGCTCCAGCGAAGGTCCACGCGGCAAAGTTCGCATGTGGGCGTCACACCCGTTTCGGAACACCCTTCTCACGATTTGTGGCCCCAGAGGGGGCTCCACCGAAGGTCCCAATGGCGCAGTTCGCATGTCGGCGTCACCCCCGTTTCGGCACACCCCTCAAACGCTTCGTGGCCCTAAAGGGAGCTCCACCGAAGGCCCCAGTGGCGCAGTTCGCACGATGGCGTTACGCCCGTTTCGGCCCACCCCTCACGCTTCGTGGCCCCATAGGGAACTCCACCGACGGTCCCAGTGGCGACGGTCGCATGTGGGCGTCACGCCCGTTTCGGCACACCACGCACACGCTTCGTGGCCCCATAGGGAGCTCCACCGACGGTCCCAGTGGCGACGGTCGCATGTGGGCGTCACGCCCGTTTCGGCACACCACGCACACGCTTCGTGGCCTCATAGGGAGCTCCACCGACGGTCCCAGTGGCGCGGTTCGCATGTGGGCGTCACGCCCGTTTCGGCACACCCCTCACACGCCTAGTGACCCCATAGGGAGTTCCACCGAAGGTCCCAGTGGCGCAGTTCGCATGTGGGCGTCGCGCCCGTTTGGCACACCCTCACACATGCTTCGTGGCCCCGTATGGAGCCCCACCGAAGGTCCCAGTGGCGCGGTTCGCAGGTGGGCGTCACCCTTGGTCCGAGTGGCGCAGTTTGTATGTGGGCATCACGCCCGTTTCGGCACACCCCTGACACATTTCGTGGCCCCGTAGGGGGTTCCACCAAAGGTCCCTCCTGTGGCGCAGTTCGCATGTGGGCGTTACGCCCGTTTCGGCACTGCCCTCACACGTTTCGTGGCCCTGTAGGGAGTTCCACCCAAGGTTCCAGTGGGAGGGTCCACATGCGCCCCCCCCTCTACCCAAACCGGCGCGCACCTTACAGGTGTGTGGCCCCATAAAGAGTGTCACCGAAGACGATCCTCACAATTGCGGCACTCACAACTGCATATGGTTGGGCCCTTCGCCGGGTAAATTAGGGCTCCAGGGCATTAATACCTTGGGGTATTAGGGCGTTAGTGCCTCTGGGTTTCAGGATTTCTGGCGCCTCAGAGTCTCAAGGCTTTAGTGTTTAGGGCCGTAGGGTACCAGGGCCGTAGTGGATCAGGGTGTTAGGGCATCAGGGTATTTGGATGTTGGGGCACTATGTTATAAGGATTGTCGGGACTTCGTATACTAGGGTCTCAAAGTTTTCAGGTATGACGTTATTAAGGTCCGAGGGTCGTATGGAATTAAAGTATTAGGGTAGGGCGTTCGGTTACTAAGGTATCAGGGTTTTCAAAGCTCTAGGGCTCTAGGGCCGTTGGGTGCGAAGGTCTTAGAGCATTTGGGTGCTAGGGTTTTCGGATGTTACGGCTGTTAGGTCTTAGGGTCGCAGGGTATTAGGACGTTAGTGTTCTAGGGTAGTAGGGTATCAGGGCTTTGGACATTGGAGTTTTAGGCCATTTCGCAGGTTTAGGGCATTCGGGCGTTAGGGCACTAGGGTAATAGGTTGTTAAGGGGCTAGGACTGTAGGGTGATAGGGCATTACAGTGTTAGTGTTTTAGGGCGGTATTGCGTTACGACATCAAGGTTCTAGCGCGCTCAGGCATGAGGGTATTCGGGCCATAGGGCATCAAGGTCTTTGGGATTTAGGGCGTTGTTGCATTCGGGTGTTACGATGCCTCGGTCTCTGGTCTTAGGGCATTATGGCTTTAGGGATTACGGGTCTGAGGGATTTGGGTTTTAGGGCGTTGGGGTTCTAGGCCTTAGGGTATTAGGGCATTCGGGCTGTAGGGAATTTGGTATCATGGTCTGGGGTATTCGGGCCATAGGGTAGTAAAGTCTTGGGGTCTTCGGGCGTCGTGATACTAGGGCATCTGGATGCTAGGGCCATGTGGCCTTAGGGCTTTAAGCTTTAAGGCCTTCGGTATTTAGGGTATTAAGGCACCAGGGTATCAGGACAGAAGTGATTTTAGGGTATTCGGACGTTCGGCATGTTGGGTCCTCATGCATTTGGGTCTTAGAGTTTAAAGAATGGGGGCATTCGGTTCCCAGGGTTTTGTTATACGGTCTTACTGTATTAGTGCGTTCGGTTATTAGGGCAGTCGGGTATCAGGGTGTTCGAGCATTCGAGTCTTAGTGTATCAGGGCGTCAGGGTCTTAGGGCTTCAAGGTGCAAAAGCAATTCGGGTCTTAGGGCTTTGGTATTAGGATCAGGGGGGTTATGGCCTTAGAACACTATGGCTTTAGGGCGTGACTTCTGGTGTTTTTAGGGTATTCGAATCTCTGGGTATTAGAGTATGAGTGTGTCCGGTAAGGGTAACAGTGTGTCCGGTATGAGGGCGCTAGGCTTGTAGGATATAACGGCATTCGTGTATTTGGTTTGGGGATATTAGGCTATTAGTCTGTTCAGGTTTTAATGTCTGAGGGTCTTGCGGCCACAGATATTTAGAGCGTTAGGGCATTAGGGTACTAGGGACTTGGGGATCTTAGGGCATCTGGGTATTAGGGCATTCCGGTATTAGGGTTTTCCGGCATTGGGATTTGTTGGTTTAATTGTTTCAAGGTTTTAGAGCGTTAGGATATGTGGGTCTTCCGGACTATTGTATTAGAGTGTTCGGGTCTTAGAGCTCTAGGGCCTCAGGGTATTCAGACACTAGGGTTTGGGATTTGTTTTGGTTTTCTGCATGAAAAGGCGAAGGGCTTTAGGGCGCCATGGTCTTAGAGTATTCTCGCCTTACAGAGTTCAAGTCTTACGGCATCAGGGTGTTAGGGCTTTGGGGCCTTCAGGTATTAGGGCTTTAGGGTTTCAGGGTATTGGCGCACTTGGATGTTATGTGTTATGGTAATTACTCGGGCATGAGGGCATTAAGGGCTTATGGCATCAGGGGCTTAGGGTATGATGGTATCAGGGCGTTCGGGTCTTAGGGTCTTAAGGATACAGGTCCTCTGAGTATTATGGTCTTGGGGTATGTCTCAGGGCATTCGTATGTTCGGGGATGAGGTTCACTTACTAGGATTTCATGTATTAGTGCATAATGGCCTGAGGGTTTAGGACAGTTGGGTGTTAGTGTAGCCGGGTCTTTGCGGATGAAGGTTTTAAGGTCGAGCATTCGTGTTTTAGGGTCTCTGGGTTAACATCTCAGGCTTTTGTGCTGGGGCTTCTGGATGTAAGTGTCTCTGGGATTTCGTACATGCGCGTGCGGTTGACCTGCCAGCCGGAGGAATTCCAGCCCAGCCGAATGCGCACCTGGCCGAACTCGCACCCTGCCGAACTCGCACCCCGCCGAACTGGCACCCAGCGACTCATGCATTCTCCCGCCTCCGGCCCTGCCTCCTCCAGAGGCAGAAAAATTCGCACCCGGCCGAGAACGCACCCAGCCGAACTCGCACCCGGCGGCTCTGGCACTCTCCCTCGGCTTGGCCTCCTCCGCAGGCTGGAAGACTTGCGCCTGGCCGACCTCGCGCCTGGCCGAACTCGCACCAGGCCGAACTCGCGCCGGGCCAAGCTCGAGCCCGGCCGAACCCGCCCTAGGCGCGCTCGTGAGGCGGCCGTTTTTATCGTCGGGCGGGGAACGCGCAAGCCATGACGCAACCAATACAAACGACGTTGGCAGGTGCATGCGCATGCGTCGGGGGGCTACGCCCGACACGTGTTTGCTGTCTGGCTTGGCGGCGGGGCATACCCGGCGAGCTGTCTCGTGATTTACTACATATGGTCGAATGACATTTTGTCTTCGCAGCATAACTCTTTTGACCGATGGCCACATGGCCTCCTCCACTTCCTCTTCCAGCTTCCTACTCCAAATCCTACCCCGTTTATTTATTATTTGCAGTCCTCCTGCTTCGTCATTCCCAGTTCTTCTCTGCGCCCTCATCCTTCGCAAATCCTCCGCATTCCAAGTCCGCTATCCCCCTTCCATTGTATTCTTGCTGCTGCTGCTCCTCCTCCACCCTCTCCTCTTCTTCCTTCAGACTCCTCCAACTCTGCGCTCCAAGATGCGATGAGCCAGGTGGTCACGCTCGTTTCGCTTCAGACTCCCTCGGACCTCCAGGCTTCCAGCTGCCTCGGACCCGTTGAACTCGGACCCGGCTGAATCGGACCTGGCTGATCTCGAACCCCTCTGAATTCGGACTCGGGCGTTCCCGCTGCAGCGCGGGCCTCGGTCTGAGTTCATCTGGGTCTGAGTTCAGCTTGGTCCGAGTTCAGCCCAGGTCCGAGTTCAGCCGGGTCCGAGTCCAGTTTGGGTCCGATTTTTCTCGGTCCGAGAATTGGGTCCGAGGTCAGCCTGGGTCTGAGTTCAGCCCGGGTTCAAGTTCAGTTGGTGTCTTCGCAAACAGGGAGCCCGTTGGGGTTGGCCTTTCTCCTCCTTCTCCTCCTCCTCCTCCTCCTCTTCATGATCACTCTTCTCGGTCTCCTTTCGTGCTGGTTTTTTATTATTGGTAGCTCAGGCCTGGTGATTAGACGTCTACCTTGCAGATGTGACGGTGGGGGCATTCGTTAAGAAGTGGGCCCAGGAGGCTTCAGACCCTGTGGGATTCCTTATCTGATGAGGGTGGCAGTGCTATCCATGGCCGATCCGCGATCGGAGTTTCACTGGCTTCCACACCCTGGATTCCTTATTTAAAGGTTCCTTACACAATGCCCCCACCGTATTCCATCGCCAACAGCGCGTGGATTTTTTGGGGGCCCGTGAGTGGTTCGCGTGACAGTGTGAGCAGGCTTGCTGCACGAAGTCACTGCAAAGTTCGTGTGACCCGGGCTGAATGCAGGTAGGTTCCACGCACAAGTCCGTGTGAGCCGAACTCATGATGATTCACGAACACATTCGTGTCGGTCGTTCGTCTTGCGGAGCGATCTGAGAAAAGCAGTCCAAGACGTGAGATTTGATCACGAACTGGAGCCGCCATTGCCTCATGATCACAATATTTGATCATTGCATCCTTCCAGCGAGGTCTGATAAATGCGAAGATATAAGATCAGAACGTCCAGCGAGGTGTCCACCGAGAGCCCCCTTTTGACAAGGAGCTGCCCGCATACTGTGCAAGTGCTGCACAAATTTGCATCTCTGGTCATCGCACGGAGAAGGTCTTGAACGAGAGCGCAAGCTTGAAACGAAGCCGCCCTCCCTCCGTGCATTGGTGCATGTCCTATATATTCTGGACGGTTTGCGTAACCCCGCCAGCCGATTCAGAAACGAAGCCCAACCCTGATCAGGCATGTGGGGGATCACGTGGTGGAATAAAGGTTGGGAAACCGTAGTACCCCACGAGGGGGAGGATGGAAGAGGAACCAGTGGAGGAAGAGGAGGAGGAGGAGGAGGAGGAGGGCAGGAGGAAGAGGAGGATAAGGAGGGAAGCATGACCATATGACGACGCGGCCGAAGGGGGGAAACCTTGTTCTCCGTGTTTGCCCCTCTCCCCGCCCCCCAGTTTGAGCTGAGTGATTTTCCCTGATAAGAAACAGGGTGCGAATCCACGGGGAAGAACTTCAATTGACAAACGCACTGGTCACCGGAGGGGGGGATCATCACACATTACTCTTCGGTAGTGAATGTTAAACAACAGCAACAACAATACCAACAACAACAGCAACAACAACAACAAACATTTTAAGACTGTCCGATCTGATCCGCTCACGTGCCAATCATTACGTATATCCCAAACCCTCGGTACCCGCCCTCGTCGTCTTCGATCGTACCCACTTGGGGGCATATCTTCCTTACCTGCCACGCGCATTTCGTGCAACCCTTATTTCAAGGGAAAGGAAGACGGGTGGGAGGGGGAAGGAAGAATAATGGAGCACGAGAGAAATTTGCAGGAAAGGGGCAAGGAGAAAAAACAAATTGTATAACTAAACGGGCAGATTGGGTGGCCAGACTCATACATCTGCGCTACGAAAGTTTTGACCCGTTTTGTGTTTTCAGCTAAACAACGCCTCAGCATCACATTGGTTAAGAACACCACGACGGCCGTGAGCATCAATCCAAAGCCTGAGAGCACCGCAGAACCTATGAGCAGCCGAGCGCCGACTTGACGCTAGCACCCCCGTGGCGGGAGCGCCATTTCGAGCTCGAACGGAACATATGCGGAACCTCATGTTGCAAGAAGTCCTGTGCGGGAGCGCCATTTCGAAATTGAAGCAGAAAGGTTTCGATTTCTATGTGTGAGGAAGTCCTGTGCAGGAGCGCCATTTCGAAATCGAAGCAGGAAGGTTTCGAATACTATTGTTGCGGAAGTCCTAGGCGGGAGCGCCATTTCGAAATCGAACCCGAAAGTTTCGAAATCGTTCGAAATCGTTTTTCCGAGGAAGTATCAAGCGAAACCGCCGTTTCGAAATGGCCACACCGTACTGGGGCCCCGTCGCCTAACGGGAGGCGTTGGATTTTGGCCGAACTTTCGTAGCGGCGAAGTAGCGGGCAGGTTGGGAAGGCGGGTCCAAACGACCAGGTCGAGCAGGCGGGTTGTTGAAGCGTGGGTCCCGCGTGCACCGCGAGGACGTTACAAGCGACAGCGCGATTCCCAAGTACATCGTGCGAACAGCCAAAGCGAGAGCGTGATTCCTGAGCGCCGAGGGCGCGTCTCTTGAATAAGTGTGAGGAGGTCCCACGCGTGAGCACGATTCGTACGCGATTCTTGTACGAATTGTGAGGAGGTCCCGTGCGAGGGCGCGATTTGGGAAAACATTGTGAGGAAGTATCAGGCGGGAGCCGCTGCTGTTGTAAACAGGGGGCCGTCATCACAGTTTCGGGGAAGCACTTCAATTCAAACAATACATTAGTTGCTGGAGTGGGGGGGTCAGCAATAACCATTATTCACCAGTGAGAGTCCAACAGCAACTTTTAATGTTGCACTTGATCTGCGCTTAATTACTATTACGACGACTGCGGCTCTATTACTATAACTCTTAGTATTACTACTATTATTACTACTACTACTACTGCTACTACCACTACTACTACTACTACTACTACTACTACTACTACTACTACTACTACGACTACTACGACGACTACTACTACTACTACTACTACTACTACTTTTACTATTACTACTAATACTACTAGTACAACTACTATTACTACTTTTTGTATTACGACCATCACGGCTACGACAACTACTAATATCATTACTATTGCTTCTACCATCACGGCGACGACGATTGCTATTATTACAAGTACCACTACGATTACTATTGCCACTACTACGAGTACGATTGTGACTACGATTATTCGTACTGGTACTACGACTACTACTACTACTACGAATACGCCGCCTAATATTACTGTTAATACGAGTACTACGAAGGTTATTCCGAATGCTCCTGCTATTGTTACTGCTAGTGCTAGTACTACTACTACTACTACTACTACTACTACTATTACTATCACTACTACTAGTACTACTAGTACTAGTACGACTACTATCTCTACTGCGACTACCAGTGCTACTACTAGTACCATTTCTAGTATTATGAATACAATCACTCTTTCTGCTGTTGCTACCAGTATTGCCACTGCTACTACTACTACTACTACTACTACCACCACCACTACTACCACTACTACTATTGCTACTACAACGACTAGTATTATTACTACTATAAGTACGATGACTAGTACGAATACGACTATTACAACTACTACTACTACCACTACTACTACCCTTGACTGCTACTACTACTACTACTACTACTACTACTACTACGACTACTGGGGCTAATACGACTACTACGACTACTACTTCTACTACTGCTACTACTACTACTACTACTACTACTACTACCATTATAAGTACTAGTACGATGACTAACATCTGCAACAGCAGCAGCAATCATTTCAAGGCAGTTCGCTCTTATCCGCGCTTGTGGCACCCAACACGTATATCCCAAACCCTCGGTACCCGCAGTCTTCGTCTTCGATCGTGTTCGCCTTGTGCTATGTCTTCATTACCTGCCGCTTGTAATTGGTGCTGCCCCCCCCTGAAACAGGAGCAGGGAGGACGAATGGAAGTGGAAGGGAGAAGGACGGAGCACGGGATTAACAGGAAGGGGGCTAGGAGCAGAAAACACGTGCCAGAATCAGATGGGCCCATCGGGCGGGTGGACTCCAACGTGCGGGTCGGTCAGGCGGGCCCAAGCGGCCAGGTTGAGAAGGCGTGCTGCCGAGGCGTTAGTACCGCATGAATCGCTAAGACAGCTCAAGCGACAGCGCGATTCCCAAGTATATCGCGAGATAGGCTAGAGCGACAGCGTGATTCTTGCGTGTCGAGGGCGCGGCGTTTGAGTCAACTGCGAGGAAGTCCAGCGCGAAAGCGCGATTTCGGAATCAACTGTGTGGAAATATGAGGCGGGAGTTGTTGCTGTTATAGCTCGGGAGCCAACAACCCAGTTTGGTGACACCAAGCGTCCCCTTAAAAGAAAAACAGGGTGCGAGCCCCGAGGGGGGCACTTGGAATGAAAAAACACACTGGTTACAGGATGGGTGATCAGCAATAGTGATTGGTTGAAATGAAAAATTCAGCAACGACTATCATTATAAGATTGCTCGTTCCGATCTGTTCGCGTGCTATCCGACAAGTCTATCCCAAACTCCCGGTATGCGTCCTCTTCGTTTTAGATCGTGCCCTTTTGGGGGCGTGGATTCCTGATCTGCCGCTTGCATGTAGCGCTGCCCTTAAAACTGAAGACACGGGGGCGGATGGAAGGGAGAAAGAAGAGCACGAGAGAAACTTGCAGGAAGGGGGGGCAGGAACAGAAAACACATGGCAGAACCAGACGGGCAAGTCCGGCGGGCAGCCCCTAGCGGGCGGGTCGGGGGGCCCAGGCGGTCAGGTCGAGCAGGCGGGTTGTTGAAGCATGGGTCTTGCATGAACCGCGAGGAAATTTCGAGCGATAGCGCGGTTTCCAAATTAATCTTGAGAGCGGCAACAGCGAGAGCCTGATTCCTGCGTGCCGAGGGCGCGGCGTCTGGGCAAGGGGGGAGGGTGTCCCACGCGAGAGCGCGTTTCCTGCACAAGTTGCGTGGATGTCCCGCGCAAGAGCGCGCGTTCGTAATATATTGTGAGGAACTATTAGGCGGGAGCCGTTGTTCGCTGTAGTTCGGAACCCAACAACGCAATTTGAGCAGGAGTATTTTCCCGGATAGAAAGCAGGGTGCGAGTTCCGATGTGGGGCGTTTGAATTGAAAAACAAAATGTACACTGGTGATGGGGGAACAACAAGACTTCTTGCTTAAGCATGAGACTTTAACGACAGACGCAGCAACAACAACACGAAATCCAGCAACAACAGCAACAATACTTTTAAGTATGTTCGCTCCCATCTGATCACGTGCCAGTCAAAACGTATATCCCAAACCCTCAGTACCCGCCCTCGTCGTCTTCGATCGCACCCCTTGGGGATATATCATCCTTACCTGCCACGTGCATTTAGCGCAGCCCCTAAAGCAAGGGAAACAGAAGACGGGTGGAAGAGCGAGGAAGAAGAATGCAGCACGAGAGAAATTAGGAGGAGGAGGGCAAGGAGCAGAAAACAAATGGTAGAACCACACGGGCAGATCGGATGGGCAGACCCATAGCAAGCAGGTCGGGAAGGCGGGTCCCGGCGACCAGATCGAGCAGGCGGGTTGCTGAACCGTGGGTCCTGCATGAATCGTAAGGAAGTCTCGAGCGATAGCGCGATTCCCAAGTAATTCTTGAGACAAGACAGAGCGAGAGCGTGATTCCTGAGCGCCGAGGGCGCATCTCCTGAATTCGCTGCGAGGAAGTCCCACGCGAGAGCGCTTTTCGTATACAAATTGTGAGGAAGTCCCGCGCGAGAGCACGATTTCAGAATCATTTGTGAGCGAATATCAGGCGGGAGCCGCTGTTGTTGCAAACCGGGGGCCAACGACACAGTTTGACCCCCCTGATTTTCTTTGATTTAAAAAAGGGTGCGAGCCCCAGGGGAAACACTTCAATTGAAAAAAGATTAACCTGGCGGAGGGCCCAACCATATGCAGTTGTCAGCACCGTCGTTGTATGCACTGCATTCGGAGGAGTTCCCTATGCGGCCACGAAACGTGTGAGGGGTGCGCCACAATGTGTCCGGCTTGCGCATGCGAGAGCAGCCACTTGGGCCGTCGGTGGAATTCTTTGTGGGGCCACGAAAGGCGTGAGAGGTGTGCCGAATTAGGTGCGGTGGGCGCATGCCAACGCAGCCCTTGGAGCCGTCGGTGAATCTACCTATGGGGCCGCGAAGTGTTTGATGGGTATGCCGACATGGTTGCGGTGGGCGCATGCTAACGCAGCCACTGGCGCCTTCGGTGGAGCTCCTTATGGGGCCACGAAGCGCCTGATGGGGTGTGCCGGAATGGGTGTGGATGATGCATGCGGGCGGTGGCACTGGGGCTTTCGGTGGAGCTCCCTATTGGGCCACGAAGCGTGTGAGGGGTGTGCCGCCATGGGCGTGGGTGACGCATGCGGGCGGTGGCACTGTGGCCTTCGGTGGAGCTTCATATGGGGCCTCGAAGCGTGTGAGGGGTGTGCCAAAATAGTTAGGCGTGGGTGACGCATGCGGGCGGTGGCACCGGGGCCTTCGTTGGAGCTGCCTATGGGGCTGCGAAACGTGTGAGGGGTGTGCTGGAATGGGTGTGGGTGACGCATGCGGGCGGTGGCTTTGGGGCCTTCGGTGGAGCTCCCTATGGGGCTACGAAACGTGTGAGGGGTGTGCCGACATGGGTGTGGGTGACGCGTGTGGGCGGTGGCACTGTGGCCTTCGGTGGAGCTCCCTATGTGGCCACGAAACGTGTGAGGGGTGTGACACTGGGGCCTTCGGTGGAGCTCCCTATGGGGCCACGAAACGTGTGTGTGTGTATGTGTGTGAGGGATGTGCCCGAATGGGCGTGGGTGACGCATGCGGGCGGTGGCGCCGGGGCCTTCGGGTGGAGCTCCCTATGGGGCCACGAAGCGTGTGAGGGGTGTGACGAAGTGGGTGTGCGTGACGCATGCGGGCGGTGGCACTGGCGCCTTCGGTGGAGTTCGCTCTGGGGCCACGAAACGCGTCAGGGGTGTGCCAGAAGGAGCGTGGGTGACGCATGCGGGCGGTGGCACTAGGGCCTTCGTTGGAGCTCTCTATGGGGCCACGAAATGTGTGAGGGGTTTGGCGACATGAGTGTGGGTGACGTATGCGGGCGTCGGCCCTGGGGCTTTCGGTGGAGCTCCGTATGGGGCTACGAAACGTGTGAGCGGTGTGCCGACACGGGCGTGGGTGACGCAAGCGGGCGGTGGCACTGTGGCCTTCGGTGGAGCTTCATATGGGGCCACGAAATGTGTGAGGGGTGTGCCGAAATGGGTGTGCGTGACGCATGCGGGCGGTGGCACTGTGGCCTTCGGTGGAGCTCCCTTTGGGGCCACGATACGTGTGAGGGGTGTGCCGAAATGGATGTCGGTGACGCGTGCGGGCGGTGGCACCGGGGCCTTCGGTGGAGCTCCATATGGGGCCACGAAACGTGTGAGGGGTGTGACGAAGTGGGTGTGGGTGACGCATGCGGGCGGTGGCACTGTGGCCTTCGGTGGAGCTCCCTATGGGGCCACGAAGCGCGTGAGGGGTGTGCCAGAATGGACGTCGGTGACGCGTGCGGGCGGTGGCACTGGGGCCTTCGGTGGAGCTCCCAATGGGGCCACGAAGCGTGTGAGGGGTATGCCGATGTGGGTGTTCGTGACGCATGCGGGCGATGGCATTGTGGCCTTCGATGGAACTCCCTATGGGGCCACGACACGTGTGAGGGGTGTGCCGAAAGGGGTGTGGGTGACGCATGCGGGCGGTGGAGGGGGGGGGGGGGCGAGGATGAGTGAGGGACGCGGGGCGCTGTCGTCTCAAAACGAGGACCCAACAGCACAGGATGGTTGGGAACAATGGTCATTGGATGGGGGGATCAACAATACTTTTTCTGCAGTAGCGAGAGTGAAACAACAACAACAACAACAACAACTATCATTTTAATATTGTTCGCCCTTATCTGCTCGAGTGTCCAACAACGCGTATTTCCCAAACCCTCGATACCCGCCCTCTTCGTCTTCGATCGAACCCCTTTGGGGGGTAGACCTTTCTTCCCTGCAGGCCGGGCCCCGGCAAGCGGCGGGGCGGCCGCGGACCGTCGGCCTGGCCAGCGGCAGCGCTGATCGGCGGGGCGGCCGCGGACCGTCGACCCAACCCCAAAACGGACGGACAGGGGACCGACCACGACGACGACGACGACGACGACGACGACGACGACGACGACGTCGACGACGACGGCGACGACGACGGCGACGACGAGCGAAAGCGAGAGCGAGAGAGAACGACAGCAGGGCCACGAAGGACACGAACTAGGCCACGAAGGGCGATAGCGGGGACACGAAGGGAATGCGTATGGGGCCACGAAGAGCGCGAACGAGCGGGGGCCACGAAGGGCAGATAATGCGGGGCCACAGAAGGCAACGATGGGGCCACTGAGGGTAGCAACTGGGCCACGTAGGACAGTGAAGGGGCCACAAGCGGCGACAGCGGGGCCACGAAGGGCATGCACATGGGGCCACAATGGGCGCGACTCCTGGGTGCCTGGGTGTCGGGAGCGCGGCGTTTGATCAAATTGCAGGAAATTCCAACGCAAGGGCGTTATTCTTCAGTCAATTGCAAGCAAGTCGCCAGCGAGAGCGCGACTCCAGAGCGCCGGAAGTGCGATTCTGGAATAAATTGTATGGAAGTCCCAAGCGAGAGCGCGATTCCTGAATAAAATGCGAGGAAGTCTCAGGCGGGAGCGGGGGTTCTGGCTTAATTGTGAGGAAGTCTCAAGCGGGAGCCGTTGTTGTTGTAACGCGGGGGCCAGGGACCCAGTTTGAGCATTCAGATTTTCCTTGTCAGGAAACAAAGTGCGAGCGTCGAGGGGCACGTTTTGATCGAGAAAACACAGTATGCACCGGTGGGGGGGATCAGCATTCTTCAGAAAGAAAGTTCAACAACAACAACAACAACCATTGTAAGACTGCCCTCGATACTTGCACTCTTCGTCTTGGACCGTATCCCCTTCTGGGAACATCTCTGCCTTACCTGCCGCGCGTATTCGAGGAACCTGGGGAACCCGAGGGCCCCGGGGAACCCGAGGATTAGCAGGAGGGGGGCTAGGAACAGAAAACACGTGGCAGAACCAGACGGGCTCATCGGGCGGGTAGACCCCAACGGGCGGGTCGGGAAGGCGGGCCCTAACGGCCAGGGCGAGAAGGCGGGTTGCTGAAGCCACAGTTTTGCACGAATCACGATGAGGTCTCGAGCGGCAGCGCGATTCCCAAGTGAGTCGCGAGAAAATCATAAGAGCGAGAGCGCGATTCCTGAGCGTTGAGGGCGCGGCGTCTGAATAAATTGCGGGGAGGTCCCACGCGACAGCGCGATTCCTGCATCGGTGGCCGCAGTTGTTGTACATCGGGGGCCAACAACCCAGTTTGGTGATCCCACATTTGCTTCTGTTGAACAAATTAACCTGGCGACGGACCCAAGCATATGCATTTGTTAGACCCGTCGTTGTATGCACCGCGTTCGGGGCAGCTTCCTTTTAGGCCATGAAACTTGTGATTGTCCGGTGGGCGCATGCGAGAGCAGCAACTTGGGCCGTCGGTGAAAATCCTGATGGGGCCACGAAGCGCATGCGGGGTGTGCCGAAATGGGTGCGGTGGGCGCGTGCGAACGCAGCCACTGGCGCCTTCGGTGGAGCTCCCTATGGGGCCCGAAACGCGTGATGGGTGTGCTGGAATATGCGTGGGTGACGCATGCAGGCGGTGGCACCGGGGCCTTCGGTGGAGCTCCCTATGGGGCCACGAAGCGTGTGAGGGGGTGTGACGAAGTGGGTGTGGGTGACGCATGCGGGCGGTGGCACTGTGGCCTTCGGTGAAGCCCCCTTTGGGGCCACGGCATGCGTGCGGAGTCTGCCGGAATGGGTGTGGGTGGCGCATGCGAGCGGTGGCACCGGGGCCTTCGGTGCAGCTCCCTATGGGGCCACGAAGCGTGTGAGGGGTGTGCCGGAATGGGTGTGGGTGACGCAAGCCGGCGGTGGCCCTGGGGCCTTCGGTGGAGCTTCTTATGGGGCCACGAAGCGTGTGCGTGGTGTGCCGAAATGGATGTCGGTGACGCGTGTGGGCGGTGGCACCGGGGCATTCGGTGGAGCTCCATATGGGGGCACGAAACGTGTGAGGGGTGTGCCGACATGGATGTGGGTGACGCGTGCAGGCGGCGGCACTAGGGCCTTCAGTGGAGACCCCTAGGGAGCCACGAAGCGTGTGAGGGGTGTGCCAGAATCGGTGTGGGTGACGCATGCAGGCGGTGGCGCCGGGGCCTTCGGTGGAGCTCCCTATGGGGCCTCAAAGCGTGTGACGGATTTGCCGAAATAGTTAGGCGTGGGTGACGCATGCGGGCGGTGGCACCGGGGTCTTCGTTGGAGCTCCCTATGGGGCCACGAAGCGCGTGAGGGGTGTGCCAGAATCGGCGTGGGTGACGCATGCGGGCGGTGGCACCGGGGCCTTCGGTGGAGCTCCCTATGGGGCCACGAAACGTGTGAGGGGTGTGACGAAACGGGTGTGGGTGACGCATGCGGGCGGTGGCATGGTGGCCTTCGTTGGAGCTTCCTATAGGGGCACGAAGCGTGTGCGTGGTGTGCCGAAATGGGTGTGGGTGACGCATGCGTCCGGTGGCACTGTGGCCTTCTGTGGAGTTCCGTATGGGGCCACGAAGCGTGTGAGGAGTGTGCCGAAAGGGGTGTGGGTGACGCATGCGGGCGGTGGCACTGGGGCCTTCGGTGGAGCTTCTTTTTGGGACCACGAAACGTGTGACGAGTGTGCCGAAATGGGTGTGGGTGACGCATGCGGGCGGTGGCACTGGGGCCTTCGGTGGAGCTCCCTATGGGTCACGAAACGTCTGAGGGGTGTGCCGAAATTGGTGTGGGTGACGCGTGTGGGCGGTGGCACTGTGGCTTTCAGTGGAGCTCCCTATGGGCCACGGTACGTGTGAGGGGTGTGCCGAAATGGGTGTGGGTGACGCATGCGGGCGGTGGCACTGGGGCCTTCGTTGGAGCCCCCAATGGGGCTACGAAGCGTTTTACTGGGTGGGTGAAACGCAGGGAGGAGGGAGGAGGGGGAGGAGGGAGGAGGGAGGAAGGAAGGAAGGAAGGAAGGAGAAGACGCGGGGCGCTGTCTCGTCAAAACGAGGACCCAACTCCACAGGATGGTTGGGAAAAAGAAATGGTGCGAGCCCTGGGGGAAACATTTGAATTGAAAAACACAATGGGCACCGAAGGGGGTGATCGACAATACGTACCGTTTTGAGAGGTGATCATACAACAACAAAACAATAGTAATCAGAGACATAATCACAACAACAGCGACAACAACCATTGTAAGACGGTTCGCTCTTGTGCGCGTGCGTGTCAATCAACATGTGTTCTCCGAGCCCTGGATACCCGCCCTCCTCGTCTTCGATCGTACTCCCATTGGGAGTATATATTTCTGCTTGCAATGTGTATTCGTGCAGCCACGAAGGCAGGGGGATAGAGGACGGATGGAAGGAAGGGACAAGGGGGAGGGAGAAGGATAGTGCACGAGATTTGCGGGGGCGGGGCTAGGAGCAGAAAGCACGTGGCAGAACCAGACGGGCCCACAGGGCGGGTAAACCTTAACGGGCGGGTCGGGAAGGCGGGCCCCACTGTCGTGAAGGCGGGTTGCTCAAGCGGGAATACTGCATGAATCGCAAAGAGAGATCGAGCGACAACGCGATTCCTGGGTGTCGAGGGCGCGTCGTATAAATAAATTGTGATGAAGTCCCACGCGAGAGCGCGATTCCTGCATACATTGTGAGAAATCCCGCGCGAAAGCGCGAGTTTGGAATAATTCATGAGGAAGTATCAGGCGGGAGCTGTTCTTGTTGTAGTTCGGGGCGCAGCAACGCAGTTTGGCGACCCTTGAATTTCCGTTGTAAAAAACCGGGTGTGAGCTCCAATTGGGGGCTATTGGATAAAACATGTAATGGTTACCGGGCCGGGGGGGTCAACAATAATTGTTTTGAAATGAGAACTCAACAACAACAACAACAATAACATCAACAACCATTCTAAGATTTCGTTCTTACCTGTTGGCGCGTCATTCTTCAACACGTATATCCCGAACCCTCGGTACCCGCCCTCTTCGTCCTCGATCGTACCCCCTCTGGGGGTATAGCTTCCTCATCTGCTGCGCGCACTTGGCGCAGCCATTGCAGCAGGAGAAAAGAGGACGGATGGAAGGAGACGCGAGCACTGCATAATGTACACTGGTTCGTGGCACTTGGTGCGCGAGCATCGTGTAATTTGCAAGGGGATTGTGGCTCCAGGGACGCGAACATGGCGTAATGTCTCAGGGGTCGTGGGCTCGGACAATCGAAGACAGCGCAAGGTAGGAGGAATCGTTGCTGCGGAGTCGCGAGCATTGTTCATTTACTGGTGGTCGTGGCCTTGGGGGCGCGAATTTACTGAAACATATACGGGGTCGTGATTCCGGAAGAGAAACACACATTGAGCAACTTGCAAGGGATCGAGACCTAGGGAGCGCGAGCGCGACGTCATTTACAATGGGGTCGTGGCTTCGGGGACGCGAGCATTGCATAACTTGCGAAGGATCGTGGGTTCGGGGACGCGAATATGGCTCATTGTATGATGGATCGTTGCCTCGGGGACGCGAATATCGCGTAAGTTACAAAAGGATAGCGGTATCGGAAAGAGCGGTTCAACCGCTCGGAAAAAACCGGTTCGAAGCGTGGTTCGAACCAGCTCATGGTCACTACCGGCGGAAAACCGAGTGGGGGTGCGGACAGAGGTGGGGACGGTGTTGGTGGGACAGTGGTGAGGGGACAGCGGGACAGTGGTGGGGACAGTGGGACAGTGGGACAGTAGAGGGCCGGTAGTGGTGGGGACAGTGGTGGGGACAATGGTGGGAACAGGGGGGACAGTGGACAGTGGTGGGGACGGTGGTGGTGGGGACAGTGGTGTGGGACAGTGGGAATGAGGTGGAAACAGTGGGACAGTGGAGGGTACAATGGTGGTGGGGACAGTGGTGAAGGCGGTGGCGAGGACGGCGGTGGGACAATGGGACAGAGGTACAGTTGGGACAGTGGTGGGGACAGTGGGGACAGTGGTGGGAACAGTGGGACAGCTCAGTGGGACAGCGGCGGAGTCAGTGGGACAGTGGGGACAGTGGGGATAGTCGGGCAGTGGTTGGGGCCGTGGAGACAGTGGGGAGAGTGGAACCGTGGTGGGAACAGTGGTGGGGACAGTGGGGACAGTGCGACAGTGGTGGGGGCACTGGTGGGGACACAGTGGGGACAGTGGTGGTGAGGACAGTGGTGCTGGGAACAACAGTGGAGGATGTGATGCGGACGGTGGTAGGGACCGGGAGTCGTTTGCTGGCGGTGAGTGGGGGGGTGGGGAGGGGTTCGAACCGGTAGTGATCCCCCTCCGGTTTTCGAGGGGGGGGGGGGGGGGGGTTCGAACCGGTAGTGACCCCCCCCCGGTTTTTTCGAGGGGGAGGGGGGGGGGGGGGGGGTTCGAACCGGTAGTGACCCCCCCCCGGTTTATTGGGGGGGGGTGGGGGGGAGGGGGGGGGGGGAGGGGTTAGGGGAGGGGGGGGGGTTTTGCCGGGGAGGGAGGAGGGGGGGGGGGGGAGGGGTTCCAGCAGGGGGGGGGGATTTTCGGAGGGGGGGGGGGGGGCGACCCCCGGGTTCAGGAGGAAAAGGTTGGCAATTTTCCACAGTAAAGCGGCGGTGGATCACGCTCTCTCCGGTATCGGAAGCGCGAGTAAACGAATAGCATGTATTCTTACACGTCCCACGGCCCCGCTCAAATTTAGGCAACCCGACCTGGGGAAGGTAAAATGCTTGTTTGGGGTTCCCCCCCACTTCGCGCGGACAGTAACACACAGTACAATAGATAGTAGAAAGCATGAGTATGACATGGTAGATTCGAATCTGGAATTGAAGCAGGGAGCAGCGAGCCCAATCCGCGCAGCCTGATGGCCCCACAAGGGGGCCAGCGGATTAAATAATCTTGGTGGGGGTTCGAAGAGATAGCAACAAACCATTTCGCAATTTAGTCGGTGTGGAGGATCGTCGGCATGGGGATCCAAAGCGATGGAAGACCATTGAAGGAGAACATGCACACACACAAAACAAATGGCGAAGGGCCTAATCATATATAGCTGCGAATACCGCAAGACAGGTGGAAACCAAGGGAGGGGGCTAGCAAAAGGACCCAGGCGTGCGTGAGGAGGGCGGAGCGACGTTGCTGATGGGGTCGCAGGGGTCAGCCGCAACGGGCTACATCTGGATGTATCCCGTCGCGGCTGATCTGAGCGTCTGTCGGCCATGCTCGGCCATGGGGAGCATCAGGGCGCGGTCTGGGGAGCAGCTGGCGGCGGGGCCCCTTGGTGGAGGTCCTGTAGGGCCACGAGTCGCGTGAGAGTGCCAATATGGGTCATGCATGCGATCCATGCCGATGGGGCATTCTGTGGAGCTCCCCAGGGGACCGCGAAACGTGCGAGGGGTGTGCCGAAATAGGCGCCGTCACGCATTCGATTCCAGCCACTGGGGCCTTCGGCGGAGCTCCCTGTGGGACCACAAGACGTGCAAGCGGTGTACCGAAATGGGGACGGTCCCGCATGCGATTCCTGCCAAAGGGGCCTTCGGTGGAGCCCCCCAATGCCACGTGTGAGGGGTGTGTCGACATGGCCGCGGTCACCAGTTCGATTCTTGTCATTGGGGCCTTCGGTGGAGATAGGGCCACCAACCGTGTGAGAGGTGTGCCGAGCTGGTTTGGAGAAGGCATGCGGACGCAGCCGATGGGGCCTCAGGCGGAGCTCCTCATGGGCAACGAAACGTGTGAGGGGTATGCCAAAGTGTGATGGGGAGGGCATGCGGGCGCAGCCACTGGGGCCTTTAGTGGAGCCCCCTGTGTGGCCACGAAACGTGTGGGGGGGTTTACCGAAATGGACGCGGTCACGTATGCGATTCTTGCCATTGGGGCTTTCGCTGGAGCTCAGTATGGGGGCACGTGTGAGGGGTGTGTCGACATGGCCGCGGTCACGCATGCGATTTTTGCCACTGGGACCTTCGGTGGAGCTCCCTTTGGGGTCATGGAACGTGTGAGGGGTGCGCCAATGCGGGATGATGGCGGCATGCGGGCGCAACCACCGGGCCTCATGTGGAGCTCCCCTTGGGGCCACGGGTGCGCCAATGTGGGGTGTGGGCGCAACCATTGAAGCCTTCGGTGGA